>WBNO01011811.1:260680-291035 GCA_013400575.1 Peucedramus taeniatus
CGGCCCCGCGCGGGGGGAATGCACGTGGGTGCGGGCGGCCGGTAGGGGGCGCCCTCTCCTGCCCCGGGCCGGGCCGTGAGGGAGCCGCGGGGCCGCTCCGGGAGCCGGGGTCGGTTCGGAGCCCGCGGAGCCACCGGGAACATCCCGGCCGGGTCAGGGGGTCTGACGGGCGGCATCCCGCCGCTGGGCAGCCCCGTCATGTTTCCTTCGTCTCCCTTTCCTCATCACTAATTGAATTTAGACGCGGTTACGGCAGCTCGCTTGAGAAAGTCACCCGTTCCTTTCCCAGCGCCAACCGCAGGGCCGGGGGCAGGGCTTGGAAGATCAGAAAAAAGTTCAGGTTGGCGATATCATAGAATGGGTTAGGTTGGAAGGCACCACAGAGGAACATCTGCTCAAACCTCCCTGCTCAAGCAGGGTCATCCCAGACCACAGTATACGGACACACACAGATTATGGGCAATGATCCCACACACTCCTGAAGCACTCATTGCATGGACGAAAATAAGAATCAAGTGCATAAAGCTTGAGATAAGAATTGATTTTTGCTACCAATTCCCATTTTCACTGAGGTCCTGCAGCCACTGGAGTTCCTTCCCACCTGGCTCCTTCCCTGGGCCACATCCTGCGCATCCTCAGCTGTGCAGGGACCAGGAGGGCTCAGACTGGACAGGGGCTGTTGAAAGCAGTAGGGCGATTTCCAAGAGCAGAAAGGTTTCCACTCCATTTGGTGGGCTTTGGATGGGATCCTGTGCTCCTGGCATGGCTGAGTCACTGAAAGCAGTCAAGACCCAACCAGTTAGAAGCTTTAAATTGTGGTGGCCCAGTAGAGCAGTGTCCTAGAGTTTAAACTTCTGCAAAAAATCTGCAACTTTGTTCCTGAAATTGTAGAAGAATTCGAAGGAAGACCCATAAAAGAGTGTGAATGACTCTGGCAGATCTCCCTGCAGCACTTCCATGAGAATTGTCCAGAGCCATGCTGGCAGCAGGAATGGCTCTGAGTTGCAAACAAGCAGAATTAGGTTTGGATGCTCATCCCAGGGAGGACAGGCACTGGGAGAGTGCTGAGAAAAGGGTGTTTGGAGCTGGGAAAAGGAGTGGTGAGGGACATGAGCATGTTAACACTATTCTCTTTCTTCCAGGCATTGAACAGGCAGCAAGAGACACGTTTTCTCAGCAAGCTGCTCCTGTAAAAATAGAGAGGCTGTTTGATAGTCAGAACCTCGGAGCTGCCCCCAGCTCTTCACCCTGCTGGCTGTGCTTTTCCCAGGCACCAAGGGACACCCCAAGGCACACCATGGGCTGGTGTAGCACCTCAGAAAGCCCTGCCCTGCACAGGGCCTCTGCAGCACCTTATGGACACAAGAGCATGTCCCACCTCCTGCTGTGGCCTCAGGGAAGCCCCTGTCCCTCCAGTGGGGTGGCACCTGGAGGATGTTACCTGTGGTCAGCAGCAAGAGCAAAACTGGGGACCTGCAAGCAGCTCCCAGCAGGCAAAATCAGAGTAAGCAAAGACCCGTGGCTCAAACTCTTTATTAACATGAGATCAGGTGAGTTTTAATAGTTCTGTGTTTCCCACTTTCTTTTTTAGGGCTCTCTCTGCTCCTAATAAGAATTTACCAAAGCAAAGAGACTGGTTTGGACCCATTCAAGTGAGACAAAATCTCAGTTTGGGGCTGCCTTGCTCTGTATCAATAGTGTAACATAACATGGAAAACAAAACCTCAGAGCCTGAATTTCCCTCCTGACCTGTTGTGAACCAAAGATTTCAGTGCCTTTCATGGCCAGGGCCCGGGCTGGCACAGAGTGGGGCAGAGCTCCCCCACAGCTCCTCCACCCGTGGCAATCCTCTGCTCCTGAGAACCACGAGGCAATTTGATTTGTGAGCTGCCAAACCTGGCCTGAGCCCTCAACAGCCACGTTTAAACCCAGACCACCAGCTGACTTCATTTGCTAAGGGACTGGAGCTGGTGCCTTGAAAGGGTTTGATGAGGGGGCTTGGATTTGTTTAACTTTTAGTAGATCCTTTCTCCCACCTTCCAAAGTCGTCTGCCAGAAAAATAATAACAATACAGAGAAAGAATAAATTTAATAGTGTGGGGGAAGAGAGGCACCAATAAAGAGAAGTCTGTAACTTACTGCATGGAAGGACTTGCTCAGTGGCTGGGCTGGCACAGACTGCACTGGGGTAGGGATAATCCCAGTGGAGCATCCCAGACTTCCAGAGCATTTGGACAGGAGCCCAAGAGACTGCAAACCCCAGGACAGGGACAACATCCCAGGCAGGCCTTGGTGTTGCCAAGAGCTGGAGCCAGGAGCAAGGGACAAGCCCCACAGTGGTACCCACACAACAAAAGAGGAATCTGTCTTAGAAGCAGCACTGGTGGTTTTCTTGATTTCAAATCCCAAAGTTCCAGTGAGACACAGACTCTATTAATGGAACACCATGGGCTTTTCAGAAATGCCTTGAAATTGTTACTGATAAGGATAAGGTGTGTGTGGCAGGAGGGGGCTGTGGTCCTGTTGTGGTGGTTGCTTTGCTCCTCTGGTCCCAGCCTGTGGTGAGGGGGGGTTTCTCCTCTCACCATCACAGAGGTGGATTTGGCCCTGCAGCTCCTAGGGAACAAGCTCTCTCTCCCTCTGAAACTGGTGTTGGGGTTGGTTTTTTTTTCAATTTTAAATGTACATCGAGGAAGCCAAGTTTCATGGCCATTATTGCCGAGTTAATAACCCTTTGGAGACTGCAGACATGTGTTATATCCATCTTCCCGAGCAGCCACTTGGCTTGTCGCCTGGAAAATGCCAGCATGGGAAGGGTTAACTTGGCCACTGCTCAGCCTTCTCCCTTCTCCAAACCCTGCCTGTCCTGGTCCTCTCCCCGACCTCACAGGTGCTGCTCTCCTGCCGGGACACTCCGATGCTTTTCCTGCTCTCCCCGCAGCTCCTCCCCTCTCTGCAGCCTTTAGGAATCGGGAATTTCCTCCCCTCCGGAGGCTGCAGAGCTTGGCCGGGCTGGTTGGGCACGGACCTGGCAGGTGCTGCTGTTACCTGTGCAAATGACCCCCCAAAGAAGCTGGAGACAGTGTAGGGATCAACAAAAGCTCTTTTGTAACTTCAAATCATCAGCCACATAAACACAAATAGTTTCAGAGGTGCCAACAGTGGTTTTCTTACAGACTGGCTTAACACACTGAACCAGAGGTTCAATTAAAGCTCTTCTCTGGTGGAGAGTGTTTCAGGCTGTGCTGCTTCATGTTGGACTCACTTCTTACAGGTGGTCTCAACGATCTTTAAGGCCTTTTTCAGCCTAAACGATTCTAAGTGGAGTCACCAGCATCTAGTACTGTTCATGCAGCTCTCAGCAGAGGCACTTAGGAGGTTTCTCCTTACAGCAGCCTGAATTCACCCAAGCCTACCAGAGAAAAACTCCCTCTGGGACACACCTCTCAAGTCTGGCTCGAAATGGACAGTCTGTTCATGAGCTCCTGGGAACAGCAGAGCAGAAAGAAAAGTGACAGTGTGCCTGGGAGTGTCCAGGGACAGAGCTGAGCCACCAGCACCTGTGTCCTCAGGGGAGCACACAGCCTGCTCCACTTCAGCTAAGACCATGGCAGGAGAGCTGTCCTTGTCTTTCTCCTGGCAGGGGACTTTATCCACAGGACAGAGGGTCCCTTTTGTCACAGGGAATTTGCTTTGGCTGAGCTGTGTCTGTCTCTCAGTGAGTGCATCACATGAAGTTTTCCCCGAAGATCTTCCCTACAAACACTTCCTCCCTGCCTATCTCCAGGGGGCTCCCAGCTTCACCCAGCTGCAAAGGGGAAAAATACCCTGTACCATAGAATAATGAGAAGAAAGATATTCCTGTGGGATAGAGGCTGAGAATGGACTCCTGAAATTCCAGGTTGCTTCACATCTGGCTCCATTCCCAACCTGGTGCCACTGCTGTCTGTGCAAAACCTTCCAGGGTAACTTTGGTGCAGATTTGGAGGGATCAGTTTGCAACAGTTTCAAGACCAGAAAATAACTGCACACAGGCCACAGTGGGTGAGAAAAGTCAGGAATATAAAAGAACACTCCCAGCTGAGAAACACAACTGCAGGGTTCTGGGAGAATCCACTCCCTCGGGGTGGGCAGCGCTTTGTGTAGAGAAATCAGAAATGAAAGTGCACCTCCACCTCCAGGCAGGCCACGCTGGGATGTTCAGACAGGCAGGACTGGGGGTCAGGTTGGGATGGGGAGGTTGGGCACAGAGAGCCCTCGGCTTCAGAACCGTCAGCCACGCGTCACTCCCCAGGCATGCGGGGACAAAGGGACAAAGCAAAGAGCTGCCATTGTTTGACCCTAAAGTTCAGCCAGGCTTTTTATGAAGTCCAGTGTTGCCACCTCTGATGATGTTATCAGGAACCTGGGAATAGCTGGCACTTTCTTTTGTTATGATTTATGGTTTGTTTGGGTTTTTCCTCTCCGGACCTTGGCTCCTGCAATCATGAGATTGATTTCTGATTTAACTCCATGTTTGATCCCCTGACAGGCTGGGAAAGTGAGCTAGGAGAAGCCTAGAGGGTTTTTGCCCAGGAGCAAATGAAGAAATTCCCAACCATGAGATTGATTAAGATAATCCTTTCTCAAAAATTCTAATGCTACTGATTCTTTTTATGTGTATGTGTGTGGAGGCAGAATCTCTGAATGCTGAGAGCTGACAATGGCAAAGCCCTTCATGCAGGTGCCACTTCCCTAGCACTGGCAATATCCAACATCTGGTGTTCCCCATCTCCTCTCAATCATCTCCCTTTGTGTCCAACACCTGCCTTGGATGAGGATCATCCCCCCAAACGATATATTTTATATAAGGCTTCTCCTTCTCTGTGTATTCCTTGCAGCAAGACACAGGGAGCCAGAGGGGGAGATCTGTGAGCCAAGAAGGTGGTGAATGGCTTGGAAGAGATGATGCTGAGGGGATGCACAAGGCACTTCATCCATCTGCATGGATGGCTACTGAAGCCTGGACCGGGGAGTCCAATCCAACTGCACAGACCTAAAGTGGCTCCTCTCCACCATGAAAGTACTAATAAGGGAAACTGCTGACATAAAACACTCTTAATAATATTTTCCTATTTCTTTAACACCTTTCCCTTGGGCATTCTCTCCTCTCTTCACAGCGTCCTGGCCAATTACACTTGCAAAACAAACAGAAAACTCAATATCCCCAGGAGCAGGGATTGCAGGGTCAGGGGCCCTGTCAGGTGCTGCAGTGGGGGCTCCCAGGTGGGTCACACCAGAGGAGCAGCTCTCCTGCAGCCAGCAAGGCCCTTTCCCATCCCTGGAGAGGGGGGCCCCCAGCCAGGCATTGAATGGGGGAACAAGCCAGGGTGGGAAGGGCTGTCCTCCAGGCACAGGCACTGCTGGATGGTGGCACAGAGCTGGGGAAGGGCTGTGCCCCAAAGCCAAGCCCCTCTGGCCCCACAGCCTGGGTGTGTAAAACACCCCTTTTCTCCTGTGGAAGTGAAACAACCCCAAGCCCGTGTGCTCAGGTGATCATGGCTCTGGACTTTTACTGTCTAACCCTTCTTTTGAACCATTTGAACTTTTACAGGAATTCAGCAATCAAAAACCACCTTTTCTCCATGTGTAGTGATAGGACCAACACCATTCAGAGCTATTTTCCCCACAGGACACTTTACTCAAGTTTATGCTGATTTTCCTGGTTGCTCCCATTCTGGATGCAGAGCTATATAGAAGCATTACCATAATGCCACTGACAGAAGCTGTGCAGAGTTCACAGCACAATCTCTGACTGCTTTTAAAAATTCACAACACAGTTTTGTCAGCCTTCTCCTTTTCCTCCTCCTTCTCTTGGGGCTGCTCTGCAGTTCCCCCCTTCTGAGTCAGTCAGTCTTTACATTCCCTCCCCATCATTCCCAGCTGAGTCAGTAAATTCCCCATTGCTGTCCCAGGAGCCTTTACTATATTGTCATTTTTTGCAAGGTTGCACAGTGAACCAGGAACAGAGTTGAGATGCTCCTCTCCTCCTCTGTTGAGATGATCCTCTGGGATCCTCTCTCCCAACAGAGCTGGCAATTGACTTTGGCTTGACTGCAAGTGTTTGTTCATAACAGCAAAACATCAGTGTCACTCTAGGACTGTTCAAACTGCCTGCTGTCAGGAATTCTGGGCTGGACACACACAGGAAAGGAGGGGAGATGTGTGTCAGTGAACCTGCTGGCAGGGAGGATCCCCACCAGCCCCTTCTGTGAGCTGGGATGGAGGAAACTGTGCTGGCAGCTGGGCACCAGCCCATGGAAACCCCACATGGAGAGAGCCCTGCAGGCAACCCCAAAGCTCAAATCTGCAGAGACAGGCAAGTCAAATCCAGCTGCCTCCTGGCTCTGAGTGAGAATCCTAGGGAAGAGCTGGGGTCAGTTGGGAATGACAGAGGTTGTCACCCACAGCATCCAAACACCTCCTGTCCATCCACAGCTATAGAGAGAGCTCATGGAAAGTTTTCATCCTGCTACCAAAGCAAACCAGATCCCAGCTCTCATAGCTGAGCACAGCCTGACCACAAGACTTGTGCCAAATGGGATTAAAGCAGTTTATTTGGACCAACAGGTCCCTTTTTCCTGCTGACACCCCTGGGGAGTGTGGGAGTGTGCACCTCATGTTTATGGTGGAGAGCCTGTCTCCTGAGGTGGAATGGCACCATGAAGAGTTGGATCATTAGAATGGCAGTGTAACCCTCATTATTCTGTGAGATTTGTCCTCCTTATTTGCATTACAGACATTAAAGATCTAGATGAGAACAGGACTTCACTTATCACCAGCCACAAACCCTGTGGCTTGAAAAATATGTAGGTTAAAGAGACAATATGAGAAATTACAGGCAGTAAAGTAGTGTGAGAGCAGATTTAACATCCTTTCTTCTCCAGTCCTACTCCAGATACACCAGCTAGAGCTCTGGTACCAGGAGACAAAGCAGGACGCTGCTGCACCTACAGGAGAAGGGCCAGTGGTGACACCCAGGAAGATGCCAGCCCTTGGGACACCGGCACACTGGGCCTCTGGACTGGCACCAAACACTCAATCTCTGTAAAATATAAGTGGTTTTTTTTTACCACCTGTTTCACAGTCAGAGACCGATCAAGTGGAAATACGAGCTGCATGAATTTTGCACCGCAATATTGAACGGAATCCGTTTTCAGGGGCAAAAAGATGGACAGCAACACTCCACGGAGCCGTGTCCCGACGGGAGCCGTGTCCTGCTATTGCCACCTCGTGGGGCCTTGCAGCATTGACCAGGTCACCAACAGGGGGTGGCACGGGAGGGGCCCGGGGCGTTCTCACTGCAGCAGGTCCAGCAGCGCTGGGCTCTCCAAAGGCAGCTGCAGCCAGAACCAGGGAAGCAATTCCCCAGTTCACTGAATGCTGTGCATGCCCCGCAGAATAGTCAGGGTTATAGAACAGCCCTACCCTTAGGCCAAAAGGGACATTGTTACAGAGTCCTGTTGTCTGCTCATCCTTGCAGGACCCAAAGGGATAAAAAAACCTGCAAACACACATTTGCTACCTGACCTCGCTGCCCTTGCAATGGGGAAATGTACGAGACATTCTTTAGTTGCTGAATAATTCCTCCTTCAAATCAGCAAAGGAACTAGGTAGGATTTGCACGGCCTGATAAGATTTAGCACAACCTGATAAGATTTAGCTCCTGCTTCCCACAGATTCTTATGAAATCCTAGGACTTCTCCTGTTCTGTCTACAGCCCGTAACAAGTGAGACACTTACCCATAGGTGCAGTAGGAAGGCTTTTTAGCAGCTTTCTCCTGCTCTTTGTTGTAGAAAGCAAACACACAAATCTTCCAGGAGCTCTTCTAGGACTCCTGGGATTTCCAGTCAGCCAGGAAAAGCACAAAACCAGCTCTGAGGTCCAAGGGGGAGTCAGGCTCGCCCAGCAACTGGAGGTGAAGTGTGGGGTCGTTGCCACAGCTGCAGGTCTGCTGGGCTCTACTCGTGGCTGCCCTGGCCCAGCCCCAGCCCAGTCCCCTCACTCACATACTGGGAACTTTGTAAAGGAGCTTTTCCCAGATCCTCCTGCTTCGCTCCTGCCCTGGGAACTCTTTGGCCGGGCTCGGTGCGAAGACGCCGGTGCTCGGGGAAAAGGAGTTGTCCTGGCTGCAAAGTTCATCTCTGAGTCCAGGCAAGGCTGGCTGCTGCTGCTCGGAATGCTGATCCCCGGGACACAGAACTACTGTCTTTTTCCCCCTCCTTCTCTTGGGACTTGTTCCTCCTAATATTGTTACTGCTCTGCTTCGTGATTCTTGGTGATGTCAGGTCTGTGTTTAAGCCATTGCTCTGTTGTCCCAGCCATTTTTGCTCCCGTTTTTCCCTCTGCTCCCTTCTCTCCCCTGGCTCAGCAGCCTCTCCTGCTGCACCCACATGCTGAGGCACTTGTGACAACCACGGCTCCTATTTCACCTCTTCCTGGTAAATTGGGTGTTGGATTGTGGGCATTAGCATCAGCAGCCCAGGCATTGCTCAGAGCCTGAGCAGGCAGGGGACAGGAAGCAGAGTGCTCGCTGGAAGTGAGGATTCTGCCTTGAAAAGGAGAGGACTCCTTTGCCAGGAATGTCTTTGAAAGGATACATGCGCAGCTTGGGAAGAGGCAGAGCTGTGCTCAGGTGAGTGTCCTGCAAACAGAAATACTAATTTTCCAGGGAGGATTTTGCCCTGGGCTGTAAGAAGAGGAAACCCTGGGGCTGTGCCCTGCTCCTGATGGCTAGAGAATGCAGTGCCATGCTGTCCTTGTTGTAACTGCTCACATGAGAGCTGGGTCTAATTCTCACCAGTATCATGGAAAAAACTCCTGTGATTTTCAGTGGAAACTTAATCACTTATTTCCCTGCTTAACTTAACTTCTTTTAGACCAGCTTCTTTTGTGGTAGGAAAAATACAGACTTTTCACCACCTGAAACAACTGCCTGGGACCTGTTTCTTCCCACCCAGCTCAAAACAGAGCTCCAAGGCTACAAGGCCATGCTTCTTGCACTTCAAAGTCACTGTGGAGAGGGTTTATACTTGTTATTCCACTTAATGTTTCTGACTTTGAAATGATTATGGGGTCTCCTCTGATTGCTTTATGGGGTAACAAAACTCAGAAGAATAGGGCTCACTCCAGCTGAGTAAATAGAAGCTATTTTCATAAATCTTGAGACTATTGGAACATCAACAACATTATCCTATGTGGGTTGTTATGACTTTGTGTTTGCAGATTTGTGTGTTAAAGCTCAGGCTTGTGCTTTCAGCCTTGTCTTTTATTACAGCAGAAACTTCAGGTAGCCCCAGAGAGGGTTCTCCAGTCCAATAACCTCTCAGAGCCCCACATGAAGCTCTCTGGAGCCAGCCTGAGTGGAGAGCACCCTGCTTTGATCACCTCCTTTTCCTTGGAGGGAGCCCATCACACTGCTGGGGATCCAGAACAATCATTGCCAGTGATTTCGGGTGAAATCAGCTCCCAGGTACATTCATGGCTCATGTGCTGCTCCTCACCACAGGTTCCCAGCTCCAGGGCAGCTGAAGCTCTGGGGCTCTCACACCTGGGCTGCATCCATGTGCTCAGCATGGCCTGTCATTCCTGGTGATCTGCTGCTCTTCAAACCCACAGCTGGGGGAAGTGCCTGTGGAGATGGTGTTTTTCTTCCAAATTCAGCAACTTTTTTTTTTTTTTCAATTCTTCACAGTTTGCAAGTTGTTTGTAGCCAAAACTCACACAGCCCTGCTCAGTTTGTCTTCCATCTACTTTATTCTTACTCATAAGCTTAAAAAAATCAGCTAATAAAACCAAAGTGTTCTGCTACAGTTCATTATTTGGGCTGCAACACCTTCCCTTCTGTTTGATTGCCCATGGGAAGAGATGGTAAGTCAGAACCTCTGCAATCTTCCCAACCAGGGAGGCAGAAATGGAAAGAAGAAATATGGAGTAATTTTTCAGTTGATACAAATGAGCACAGCTCCCTTGTTTTCTGTAGAGCTTTCCTGCTTTTTCCAGCTGAAGATCTACAGCTGAGCTGTCTCACAGGTGCTGCTGATGAGCCACTGATAATCTCACAACAACCTGCTGGGCAGGAGCCTCAGTCCTAAGACACAGAACTTCCTAAGACACCATAATGTGCACCTCAGAACCCAGCTGGATAGAGATACAAGCAGGTGTAACATTCCTGGTATGGTCAGGAGCACTCGTAAGTACTTTAAGCAAAGCATAAACCTTGAATAATACAAAGGATGGGTAATGCCCCCATTAATTTTGCTTCCTCTCCATTTGTTAATTGTTCAGAAAAACCCAAGTTCATTTACAGACATTGCTGTTAGGTCTGGTGAAGGTTGTGAGTCATCCAGCTTTTTCTAGGTAATGGAAAAACTTGGAAGAGTAAGGAATTATTTTATGAGCTAATGATAATCCCATTGAAAAGCTTGGAGAGAATGGAAAGCAGAGAGGAGGTCACTGCAAGGCAGAAAAACAAGGGAATCCTTACCTCGACACCTCTTTTAAAAAATATTTATTTGTAGTGTATATTTCACTTTACCAAAGTCAGTGGCATTAAGAACAAAAAAAAAACAAACCATAATTATACCAAATAACAAATTGACAAAATGAGTTCTGTGGAGTAAAGGAGATCTGTAAACCCAATCCAGAGCAGGCTGGTAAATCTAAGTATGACACAAATACAGAGACAGTAGAGTACACACAGACAGGAATACCTGAACTAAATCCAGAGAAATTAAATGGAACAGAAGAGTTTCCCTTGCATCTTATGGATTAAGATTTGATTATCAGTCTATAGCTCTATCAGAAATTTTTTGGCACGGTCAAAGTGACACAGCAAAGCCAGATGCACAGTGTCAACTCATTGAACCAGGACACACTTTGTGAAATGGTAAAAAAGAAAATGTTAGAGTCTCTCTGTGCTCCCATACATACCTACAGTTGTTCTGCACCTGCACTTTGAGACTCTTTGTACAATAAGATTATAAAAATGTTGAATCTTCATTGCATTGCATTGAATAGACTGAAAATCTTGAAGCACCATGATGTAAATTTCTTTAGCAAAAATTGTGCCCCCATGACTCAGCTTCTTGTTTCTGAGTTTCCATCAGTAAAAATGGGGAAATTAAATGCACATAACTCCAGGAATGACCAATCTGATGTTAACAGGGGACACTGACAGCCCATTCCCACTTCTTTCTGTGCTGTGGGTATTTATTTCCAGGACCTAGTGGTTTACATTCCAAATTTTTAGGTCTAATCCCCTTGGTTGTCCATGACAGTAATCCCTGGAAAGGGCCCTCCAGCCTTCCACCCCCTCCCACTGCAATGTTACTTAGTTGCTTACTGTGTCCAGACTTCCCCTTCAGGATGTTATTTTCTTCCACATTCTTCTGTACTCGCCCAAAATTTACCTCAAAGTTTTATATCTGAGTGCATTTATCTACCTTTTGTTCTTCCTCTAAGATCTCAGTTTCACATCAACTTAGAACAACAGTTCTTGCAATTAGGTTGGATAACTGCAGTCCAAAATTTTTCCTAGGCAAGACTCCAACAGAGTTAATTGGCTTCAGTGGGAGACTTGTCCTGAGTAGGAAAGGCAAAGCTTTGGCCTCAAGGAGACTATAAATTCCAGTTTAAAAAATCAGTAGTTGTTCAGAGGCTCATTCTTGTGACAACATCATCCTTTGTGTTTCCTTTCCTAAATTCCTTTCCTAGTTATAGGAGGAAAGCTTCTGGCACCAAAATCAAATGATAATACCCTGGCCACCTCCCAAAACCCTGTTACATCTCGAAGAAAGCACCGTTGTGTCTCCTAAGGGAGTGTAAATCCTCCAAGACGCCGGATTTCCACGTTTTGTTAGGAAAGTGTTTTTCATGCAGGCAATAAACGGGCCCTGATAAGAACTGTGCCCCTGCCAAACTCTACAGTTGTTTTACATGTTGTCATCAGTGCTTACACTCCCCATACTCCCCCCTCTCTGCAGTATTTAAGGTGTTCTCATTCGTGCAGGAAGGGCACTGGTGGCCAAAGACTGCTCGTAGGGTTCTGCCCCCTCAGCCCAAGTGGCACCACTGAACAAGCACAAGGACAGGGGTCTTTCTACCAGCACACATCTCCCTTCCTTCTCAGAAGCTGTAGGCCATGCTCCTTCCTCACTGTAATTCCCCTTGTGGTAAAACATGCACATTTGGGTCCAAAATGGTCCAAAATACAAGTAAAAAAATAGATACTGTAAAAAAAGCCCTCCTACAGCTTCTTATAACTGCATGAAACCCACTTCTTCATATCTGAGATCCCAAACATTTCCCATTCTTTCAATGCTTCAGTCACTGAATTACATCCCACTTGCCAAGGAAATCTTGGGAAAACAAGTCAATCCCATAACGTTTCCCATAGGTCACCAAATCCTGCTGGAGCAGCCGGAGGGGAACGGAGCCGTTCTGACCTGAACACTCTGAGGGTCCTCTAGGAGTGGTCCCCTGGCCTCTATCAAACTACTGGATTTAGCTCCCCAGATGATCTCAGCTACTGTAGAACCACATGCAGAGCCTCTCGCCTCCCAAACTTACGACACAAATCCTTTATGACCCTGTGAGCTAATGCAGAGGGAAATGGGACTGGCACCGCCCTGTTTACAAGGCCTGGGCTCTCCATGGAGAGCTCTGGGACTGAAAATGCTGCTGCAGCCCCACTTGTGTTAGAACAGAAGTGCAAATTTAGTATACAGGCACTTTGGGTAAGAGGAGCTGTTGCTCACAGGTTACAGGATAAACAACAGCATGTGGCTGAAGTCACATACATCCATGTTTGGGTCTAGCTGATGTGATTCCCCATTTTATAAAAGAGCAGAGATGGAAATACAGATCCTGGTAACAAATGAACCCACAGCAGTGACAGTGTGACATCCTGTGCTCCCCAGTGCCCAGGTACCTGCAGTGAACACTCCAGAACCACAAATCAGAACTTGGTGGCCTCGCTCCAGAGAAGGCAGTATCCAAAGCTGTGACACAAGCTCATGAGAAGGAATGGATGAGATTTGGTTTCAACTTTCTGGTCTGAAGATGAGCAAGGAGCAGAGGGTGTTTTTCCCAACTTACCAATTTCCATTTCCCCTCTTCTCTCCCCTCTGCACCTTCTGTTCTAACACTGGGCCAAAACTGACTGAAAGACATTTGAGAAGCCTGGAGCTCAGTGGATAATTGAGGCTGAGTTTTGCTGTTTTAGCAGTGACTTCCTTGACACAATATTTCAGCTATCTATCACTTCAGAGAAAGACTATATTTCTACACTGAAGCCAACCCTTCATAGACAAGTAATTTGAATCCCTCCATGTTCACTTCCTCTGGCCTCCAGGAAATGAAATATAACTCAGAAAAATACCCATTTTGATGAGGGTTTAAACTGAAAAGATAAAATGCCAGTCACTGTACAGCACTGTCAAATTTTTCCCACATTGAGTAATTCTGGTTCCTAATGGAGTTCACACTACCTACCTACCACAAAACATCTGTGATTCAAATTTGTTTGATGAAATATATCTTATATCAGATTGAAAAACAACATTAGAATCAATGGGACACTAAATTACTTGACTCTCTTGAGCTTTGCCCTTGTGGAGTGCTGTCAGTCAGCGTGTCCAAACATCTTTCCACACACTCCGCAACCATTCCGAAAGTGGGTCATTAACACATTTTGTCATGTTATGCAATTTCTCCCTCCCCTCTAAACTGGGCTTTTTTCCAGGTCCAGTAGCCAACAATAAATCAATCACAGTCTCTCACAAGCCTTTTGATTTAAATCCTGTTCTGTAGGTTGGGCTAAAACCAGAGCAGGAATCACTGCAGGAGGTGAGGCAGGACAGGGCTAGTGGTGGCTGCTGCTTAGGAGGTGTTTGCTTGACCCACTGCTGTTCTTGGTGCTGCTCTTTGTGGACTCCTCCTCAGTGTCTGTAAGAGAATCTTCTTCTTCTTCATCACTCCGATCATCTTTCAAGTCCTAGGGAGAAGAAAGCATTGTGAACATATTTTCCTGCCCCCCAGAAACACACCCTGCCCCCAAAATGGAGGCTGACATCCAAGGGGAGATCAATTGATAACACTTTAGTTTTGCAGAACCAAATGTTCTTTAGACAAAACTGCCTCCATGACCTCGACCCAGCCACTTGACCTCTTCTTGTTCATTTCTGCTTTTTCCTGTAAAGTGTGACTATTAATCCCTGGGTGCTGTGGGATTAATTAACAACTGTGAAGTGCAGGGAAGATGAAAAGAATATTGTTTAAAAGCTGAATATGATGAATACACTCACCCAAAGACAGGAGCTGAGAGGCTGCCTTCTTCTGACAGGTGTAAACTAAACAGTGATGAGTTGTGCCAGCATCTCCTGGCACCAGATTTGCGCAAAGACATTTGCTGACCCAAAAATGCTCTTTCCTGCTCAGTGGTATACACAGCACATCAACACTGGCACAGGGGAGGCTGTGTCTGTACGGCCGTTGTGCATCTTGGGTTTATCACCCTGCTAAGGGAACTGGCCAGGAGGAGAATTGCTGCCCCATGAGCAGGGATGGAAGGGGTCAGAGAAGCAGTCTGCACTCAGGAAAATCCCTCCCCAGCTCCATAGGGATAGCTCCTAGCATTTGGCAATCATACTTTATCCCGGACAGTCAAAAATGGAAACACAATGTTTCCACTACACAGAGAAAAGTCATCACATCTACCCTGTGTTTCAGGGAGAGGTGAGACTGTGCTGTACTGTTTGTCATGGCACATAAAACACAACACTAGTCTCCTATTTCTCAATTCCTGCCATAACCCAAGGCCCTACAATGTGCTCAGAAGTTTGTTGCAAAGAATCGAGGCTTCAGCATTAAAGCCAAGCACCCCTATTTTCCCTTCAGTGCAACAAGCTCACAAGAGCAGCACCTGCCTGGAAGACTTTCCACACCAGTGGGTGACCTGCTCCACAGATTCAGGGCAGGATGCTCTAGTGAGAGATGCTGTACATTCAGGAAACACTTCATTCTTCCTGATTCCTGAGAACAGGCACCACTTTTTGTGTCTTTTCGTACAGCAGGGTGCTGGGGCTTCTCTTCATGACAGAGCTGTGCCTTCTGAGCCGTGTGGTGGAGCTGGCAGGAATTCAGCACAGACAATCCCCTGCCTGCACAGCCACACAGGGACCACTCCATCATGGATAAATCTGCTCTCATGTCATCCATCTGGACCTCAGCTACACAGGCAGAGGCTGCTCGTTCTCCCAGTGATGTGCCAAGGTCAGGGCAGTGACGCAGGGAGGAGAAACCAGGGTTGTTCCTGCTCCTCCTGTATCTTGGAATGAACTAACAATTCCACTTCCTTAGCGTGCTGCTCTGAGGTCTTTCTTAAGCACCAAATTCATACAGAGAAAATAAATAACAGCCCAGTAATAACTCATCCAATTGCAATCTCATATCCCTTTATATATTACACTCCTAGTAAAAAGTATAAGGCTAGGAAGCAAAGCCTGAGCTCTGGCTCATCACAAACTATAAACTTCCTGGAGATTTTCTTTTGCTTTTTCCCCTAACAACTTACAAAGGGTATCAAAACAAACAAATCTTACTGTAAATACTGTAAAATAAACTTGGCATGCCATCAGTTAGAGAAAAGGCAAGACAGCCTTTCCCACACAATTTATGAGGTTCTGGCTCTTTCAGATCACCTCACTCCCTCCTGGTATTTTTGCCATTTGTATTTGCACTAAAAGACAAATGCTGAGGGGGTGGGGGGAAGATTGTGCTTTTCTACCACCAGAAATGTTTCAGAAAGAAAAGCAAACTAATCCTGAGCAGTGTCTGATGCCAAATCCACTGCACTCCCTGGAAGTGCTCTCATCTCCCTGAGGCTGCACTGTGGGCAGTGACAGGGAGCAGCACTTCGGGACTCCCTGGGAATAATGTCAGGGAAGTTTGTGGTATTTCATTTGGAGTCCCTCCTTGTGCTGCACACAAGTTGCTGGTGCTCAGGCATGTGCTTAAGAACAGCTGGCAAATGGCTTTGCTTTGAATGATGTCCAGTATGTGATATTGATTCCTGTTTCCTATAGGAATGAGTTGGCATTTCCAGCATGGAACTGGAAATTCAGAGTTGGCTTCCTGGTCTTAATGCTGTCAAGCTGGATGCTCTGATTAAAGGCACGATATGTAGTAATTAAAAAACATGTCATGTTTTACCAGGCCACTGTAAATCCCTGGCTTTGAGAGAATATCTTACACATTTCAACGCAGCAGAATTAAATTTCTTCATATTCTGAAGTAATCACTGCAAATTTTCTTAATTCTGGGAAAGAGTGTTACTTCTGAAATCCCGATATAAATCAAGAAAAAATGCTACTAAATTAAATCTAATTTTTATTAGATTTTGTAATAATAAACTTGCTTCCTGACCAAGTGCCTCTACAAATTCCTGCTTTAGGAGAGTCTGGCCATTTTTGTCTGGCTTAAGTGACAGAACTTGAAATAGCAATAGCTTCATCTGTAACTGGAAATCCAAACAAACCTGTCTTTGCAAACTGTTTAACAGACCATTATAAATATATTAGGATATCCTAAGTGAAGTTTGTGCCTCTTAACTTTGACCTCCTAATAATAACAAAAGTTGTAACATTTCGAGGATTTTCCCCGCTTTAATACCAAGATGTTTTCTCTGAGCCCCTCACATCATATATTACACTCATGTTTTCCAGCTCAAAGGCTCTGCTCTGACTGTCCCTGAGCAGCAGCAGATGAATATACTATCAGGAACACAAGAGCTGGCAAACTGTAAATACCACAGCTGAAGCCATCATTAATACTCAATGCTTTAGTTTAATGGCATCAGCTGCATTTATTATACTTCAGCTGGTTTTGGGTAACAGACAAAATGGATGTGTACATTTTCTGTTCTGGATGACTAACCAATTTAATCTTTCTAAATGGATGAATGGTTTCAAGGTTTATGAGAAGCAACACTAATGCTATAAAGTCTGCAAGAGGGCCATTTGTAGTGAAGCCAAAGCTACAAACTTTTATAATCTTTTTTTCCTTTTGTTTAACCCTTCCACCTGCTGCTCAGTCTGCCTCTTTTAGTTAAATGAACCGTATTTGTTAAGGTAGTTTTGGCCTCTTGCATTTCACTGCTGTTAGAACATGTATCATTGAAGTCATTAGCACTAGATGAAAGGTAAAGGACCCTCTAAGCGACTTCATGGAAATAAAGGGTTCTCAAAGTAAAGAGATGAACAAAATTCTCTTGTAAGCAGAAAAATACTGCTCAAATCTCTACCTAAACTAACAGAGAATTCACTCTTAATAGTACAAGTTTGTCTCTCAATAAAGCACTCAGAGATCACTTCCCTCCTGACAAGCCCTTGGCCCTGGACTGTGCTACAGCTGAGGAGAGCAGCAGCAGGACAGGGCTGTGCTGACAACTGATGGAAGAGTTGCTTTTGTGTCCCCTGGGCTGGTGACACCATGGGGACCTCACTGCTGAAGTGGGGCTGGGCAGACACCACCCTTCCCTCCTGCCCCCCTTCACTGGGAATGTGGCATCTCTGTCCAGTGCACGCTGAGCTCACACTGCAGCCACAGCAAGGTAGCTCAAGTGGAAAGCGTAAGAGCAGAGGGAAAGACAGTGCCAGGCAGTATTAAAAAGGCAAAAATAAATTGTAGCAATGTGGATTGATCCTACAAACAGAGAGGAAACCTTAGCAATGTGCCTCTGCTTTCTCAGAAGGGGAAGGGCCCTTGCTAGCAAATGTCAGCTCCTGGGAGGGTGGGGAGGCCTGGCACAGGGTGCCCAGAGCAGCTGGGGGTGGATCTCTGGAAGTGTCCAAAGCCAGACTGGACAAGGCTTGGAGCAGCCTGGGATAGTGGAAGGTGTCCCTGCCCATGGCAGGGGTGGGATGGGATGGACTGTAAGGTCCTTTCCAACCCAAACCATTCCATGATTCTGACTGTGTCCATGTGAGTGGTGGGAGATGTTCCAGGCCTAACTCACCTGGTGGGATCAACACTGACTCCAGGCTTCTCAGCAGCATAAGAAGATTTCAATTTGGCCTCAACTGTACAAGACTAGGATCAATTAATTTTTTTGGGCTAAGCATAGTTTACACCCACACAGAAAACTGGATTTCTCCTATCAAGTACTGATGTACAAAACAATTCAGAGCTGATTCCAGAATTTTGTTTTCTGAAATTCAGATTTTTGGACTTCCAAATACTTATTCTTACCATTTAGTTGGAATTTTCTTACTCTTAAATGTATCTTCTATTAAAATCAGAACCTTATACCTTAATTCTACCTTAAAAATATTTTCATTTAAACATCCACAAACACATTGACTAGATCTTGATTTTTCAATGTAAAGACAGTAAATTCCACAGCACCTGCACATATGGAAACAGCTTGAAGTACAAAGATGAAAGCTATTAGTCAGGTCAGGAACCACTGCCTCAAATAAAAGAGATAATAAACAAGAGAGATTATAAAAAGTCAGTCCAAATAGATAGAAGGGGGTACTTTTCTAACAAATAATACTATAAAGTTGATGAATCTCCGAGTTCAACATGTTGAATTCAACATCAATAATTCAACTCAGCTGACATATGACTTAATAAGTCTTTACTTTCCTATTGAGACTAAGCAATATACATTTGGATTCAAGCAAACTCTTCTGTATTTCCAGCCTGGAAGATTTTTATTGGAAAATCTATTTCCCTTTTCAGCTCATACACACTAGGCAACACAAATAATGTTTATCTTCCATGGAAGATGCACAGTTGGACTCTGCTTTCTGCAGTTTTTAACTGAAGATGCAGACTTTCTAAGTTAATTGTATTGGACATCTTGTGGCAAAAAGTCCTCTTATTTAATCTATCTCTTCTATGTAATACCCATTCCCCAAGCTTTCCACTGACAGTTTTCAGAGAGAACTCAAAGAGGACTTGTAAAAAACAAATTAAAAGTTCCACTAATTCCACAATTATTGAAAAGAGTAGCTTTATAAAACTAGATGTTGCTACTTGAACACGTCCCTGATTTTGACTGACGGGATAAATTTAACCCCACGAAAACCTCACTGGTGGTGTCACTCAGCACAGCACACCTGGAACTGGGGCTGAGGGCCCTGAGTGCTCTGAAGAACCAAGTCATTGTTTGCAGCTAATCAGGCTCTGTGGCTGCAGCAGAGTCTGCTGGCTGAGTTATTGAAATGCACTGACTGAACCTCGCGCTGCGGCCTGCGGGGCTTTACGATAATGTCAAAAGCCCAGGAGGTACTGAGTGAGTCATAATGTCCCACTGCTTTTTGAATTATTCCAATTTTAAATCCACAGTTGGCAAAGAAACAAAGAACAATATAATAGGCATTTGATGCTGTTCTCTATAGTGAACTTTTTTTTACCCTAGGACAGAACTCGCTTTAAGCCAAGGAGTTCAGTGGTATGAACTTTTATCAGAACATGCAGTTTTACTCCTTAGAAATGCTGTTTTGGCTACAAAACAGCTGATCAGACACTCGTGCTGTTCTCAGTGAGGTATGATACTGCACTCAATTAATGTTTTGAAACAACACAGCTGCTAAAGAGTATTCCTGCAGAAGCCTTGCAGCACTGTGGACTGAGACCACAAAACACAGGTATGTGACAGGCACTTCTGTCCAGCAGGGACATTTCTCTGCATCCTTAGAGACCATTCCATTCCTGTTGTGATGCATCTAAACTTTATATCCATACTTGAACATCAACCTCATTTTCAGTCACATACCTAACAAGTAATGTTTGTTTCCTGTATTAATAATGCAATACCTAAAATCCACACAAGGTTGTCCTTGCAACCACCCTGACATCAAGGCTGGATGTAGAATACTTTCAGTGGTACCCAGTGAACAAAGTTTTATGCAGTTTCCTTACTGAGCCAAATATACAGAGATGGGGAAACCACTCTTCTTCCACTGGTTACAAAGGGACCCTGGAACTTGTGGTAGGCACAGCCTAAGTTACACAAGACAAATCCCAGTCTGGAGCTGCTGCACACCCAGCCCTGCTTGCTCAGGCTTCCTTCTGTGCTTCCTGCTGAGGGGAACCTGCAGTGTCCTGTGCCTGATCAAAACTCATTACAATTGTGTTACAGAGGACAAACTGCTCCTTTCAATGATTTCCTCCCTTCTTGACATGTAGTTATGATTATGGAGCACTCCTAGGTCCTCCTAGGGAAACATTTTCTTTAAATACAAGACAGAACAACTTTCTTTCTCTATTGATATTAACCTATCATTAACTAGCTTTATTTCAATTTTTTTGAAAATTGATTCACCAGATTGCAATTCAGTAACTCCCTCTGAAAATATAAGAATTATTCACCTCATAACACAGTCACAATTCAAATCTCTGCAGAATATATTAAAAATAGTAAATGAAGGCATCAAAAGTTCTATAAAGGCTTAGGGTTTGCTCTGTGAATTGATTTTTGGCAATTGAAAAAATAAATACATATGCACACTATTACATATATATAATTTTTATATAGGTGTATATATAAAACTAACAAGAAATGGAACATTTCATAAAGATCCTGCTAGAAAATTAAAAGATACAAGCAGTTAAAATGAGAAGCCAGAAAATCTGTCGGCAAATGCCCTTCTGTGAACAGCAAGGTAAAGCAATTAATTTTAGAGCAAAAACTTTACCAACATTTGTCTTTCCTCTGAATTAGGAACTTGTACATCAAAAGAACCATTTGGATGGGGGATTTACTAGAAGTGGAGTTGCCTTGTGCCAGGGAACACGCAGAGAGGGTGGGGGTGCTTGTTTGGCCAGATCCATTGCTGGTGAAAACTGACACAATCCCATTGAGCTGTGCTCATTCCTACCAGCTGAGAGCCTGGCCCTGGCTCAACCCCCGGGAATGGCCAGGCCAGGAAGCCTCAGGATTGCATGGAGGCTTGGGTTGCTATTCCTAGAGGCACTGGTCATCTGCAGCTCCCACTGAAGTCAAACTCAGTGAGTTTGGAAAGAGCAGGTTTTTACTGCAGCACATCAGAGCTGTTTATGGTTCAGCCAATGTGAGACAGGCAAAGGGAGCATCCACACCCCCAATTTGTTGGACTCTGGCCCAGGGACTGAGGCTGCTCCTGCACAGCCCTGTGTGTGCACAGCAAGGCTGTGGAAGGGTACTTTGCCCCAGTGCTCCCACCCCAGCATACCTTCACCACCCATCTATTACAATCAAACACTCACAATTTATTTTCTGTGGTTTTTCATTAGTTCATTCCTCCACAATGGTCATAACAGCCCTTAACCTGGGCTTTTGAAGCTTTACCTGACTTTTATACAGTGTTCAAGTGAACAATGTTGTGGAATTATGGGCATTCTAAGCAGAGTTTATTAAAAAAAATTAAAAATCCAGCAAAGAACATTGTTGTTGTATTGAAACTTGAGAAGTATATTTTAGTGTGTGGGATGACATACAATCCACTAAGCATATAGAACACACCTATAGTCACTGCTCAGCTGCTGACCCCATTTAGAATCTTGAGTAAATGTAAAGATTTAAACAGAAATTTGACTTTTAACTCCCAGTGCCAGCAAAGCTGGTTGAGGCCCCAGAAACCAAAGAGTCCTCTTGGATTGGCACAGTGGAGAAGAACTGATGGCTTTTTCTCCTTCACAGGCTCTGTTGGGCTGCACACCTTGACAATATCCATGTCTGGGGGCATCCTTGACTCCACATCCCCTCCAGGGCTCCTCAACTTCTCTGCCCCTTGCCTGTCACTGTAAATACCAGCCAGCAAACCTCAAACTCCTCCATGCTCCTTCTGCCTGCCTCCCACCCTTCTCCCTTGGATTAATTTGGCAGCATCAAGTGAGACATGTAGCCAGGCTTTGGGTTTAACTAGATTGCTGGACCAGAACTGGAAATATGCAGATGAAAGAAAGTCATAACAGGAAGCAATTTCCCTTTACTAGGGCACGAGCCTCCACGCTGCTGACCTGGCTAACTCCCATCTCCAGGCTATTAAATAGCTCATGTCCCCAGGGCAATCATTTTAACCAACTGGGAAGGCTCCCAGATTGACTGGTTTTCATGTCTAAGAGGGAAAGCTTTCATTTGGCCTATTTTGTTCCCCTAGTAAGCCATCCTCATGAGGAAATCTGCTATAAATATTCATCTGTTGAGAACCAACAAATTCAACTTCTCCACAACCTGTTTTCCTTTAAAATGGAGAAAACTCAACCCCTACTAATCTAGTTCTACCTGTCTTATTCTGTGCTAACCCTCCACTGAGAGAACACAAACTCCAAAGAGGAACTGGCCCTTCCCAGTCTAGAAGGGAACAACAAAATACCCAGGAAAAGCCTTACCACAACTTCCCAGTTCCAGTCATGAAAATGTAACTCACTAGATCATCATTGTTCTCCAGAATGTATTGCAGTCCCTAAAACAGCCACTTGGAATTAAGGCAAGTGCACCTCTAGGTCTGTTTTACCAGCACCCCAACAGCCACTGGGCAGCACAGGCCTGACAAAACACATAAGAAAACAAAATCTTATGTGCCACTAGGTTAGGAAACAAACCCTGTCCTCTGTTTAACTCCTGTAGTATGGCATTTTTCTGAAGGAAATGATTTCTCACTGAATGTACTAATTCTCATTAAATTTCAATTTGTTTGATGCCAGCAGATCAAGCATAAAAAAAAGTAAGAGAAAAAATGCTGCAGTAGAAAAATGATGGCTGGGAACAGCAGAAGTATCATAACAAGCACTTCACAGCTCTCATTTCAACCCAAAATAGTATTTTCTTATCATTTTCAGTTTCCCCTACTCTATTTTCAGTTATTCTTTGAACACCAACTCTCAGTGTTGCCTTGGGAATTTGGGCCAAATAAGGAATGAACAAACCATGGACAAGGACATGCCCAACCAGTCTTTAAAAAGCTTACCACGTACAAAATGCCAAAGGAACACTGAACATGGACAGGTTTTTAAAGAGTGACAAGTCCAAAATCCTGATCTACAGCAGTGCAGGGTCTTTTCTGCTTCAGGAAAAGGAAAGAACCACAGTGAATCCAAGAACACTGCTGCTGATGACTCCTAAATAACAGCAGCCATTAGTGAGCAGCTCACTGCCTTCCTTGAAGGTGGTCTGATGGTGGCAAAACAATTACAAGAGCAGGAAAACCTATTCCTGGACACATTACAGTCTGTTAGAAACCTGCCATTACCCTCCACTGATGGACTTTGCATCAGCCCTGAAGTATCTGAGACATGTGGACATCATGCCCATTTCCTACAACTTACACATTTTTCAAGATTTAAAGCACCATAGTCTCAAAACCTTAACTCAGTGTGTAATGGGTTTAACATATATTTTACATCTTAATTTGCCATAATAATGTGG
The DNA here is from genome assembly GCA_013400575.1 of Peucedramus taeniatus. Lineage (NCBI taxonomy): Eukaryota > Metazoa > Chordata > Aves > Passeriformes > Fringillidae > Peucedramus > Peucedramus taeniatus. The sequence goes on from WBNO01011811.1 coordinate 284,137, forward strand.
CTATAAGCTGCTGTCATTCACTCCCTTTTTCTGACCTTGGAAATAAAATGTTTAATCTCCACGGGATTTTCCTGGCGAGATGTTTTAAATCAGTGCATATGTACATACTTCTCTATATGCTTTTTCAATTTTCCTAAAATATTCTCATATGTGCAGACATGATGACTAGACATGTTTCAGTGGTGCTTGAAACTTGATACAAGTGGGTAATTTAACCATGTAATTGAACAATATTACAGAAACACACAGAGTTTCCTAGCAACAAAAGGCCTTGGACATCAAGATGGCAGCCAGCAGCTAACATTGCAATTGCCTGACCTAACTTGAAAAGAAATTACACTGAAGAATGTCCTCCTTCCTCCCACAGCAGAACTGGTACATGGCTACAGGTCTGACCTCAAAGGGCTTTGCTTACAGGCCTTACTCACACACAAGGTCACAAATGTCACATGAGAAAGGACAATTAGGGAACATTTCTGTTTTCCAGAGGGAAGAATAATGGTTTTGAAAAAAAATCTGTACCCTCATGTTTACCCTCATGGAAAATAAAAAGCTTCTTAATGTGAAGTAGCTGTATACAGCTGAGCTTGTGGATGGAGAGCTCCCTATTTTTAGGGCATTCCCAGAGCACCAAGGGAAAGGTGGCACAAGTCCTGTGAGCCTGGAGGCCACCAGTGCTGCTCTGTGCCACCAGTCCCTGTGCCAGAGAGTCCCTTGGCTGGGAATCCAGGACACAGAGGGATGGCAGAAGATCATCTCCCTTCTTTCCTTTTCCCTCACCTTCAGCCATCTCTGGCTGCAATATTTGGGAGGAGGAAAAATGCAAGATTTTTAGTCCAAGCTCATTTTTGCTGAAGCAATTCAGTTGGCTGAGCAGTTATCCCAGAGAGCTGAGGGCAACTGTCCCCTCTGTCAGTGCAGGGGGGAGGTGACAGCTGAGATGAAGAGCTTCTGACCAGCCACTCTGAATCAAAAGCCATCTTCTCCTCAGGGGCAAGAGTAAAGCAAGGAAGAAGCCACCAACTCTCGAGGCTGCAGTGACCCCAAAACTCCAGGATCAAGGAATGAGAGGCCACTGAAAAAATTCCCTACACCCTTCTATGCTCAAAGCTTCCTTCAGTTAAACAACAACAGAAGTCGCTATTCCCAGTTACACCATGACTTCATTTTTCCATCTGAAGTAGCTAACTGTTGCTTCAAGAAAAATATCAAAAAATGCTAAGTTTTCATTCAGAAAACAGCTAGTCTTGGGCAGAGAAACAACCCCCTTCTAACACCAGGATGATGGTCTACTGGTATTTCCCTAAAATAGCAGCAGCTATTTGTGTGCAGCTTGTCTGCAACAAAGATGTTGGTATAAAAACCCTCCTTGCCAACACCATTCTTTTCAATGTTGCCTTTCCAGCTCTGGAGGCACTGGCTGCTTTCACAGCCAAGTTTGCCACTGCTATGGAAAACAGGCTGCACATGCAAGCCAGCTGAAGTCATCCAGACTGAAAAGGGCCCGGGCTGCTGCTGCTACCACTGTAAAAATGTTATTTGGAAACCATCTTCTCAGAGAGCTGTATAAGGAATCAAAAATCTGTGGTGGGGATGCAGGCTTGGTGCTTTCCCATTTTTCAGCAGTGACGAACACAAAAAAGCTCTTATCTCAAAATAAAACATTTCTGCCCCTTACAAAGGCACATAAGCAGGCAGGGCAGAGTGGCCTTATATAGCTGGCCTGGCAATGTCCTGCTCACCACTGCATCTGAGCACCTTCTGGCACTGTGCTCTCAGAACCCCAGCCAGTGGGGATGGAGAGCTCTGCCAAGCCTTCCTCTTCCTCAGCTGGGAGGCAGAGGGATGTCTCTCCATTCACAAGAGGGGTTGTGCACAGGGAACAAGAACAACACAGAGACAAGGCCAAAATCTCAAAAGAAAACAGGAAGTAAAGCACTTTACACCTAGGTCAGAAATAATGTAGTAATTAGTAAAACAGAGGTGAATGACACACAAGAAATACAAGATTCTCAGTGTCTAAGGGAACACAGAAGCTTGTTTTAGAGGCAGAGCAACACAAACCATTTCCTCCACAGATTTGTCCCTTCTGTGCTGCTGTTTGCTGTCTTACAAGGGCTGAGTTTGTAAATTCTAGGGCAGATGTTGGGTCTCCCTATGATACCCAGCTGTCTGCTTGCATAAGAATTGATGGAATCCAAAAATCCAGTTACAGGATGGTTCCTGTTAGCACTCAACAATTAAATACAGGGAGAAAGGAATATTTCTATTTCCTGAAGATGCTTCACAGCATAAACTGCTTCAGATAAAAGGACAGTCAGTTTAATTAAGTTTTTGTTTCTTGAGCCTCAGAAAAAATACCATTTTTCAAAAGCATAACTGAAATTTCATCTTAACTAGAAAAATAAGCCTGTCAATACTTGTGCCAAATCTTAGAGACATTCTCCAAAGTCCTTTTCTTAAATGCTTTTTGCTAAATATTTTATCTACCCTGCACCTCCCACTGCACATTTCATGGCACGAGACCTTGTGAAAGTGTCACTACTTCAGACAATCAAACAAGACATAAATGGCAGTTTTCTTCAGAGTTTTTTCCCATGTGACTTTTCTCTACAAGGTAAAAGCAGATTAGGCAGACCAGACTTGCACTGTTTCTCTGCTCCAGCTGAATATGACAGTATTTCATTGAGTCATAATATAATACCAGATATGCTTCATTTGGTTTTTGTGATCTAAAACCAATGCTCAAGTTTTGGTGACCTCAGATTTAGGCAAATCTGAAGAAATTTAAATACTGCAGAAAAACTGTAGTCAAAGTTCTCATCACTCACTTCTTTTGCTAAGTTGCTACAAAGCCCAGTGACAAAAGATTACTTTCACTCAGAACACAGGAATTCCTGAGGAGTTCTGGACCATCTTAGGGCTTCAGTTTCTAGGACAGCTCATTTCTGATTTACTATTGGTACAAAACATCAACTACAGGCAAAAAAAAAAAAATCCATTCTAGCTGAAGTCTTTATACTCCAGCCAAGACATTGGGTGTGACATTGAGAAGTGCAAAGCACATTTGAACATCTCTGTGCTTTGTAGATCCCTATCAGAAAAGCTGACTTGAAAGGTCAGGAAAACAATAAAATTCCGATTAAATCTACATTGGAAGTATTGGCATCTGTTTGATACTTCATACATCTTTCTGAAGAAACAAATTTCTTACCTTTAGGAAAACGAACCTTTTCAAAATCTTGAAAATTAAGTAACCCCAATATAAGTGCAAGCCTTGGAGGGTTAATAGCATCCCATTAAATAAAAAATATGCTATGACAGGAGTCGTGGAGTAGTAGGTAGGCTGATATAGTGTGGCACGAAGAATCCTAAAAAATAAAGATAATTGTTATGGTGCAAGATCTCTTCCTTATGCCATTTGCACTTATTTCTAATCTCATATTCCAAGCTGATTAATATTAAAAAGCTCTGCAAAAATGGTAGATTAATTAACAAGCCCAGCCTTAACTAGATTATGCATCTCCGTTGAAATACAGACTTCAGAAGATGAGAAATTCAAGTCTGGCATGGAAGTATTCTAAGTGAGGTTAGAAAAAGTCCCTGTTTTTCAGATCTCCATCTCTGTGTGGTCTAGATACTGTGCAACTCATAGCTTGCCATGCCTTTTTTTAGTCCAAATTCTCTCTAATCTGAAATCCACACTCCAGAGAAAATCCTCAAGGCTTTGCAACAGGGCCTTTTGTTAATTAACATATGTTTTGTCCATCTTCAGACTTCACTACTTCTATATTATTTGGGGCTTTTTGAGTTCCTTTAATCTCATCATGTTTCACTTCTAAGCTCAAGAACTGAAGAACAAGAAAACTCAGTGAAGCAAAATGATTGCAGATCACTTGTACAGTTAATTAAAAAAACAACAATAAAGTAAAAGACATCAGCATTTCTGAAAGAAAATACTACAGGAAATTAAAGCCTTATGTTGATCAATGTTCAGAACTATTAATTTAACCAGCTTGAGTCTCTAAGGGTTTGTCCATGTGCAGGGAGGGGCAAATTAGAGCTGTGAATGTGAAACACATTAAACACTTTTTAAAAGATAAACATGTTAAGCACCCATGTGGATATTCCAAAGCAGATTAAATCATAGCACTCCAAAGGCATGCAAGTACTTAGCAAGTTGAGATTTATTTGTGCTGACTTCATAAATTAATTGGTTCACCTAAACTTCTCTGAGTACTCCTCATGTGAGTGAGGTGAGACACTACCAAGGACTGGGTAGCAGAAAGAAGGCTCCTAAAAAAATTACCTACAGTCATGTACTCTGACTTTGCAGCTACAGCAGAAGGGGTGGAATGAAAGGGAAAAGGATTTCTCTTAGTTAAGGAGCTCAGTCCCCTTGAAAATGCAGGGGCTCGTAGCATTTAACTACTATTTACAAAAGAAGTTACATAACACATAAAAGCTTTTATAGGTTCAAGAGGCTCATTTAAAATTATTTTTACATAATAATTTTAAAACAAAATGACAGTTTTTGTCAATTTTCTCACTAGCAGAATTTTCAAGTCCAGTCCATTCCTTTTTCCATCACAACCAACACTAAACTTTCAGGGGGAGTGGGAATGAAGTAAAAGCCTGGATTAAATATTGCTTACCAGAAGGGGAACAGGATCATCCTGGTGATGAAGAATGCAATAGAGAAGATGATAAACAGTATGTTGCAGGTTTTCTCCCAGCGAGCATAATTAAACATTTTGGCTGCCTGCAGTGGATAAAAAACCCCAAACATATTATAAATATTCTCTGAAATAAATTCTGCATTTTCATAAATAAAGACTCATCTTCCACCTAAGCAGGAAGAGTATTTCCTCCCAGTTTGACATGTAAAGCAATCATTTTACTGATACCTAATAAAGCAGCATCAGACCAGATTCTTTGTTTATATTTCTCCTTTTATCTTGAAGGAAAGGACTCTGCATCAAAGGCCTAAAGAACAGCTCGCAGACCAGAATATAAAGTGCCATGGAAACACAAAGTGCTTTTAGAACAGAGCTAATTCCTCATTTTTCTACCAGATTCCAAACAGACTGAATTCCAAGAGAAGCTGCTGCTACACCTGCACATTCAGGAGTAGCAGGGACCCCTTAAACACAGGTGTTCTGGGACATGCCTGCCACTGACCCTCCTCTGGGCCTGATTCACTCCTGTCTCCTCCTTTTTGACAGCAGGAGATCTCAGTGCTAGTCTCTATCCCACTAATAAAGGCTGTAAGTGCTGCTTCTCCCCTAAATGAACTGTCCAGCTCCCCCTGCTCCATGAGGAACCACCCTGGGAAAAGCTTTCAAGTGGGAGAAAAGCTGCAGGTGCCAAGCCTAAGTTTTAAACAGCAGCTTGATTAACTTCTTCTCTTTTCCTCCTCCTTTTGAGTGGCAGGGCTGCATTAAATTGTTCAGGTACTCAACTCCAGTTTCCATCCAAGTGCTGTCTTACCAGTCAGCAACTCAACTGTTTGTAAGGCCACAGAGTTAGCTGGACCTAGGAGCAGTTCAGGATTAAAAGTAAACCAGCAAGAAAACTTGTTTAATGTGGACCAATCCCAAGTGCACAACCCCACAATTAGCTGTTCTGATACAGTAAGATAGAGTATCAGGAACAGAAATGGACAGTGACACAACAGCATACAAGGGCTGCTTACACTGGCACTGCCACCACAAGAGGTGATGAAACTGTGCTCTCAAACCTGGTGTTATAAACCCAGGGTAATTCTAGTGAAGAAACACTGTGTTTGTCTTCCAAGAAACCCAGAAGCCACTCTGATAACAGTGCTCTGTGCAGAGTAGGACACTTCTTAGAACACTTCCACTGGTAGCTAGTGCAGGGAAGGGACTTTCCCTTCAGTCCCAGAGAAGAAACTTTTCTTCTGCCAGAAAATGCCTGACATCAAGGTTGGACTTGATGTCAGAGGTCTTTTCCAACCTCAGTGATTCTGTGATGACTGGTCTAATTTTATCAGTGAAACAAGAATGACCCAGGGAGGCAGCTTTATTTTCAGTCCCTGCTCTGTACTGAGGAAGTTCTCTTCTGGCTCCTTTCTCTAATGGATTCTGTAACAAAGTATCAGCTTCAATTATCTACAGGCTCTTTTTTATCTTAACAAGTTACAAATCTGCAAAGCTGTGTCCCTGTGGGGATAGGAACGGATCATATGAAACTCGTGGCAAAAAGATTAAAATATCACTGACACCAAAACAAAGAAACCCAGGATAGAAAAACAAAACAAAACCAAACTGGATAGCAGGGTTACCTCGAGCCAGAAATCTGCAGTGTCGTGCACGAAGATCACCAGAGTTCCCAGCCGCACGTAATTGCCACACCAAGAGCCGCTCATCAACCCGATGGCTGCCAGGTGGTGAACGACGTGAGCCATAAAATCCTGGGAGGGACAGAAGCAAATCAAAGTAAAGGAGATCATGGTCAGCCCCCGAGGGCCCCTGCCCTGAGGGTCCCTGCCCTGAGGGTCCTTGCCCTGAGGATCCCTGCCCGGGCAGCCCCTGAGGATCCCTGCCCTGAGGGTCCCTGCCCCGAGGATCCCTGCCCGGGCAGCCCCCGAGGGTTCCCTTCTCTGAGGGTCCCTGCCCCGGAGGCCCCTCTGCCCGAGCAGCCCCCGAGGGTTCCCTTCTCTGAGGGTTCCCTGCCCCGAGGGCTCTCTGCCCGAGCAGCCCCCGAGGGTTCCCTTCTCTGAGGGTCCCTGCCCGGGCTGCCCCTGAGGGTCCCTGCCCTGAGGGTCCCTGCCCGAGCAGCCCCCGAGGGTTCCCTTCTCTGAGGGTTCCCTGCCCTGAGGGTCCCTGCCCGGGCAGCCCCCGAGGGTTCCCTTCTCTGAGGGTCCCTACCCCGAGAGT
>WBNO01011811.1:292789-327913 GCA_013400575.1 Peucedramus taeniatus
TCCCTGAGGATCCCTGCCCTGAGGGTTCCCTTCTCTGAGGGTCCCTGCCCGGGCTGCCCCTGAGGGTCCCTGCCCTGAGGGTCCTTGCCCTGAGGATCCCTGCCCGGGCAGCCCCTGAGGATCCCTGCCCTGAGGGTCCCTGCCCCGAGGATCCCTGCCCGGGCAGCCCCCGAGGGTTCCCTTCTCTGAGGGTCCCTGCCCCGAGGGCTCTCTGCCCGAGCAGCCCCCGAGGGTTCCCTTCTCTGAGGGTCCCTGCCCTGAGGGTCCCCGCCCCGAGGGTCCCTGCCCGGGCAGCCCCCGAGGGTTCCCTTCTCTGAGGGTCCCTACCCCGAGAGTTCCCTTCTCTGAGGGTCCCAGCCCCGAGGGTCCCTGCCCGGCATCCCGGGCTCCCGGCGCTGTGCGCGGTGCCAGCCGCAGGCTGCTGCTGCCCTCAAGTGGCTGCGCCAAAGCCCCGGCTCCAGGCGCGGCTTTTCCTCGCCAACACCTTTTCCCTGCTCACGGGAGCCGACGTTCAAGCTACAAACAGGCACAAGCACTCGCCTTCCGTTTGATGTCAATCCCGAGGGTAAATATGAGAGACCAGTAAAACCCGATCTCGGCCATGTAGTACCAGTACTGGGATGGCAGCAAGGTCTGTGATGAAGGAAAACACAGTTAACTCTAAGAATAGGAAAAAGGAAATGTCAAGTGAGATTACTTCTTTTTTCCTTTCCTGACTTCTGCTCCTCTGGTGAGTCTTGCTTAAAAAATTAAGCTAAATTAAATTCCTGTCCTGGGCTTCATTAAGAAGGATGTTCTGAGAGCCAAGTATGTTAACCTTTGCTCAGCCCAAACTCTCAATTCCCACAGTTCCTCCCCCACCTCTGGATTTTAACATGCTTTTTCTCCATGTTTCTGTCACAGAACTACATGCAGAGTCCTTCTGCATTTAATTACAAACAACTGCAAAAAACCCTTTCTGTTTTGGTGAACAATTAACATAATACACTGAAATGTCAGTTATTTTTGCTAAAATCCCATGGATATGCCTATGGGAGAGCAGAGCTTGGCTGCTCCCTTGGGTCAATACATTTCCCAGGTGTGTACCAGGAGCTGGGAAAACTCAGCTGGGAGGCAGGATTATCTGTGTTCCTGGCCCCTGCCTAGGACAGGAATAAGAAGGCAGTGGGATGGGGCAGAGTTATTTCAATAAGAGTGCCTTGAAGCACCGTGGGGCCTGGAGCAGTGCAGGGGTTCTGCACCCAATCTGGGAACTCTGATAACATCTCCAGGGAGTAACTGCTATCCCGGGGTGGGTGCTGGAGGGGGAAGTTGCAGCACAGGCAGATCCCAGGGAAGTCCTGCAACAGTCACAGCACTTCCCAAAAAAAGGCAGGAGGCTTTGGTGCCACACCTCTTTAGGTGGTGCCCGTATGGAGGGAAAAGGCTGCTGTAGATTACCCCTTCCAATGGGGAAATACCTGGGATGCCTGGAGGCCACTGGCTCGATGCCAAGAAGCTCACCTGAAATGGATAACCGACCCACGTCTGCCATATGTCGTAAAACCAGGGTTTCTGGGGAAGACACCTCAGTCAGACACTGCTCAGCTCAGCAACAATTATCAGCTTAACTCAAAATCTTCACTACTTAAAATCTCTCTAAGTGGAGCAGGCTAAGAAGCTGTAATCTTGATAACTGTTCTCCACCAATTTCTAAAGGGAACTTACATCTCAGATTTATTATATTGTTCTCAGCTTTTTGGCTTCTTTTCAGGACACCTGAAACGTTCCAGTTCACAATTTCATCATCCAAAGCAGTGGGTGTGTGTTTTATTACTGCAATTACTCAAGATATGTTGCCACAGTGATTAAATTTGCTGTGTTTACCAGTCACACAGAGCAGTGGATGAGGATGATAAACAGTGTTTGGGGAGAAGGGCCAGATGAGCAGAGGCACGCCGGGATCTGTTCCGCTGCTCCGGGGAGGCATCAATGACACCCCAGGCAGGGCTCACCGAGTTACAAGCACCACTCTCTCTGTTATTCCCAACTTCTGACTCAGCAGCAACACCTCAATAAATAGCTGTGACCACCAAAAGTGCTGCCAAAAAAAGGTTTATGGTGTCCTCTGAGGAAAATGTGGCCATGTGATGCATTTGTAGGTGTTAACAAGGCATGTTGTAAAATCATCTGCGTGACTTCTTCAAGCTTGCCTTAAAAATACTGATTACTCAGAAATTCCTTTATCATAGAAGGTCTAAAGTTTAACTTAAAAATTAAATCTCAGTGCATATTGTAGCCCATCATCCAGATACAGCAAAGATTTGATCCCACAGAACCATTGAAATCACAGTCAATGGGATTCAAGAAAATCTAGAAAATATTTTGTTAAAATAGAGTATCAATCTTTCAAAAAGTTAACTTACATCATACAGAAATATAAATCCAACAATGGAGGATGTCAGATAGAATGAAAATCGCCAGCTGCAAAATTGAAATGAAAAAATAGGAACAAACCATTATATTTTGTAAAGATATTGTCCTGAGCCAGAATTACTGCAAATCATTAAATATCACAGACAATCTTCAGATAAATGAGGCCTCACACTCAATGTTAAGGATTGCCACATATTAACTGTATTTGAATTATTAATACTTAAATATTTAAGGTTTGATTCACTGCTAAATAAGGAAATTCTTTTACATTATCACAATACAGATATTTTAATTGCCATGATAGCAGTAGTTTTCCAGCCAGGCTTGAACTGATCAAGAGAATGACCAGAGCAAGTGTAATAAAGCCCCTAAAAATTAATGTTTGAGAACACAAACCTTTTCCTGGGCTCATTCACTTAATTTCTCTCAACACCAATTGCTGACAACAGGGGAGCCTTATGAATAATTAGCATCTACTGGGTTAGTTTACATCTTGCTACAAGGTCTCAATTAACTATAACCTCATCTTTGACTAGGTGCCAGAATTGAGCCTGATCTAAGCTTTTTGTGGATTAAATGGATATCCAGCAAGGCAGATAAACCTTCCAGGTTTGCACCATCAGCCTGCTAAGTCAGCAAAGGCAAAAAGCTCTTGAGCATCTCAGTGAACTGTGCTGCTGCTTTCAGGTGTCAGAGCAGGATGCTGTGATTTGGAGCCAGCAGTTGGCTCCTGATGACTCTGGAGCCTGTGTGGGAGGTATTGTCCCTAGGACTGGGTGTGGCTGCAGCCTCAGCCCAAGCATTCCCACTCCCACCTCTACAGGTGATGGAAAACTCCTTCCTTTCCACTCTTCCCCTGGGCAGGAACAAGCCTGACCTTTCCCCTAAGCAGCTCTGCAAGTCCAGTAGGAAACAGTGCAGGACTTCACATGCAAAGAAAGGTTGTGACACAGGGACAGGCACACGGCCCCAGAGCTGCTGAGAACTTGTTCTAGAACAAAAGGTGTCCCAGAGGAGAGCAGCAAGCAGCTCCCAGAAAATCTAAACCCACTGAAAAGGAGAAAGCACCACAAGAACACTGCACCAATGGATTGAGAGCTGTAGGAAATGAAACTGGGGTCTTTGGTAAGCATTAATGAAGTGCCAAATGAGAGAAGAAGAGGAGAACCTATATGGTAAAAGCAGCCCCTACTTTCTGAGCCCCACATCCCCTGGAGGCTGATATTCCAGGAGAAGGAAAGAGATTTTCAAAGGCTGAGACAGTGTTTTATGAGAAAAACAACAAACAAAAATGAGGACATGGAATGTTGGAGGTGAGACAAAAAGTGTCTCACACCTGAGAAAGAAGTGGGAAAATAATTATAAAATTGCCACTTGATACACATGTGATAAACAACTGTTTTTCTCCTCAACTGTAAACTATCTTTCCTCAGATGATCTGAAAATAACACTACACAACAAGCACTGTATGAACAGGAAAAGCACAGAGGTACATGGTGGAAATTCCATAGTGGGGCCCACAAGTAATACCTGGCTCAGAGTTAACCAAGAGATGCTGGAAAACACAACACTGGCATGGGACAGACTTTACACAGCAGCTGCCTTTGCCTTCCTGCCTCCCATTCCAAACAAGGAGGTGTGAGTGGTCCAGTGGATATGGCAGAACTGATTCTGTGTTGGTTGTAAAGTGCAAGTGGTTTTCTGAATTGAATTCAAAGCACAGAGCACCTACAAGACTGTGCCATTAGTTCCCAGCCCTACAAACATATATTGAATGCATTTGGCAATAAACAGCACTTCAGATGAACTCATTCTGTGCAAGGCTGCCAGAGCACTGCCTCATTTTGTATTTAGCCAAGCTTCTTTATGAATTTGGTGAATAAAACCTGAAGTAAAACTCATCCAAATTCGCCAAATTTTACTCAAGTGCCTTTTAAACTCTGATCCTGGCCACCAGAGAGAGCACTGAACAACAGCTATGCAAGAGGATTTTCTGGTTTAACTTCAGGAATCTTTTCTCTTGAACTGAATGTAACAAAAAAGAACTTAGTAGGGGAAGCTAAAGGCTGGTAAATCTTACAAGGCAGTGAAGGCTTCATGCAAAGGGCTTTCCAAACCCCAGTGTTGCTTAACTGGGAGCACTAATAGCATAAGTATGGTTTAGATCTGGCTCATCAGATTTTCCTTGTGATTCAGAAAAAAGATCCTGGAGATTGCAGGCTTTCAAAAAATTTCATAACGCTCATAACACTGACTACTAGAGTGGAATAACTCTGTTGCTCATTTTTTTGCCTAGAGAATTATATTAAATTAAATTCACTGACAAAGAGCAGAGTAAGGTTCACAAAATTGCACAAGAGAAACCTGTTTGCTTCATTCTCACTCAAGCTGCCAAGCAAGTTGGAATTTCAGTCTTTAGCTGTGTGTTACTAGAGACATGGCAGGCAGGTCTTTTAGCAATAGCAGGAAATCTTATTGTCACTTGTGAAACCAAATTAACTGATCCCAAAACAACAGCAGACATAAACCATGTCAGGAGAGTTTACTCAGCTCAGACTTCAAAGAGACACACCTCTGTCTATCATCTGGATTTATGTCTGACAGAGGACACCACTAAATCATCATCACATTGATTAACACTGGAAATCTTGATAAAGTACTCAGCTTTGAGCTCTGTGCTGTACTTTTAACCCTCATTCCTTAAGCTGATCTACAGTAACAGAGGTTCAATATTATAATCAGGTGAATTCTTGCCAGTGTAATTATGCTAATGAAAAGCCAAATACACAGAGCATTTGAAAGTGCTTTGCACTGGTACAGTTAATGTCAGTACCCAAAAGGGATGAGCTGTGCCCACTTGAGGATTTGCAATTTGTGTGAGATTTTAGATCACACCTAAAGTGTTTAGGTATGAGGAAGTTCTCACACATAAGTGAAAAATCATATGCAGAAGGTTTTGAAACTTCTTACATATTCATTACTATCACTCAAAGCTGCTCACTGGCCCACTCAGCAGTGAGTTTGAGTTCCTGTTTCACACAGTATCCCATGATCAAGCTGTGGCACCTGTCCTTCAGTCTGGATACCACAATTCCTGCTCTTGAACTGACTTTGGTACACAGGGCAGCATCCCAAAATGGCAGCATGGGTACAAACATAAACCAGAATAGGCATTATTGTTCCCCTATGATTAGTGGCAGACAGGAAAATATTTTCCTATTCTCTGCATGTTTTCATCTTACACTTTGCACCAGGGACCTACAAATCCATTATTCCACAAAGAAGAAAACTAAAATATTTTAAAGTGGTCTTCTTTTCCCCCAGGAGAAACAGTTAACATAAACTTTTAACCATCATTTGGAGAAATGCTACTAAATCCTTTCAACTTGTTTGTGCATCCAGAAACCAAAACCCTCATCAGGCAGACCCAGCCTTCTGGAAAGATGGAACCTCAATAATTTTTTTTCCAAAAGAGTAAAGCAATGATAACAAAAAGCATTGTCTTTCCTTACAAAGCTTCCTGGAATTTCTGGAGCACTGTTGGGATCTCCAGGTTTCGCCGTCTCCTGAACCATTTCTCCACCAAATGCACGGTGCAGTTGCACTTTTTGGCAAGGCCTTTGATCTCTGACTGTAAGAAATGGAACAGTGTTAGCAGTAGATGCACTCCAATGTCACTTTCATTTATTTTGTAGTTCACAGAGCAGCTTCCCACTGTTGCAAGGTCTTAATTTAAAAATATTACCAATATTAAATATGCATGGGAGGGTATTTTTGAGTAATGCTCACAGAAACCCTGGATTTTTACTCATGGAAATAATGCAGGCACAAAATGAACAGATTCACAAACTCTTCTATTGTCTTTCTGGTCACTCCTCAGAGTTTCTGAAATGTAACCTTTACTGTTAGATGAGAGCTTAGGCTGGAAGGGGAAGTGCCAAGTTTAAACAGACATGGACACAGCACCTAATACCTTACCTAATCATAAATATTAAAATTTGTTTATAGATGAGTCTCACAGATGAAAAGTAGCCAAGAATTAAAGCGAAGTGACCTGAGCCCTGTTCTCAAATCCAAAGCAAGTCAATCTTCCTGAGTAAGGGGCAGAGTGCCCCCCTCCAGCACCAGACCTAAACTGGGGGTGGAGCAGGGCCTAGAACTGCACGTGGCCATGGGGGTGCCACACCTGGGGTCTCTGCATCCCCTGTGCTCCCAAGGTGGCCAGGCCAGCACAAGGCAGTGACACTCCTGCATTTCAGGGTTCTCAGTGCCCCACATGCAGCAGCCTGTGGGCTTCCTCCCTCTCCTCCATCCCCAAGTGCAGAAGGTGTGGAATGCCTCCCAGGGCTGCCTCAGGAGCAAGGAGAGTGTTTGGCTCATCCCTGGGGAAGTTCTTTCCTCCCAAGGGCAGTATGCAAATAATGGGTGACAGCAGCTGCCTCCACCGAGGTGAGGCCAGTCCAGGGAGTCTCCTACCCTTGGGGAAACTTCTGGAATGTGAGAAAAGGCACCAGAGCTGCCAGGGAGGGCTGGAGTGCAAACAGCCACTGTGTCCAGCCCACCCTGGTGGCTCCCAGCTCTCCACTTGCCACACAGGAATAGTGACTCTGTTTCCATACAACAGAGCCCACATGCCCTCAGCTGCCAGCCAGGCTTTCCCAGGCACACTGGTGCCCAAGCTGCACACCTAAAGTAGGCAGCTTGAATCTTTCCCATGCTCTGAGGAGTCTAAAAATGATGTGCTTCCTTTCAGAAATCAAATGTCCAACTGTACTCAAGCAGAATGAAGGAATGAAACTGAGATTGGGATACTTGCCCAGAGAGAGAAGAGCTTGTGAGTGAACACCCATACATCTATTCCTGATGTTATCAGGCAAAAGACACAATAAAAGAATAGCAGAGTTAGGGATAGAATGCCAAGTTCCACTATCAATAATTATCACAATCCCTCATTACTAGAAAGCACATATTACTTTACAAAACCAGTGTAGGACAACTGTGATTGTTTGGGAACTGCAGTCAGGCAAGGGAACTTCCTGATGCAGCACTCACAGCAAAATACTTGCCTCCCATAAGAAAAAAAAAATCAATGGCCTCCTTTTTGGAGATGACAAGCATTGGCTAGTCTTTTTTCCTTGTTCAATTTAAAAAACAAACAGCATGGTAATAGGAGGATTCCTTTTCTTTTTCTCATAAGCCAGGATTAAGTGTGCAGCAACATAACGGATCAAAAGGCTTCCATGCCAGCATTCCTGCAGTAAATACAATCCTGCCTTCCAACAACAGACATCAGCTGAAGCTTTCTCCAGGCAGAATGAGTTAAAGATGGAACACTAATCTTCACTGGAAATATTATTAACAATCTAACCTATAACAGCATGCCAGAAAATTAAACATCTTAAACGTATTTTCTGTTTCGGATGCCATATACCCTTGTCAGCAGAACAGCAACAAAAACCCAAATAAATTAAGTCATCTGTCAATCAGCTGGAACTCATCCCATGATGTCATTGCTGAGAGCTGATTGAAACAGTAAGAGTGGGATTTTCCAAAAGCAAAATGAATTTGGAAGAATGAGAATCCTTACTTGGGATGGTTGTCTTGAGCACTCCCGGAAATAACTCTCTAACACAGGATTAGGCTGTGGCTTCACACGTCTTACATTCTTTATACCCAAGGCTTTTGCTAAAGGTATAGCAACATATCTGAAAAGACACAGCATGAAAAGCTTTAGAAATACAACACAGTTACAAGACCTTGGCTGTTCTTATGCCAGGATATGAAGAAAACAACTCGGATGCAATTTAATCTGCCATAGAATGTGCCAGTGCACTGAGAAAAAGGCATCTGTCTCTAGCTAATCCCAAGAGGGAACCACAATTTATGAGCTGTTATACAATAAAGAAGACCCAAGGAATGCAGTTTGTGGCCATGAAATGCTGTTAAACTCAAGGAACACCCTGACTTTAGTGGCCATCAGAGGAGTGCTGGAGTTGAGTGAATGGAGACCAGATTGCTCTCTCCATGTGAACTCCAGGACTGCTACTGGGCAGCTTCCTCCCAGTGACAAAGTCACTTGGCACCTTCTTCACTGGGCCACCACTGATCGACGCTGGATCCAGCCTGTGGCACAGAGCCATCCCCTGAGACTGATGCATTCTCTTTCCCTTCCCTTTTCCACCCCAAATTGCTGCAGAGTGCTCCAAAGGTTTCGCCTTCCCGCTTGGGCAGGGTGTTCAGAACAGGCCCCTCCCTCCTGCTGCATCAGCCATGGATTCCTCATTGCTCAGAGCAGTGGTCAGCTTTCCCCAGACTCCCTGCAGCCAGATGTGTGGGCTAATTACCCTCAGCACTGCAGAGAGACACACTGGGAATGGTTATGAACATATGATCCAAATTACTTTTGATTTCCAGCATGAATGATCTTATCTGCTCCTGGTTTAAGTCTGTCCAACTTACGACATCCCAAATTTCCTCATTCTGTCCTGAAATAATTATAAAAACTTACTAATCACATCTTTTAGAGGAAAAAGAAAATAAAGTATAGCAAAAAAGGTACAAATAAATAAGTCAAAACACTGCAAATCTTCACATGATTGTGTCTTTTTTCTGTGGAGCCAACCTCTGCCTGTCCCCAAAGATTCCAGCTGCAGAAGCAATCCATTTTTTTGGTGCCAAAGGGAGGGGAAAAAAAGCAAACGGCTTTACTAGATCTGCATAAAATGTTCACATGAAACTTTGAGATCCCTCCAGTCTGCTTAGCTTGGCCACAGAGAAACACCTGGGATCTATCAGCCTCACACGAATGTTTTGGTGCAGGACCAAATGAGAGGTTTGGTTGAGAGGACAAATCTCTCTATCCTTCTACTGAAAGAGAAAAAGGAAACCCAAATGGTTTAGAATGAATTGTATCTCTAGTGAAAGATTATCAGAAGTATCCAAATGGTGTTCTAGAAAAGCTGGACAGAAATATTTCCCTTCTGGATTGGACCACAGCCACAAATATCTAATCATGAAAATATTTCCTGATTTTTCACCTGCTACATTATCTGTACTAGATCTTCCTAGTAAACCACCAACTAATCCTCCTTTATAAAACATAACATTGATCTCCAGATATCTCATTTTCAGTATTAATGAGGATTAACATTAGCATCAAATTGCATTTGTGTGTCTTACCTTTCACTGAAGAATCGGATGATCAGCAGCACCAGAGCGTACGGGATTGTGGCATACAGCTGATGAGGTTTGGGAAACACGAGTCCATCACGGTCCACAAAATCTGCCCATGTGCAGTTGATGGGCATCCAGATATTCTCCCACCAGAACCAGCTGTTGAGTGTCTTTAGAATGTATGCCATGCTGAGTAAATAAAGAGAGAATTTAATTTATTCCTCATGTATTAAAGAGAAAATGCATGAAAAAACCCATATTGAGCATTTTTGTGTAAAGCCAGTAAAGTCAGTGTTCTCAGGGGAAAAAAAATTCATACAGGAAATTAAAACCCTCTTGGTTTAGAGCAAGGAGGTGGGATTATAACCCAGAAGATAAAATAATAAAGCCAAATTTTGATCTGATATAAAGCAATACAGGGCCTTTGGAAGCTGCACAGGGAGGTACCTGCTGCCTCCTTCCAGTCACTCACACTGCACTGCTGAGCACCTGGTCAAATCTCCTGCAACACTCATGTATTATCTATCATATTCATACTAAAGAGAACTGATCTTCCTGAGGCTGCCTTTATAAATTAAATATAAGTGGGAGGAAGAGTAGAAAAGAGATGAGAAGGTCCAGGGAGTGCCTCAATTCCATAGTAATGAGGACATTGCTCTGATGAATTACTGCTGTCTAATATGCTAATGGAAATATACCCTGAATTTGCAAACACCTGTGCACAGGAACAAGTGGGGAAAAAAATACAGTGCATAGCAAGCTTTTTCTGGGAATTGTGGGAAATAATGATTTAACTGTGACCAAAACCTAGATCAGTAACAAATGTCTAAAAAGTTCTGGAAGGAAAAAAATTCACTTTGACTGAAGTATTTCATTCTTGTAAAAGGTTCTTTTTTAACTTTTGCAGTCTACATTATCTATGTAGAAATTGCTGTTCTCACTTATTTATTTGTAAGGACTTTACAGTATAAACGTGTTATATATCCTATAAAAATACCCTAACATTGAAGAGAAATATAAATTACTATAACATTTTCCATAAGGCTGAAACACAATTTTTCCATGATTTCTAGGAATAGTAAACTTGAATTATTTTTATCATGCTAAAATTTCCTGTAAACCAGGAAAAACATGAGGAAATAATGTATTTCATTGAAACATAGCCTTGATGAGGAAACAGTTGAGCTGGAAGGATGATTTCAACCAAATCTTTATCTCATCAGAAGATCTCCCAGCAATATCTCTGTACAGGATCACAAATTGAGATCAAACCGTGCCAAGGTCAGGCAGCACTTCAGCCCTTGCCATGCTCTTCCAGGGAACACAGGGTTTTAGCTGTGCCTGCAGCTGGCTCAGGACACCATGCCCAGAGCATCCCAGACCTGGACACAGCTTTAATTAACCCTGAAGCTCACATTAATTAACAGCCAAACAACCATTGCTGTCCACACTGGGCTGTTTCCACTAAGCTTGGAGCAGGTTTGTGAAGCAGTGACCTGTACCCATCAAACAGAGCTGGTTAAAGCACTGCAGATCCATTGACTGGCCCAGCACAGTAGTCAGAATTGAACTATTAATAACCCAGCCATTTAATCTTTTTAAATGCAGGAAGGGGACAGTAAAAACCTCCTGAATGAATCGTGTGTGTATAAGCAAATGCAAAAATAAAGGAGGGAGAAATCACAATTGTTCCTGAGAGACTTTATATGCCAAGTTCCAGCCTAGAGCAATGTTTTACTGCTGAATTAAAAACTCCTGGAAGTGGGGATTTATACTGGGGCTGCTAACAGACCCTAAACAGCAGCTTGCAGGCGCCACCCTAATGAAGCAGGGCTTTGAAACATGACATTTTGGGTCAGACAGAAAGGCTTGCAGACAATAGAAGACCAAGGGAGAGCCTTGTTACACAGTTTTGCTTCCTAATATATCTATATTTTTTAGCTAGACTGTGCACTGCAAGCTATCACAAACTAATAAAAACAGGCCAGTCTGTTATGGCACAGTGGAAGGAGCACTCAGAGCTGCCTTGTGGTGAGATGGGCTGGGACTGAACATGCACCCAAAACATCTAAACCTTAGAAAAGCCCAGTAGTGCATATTTTCTTATTGGATTCCTGGGATCTCACTAATTGATGGTTTTCTTCCACACATGGATGCCTCACCATATGATTACCTATTAAACTAGTTAATACAGCACTATTAAACTAAGCTCATAAGTACATGCCTAATCTTAAAATATAAGGGAATTCTGGGATTTGAGGTCTGATCCAGAGTTCACATATTTCAGGGGAAATCTGTCCTCACAAACACTAAACAGATTCATCAAAAGGTGGGTTCTCTGAAACTCTTCCTTCTGTAATTCCTGTGTTTGTACCAGGACTGGCCCATGGGGGTTAGACCATCCCTGAGGACCATTGCCCAAGTGATTCTGACAAAACCAATCATGAGATTCCAAATCTGTCTGCAGTCTGTTCTTAAGTTTCATTACCCTTAAGCTGGATGTTTTCACTGCAGCAAATCAGGCCATTCCCTGGGAATTCTTCAAGATTTCCATCTTCATAACAGCAGCAGTGAAATAGTTGGGCTGCTTTGCTGCCTCCCTTCAGCTCTCATCACCAGGTTCCTGGAGCACCTGGGAGGTGAGGAATTCCTTACAAACACTGACCTGAGCAGGAGCAGGGGGGCAGCTGTGGCCACCAGTGCCAGAGCTGGGATCAGGCTGGAGATACTGGATTTCAGAAGTAGATGTTTTTCTACTTGCACAAACTGTCACAAGTTTTCTCCCCTGCAAATGCTCCTTTCAAAAAATGGGCACCAGATGCAAAGGTCAAGCTTGGCCTGATTTGGGACCAGCTCTAACAAAAATCTTTAAATCTTACCCAGCCTAAATCTCCTATTGCTGAGTGCTGAGCACAAAGCTTCTCCTCACTGCCTGTGGCAGCACCAAGCAAGCAGGAGTGAGGAATCCAGCAGTGAGTGACTCATTCTGCCCAGCCTAGGGTGCAAAACCTCTGCCTCTTCCCAGATCCCTACCCATACACCAGCCTGCCAGGAGCATTTGCATTGAAAAAACTGGAATCCTTGCTCTGGAAGGCGCTAAAAGTCAGTCACAAATAAAGATATTTTTAAAAACTCAAGTTCCTCTGCATCTCAGGGATTAAATACTCCCAGTAAAGAAATCAAATCACCTCCCTGCTATGGAAGGATCACCTCTGTAGCTTAATCTAGTTTTAATGGGCTAGTGCAAAACAGGAAAATCAGGAATGATTACTTCAGGAACTGCATCCTTTATAATTAAAGGAAAGCCCACACAGTTGGCAAGTAGCAATGTGAAGTTTCTTTCAAAGTGCTGTTTCTTGGATCCTGGATATATTCAATAAAAAAAGCCCTCATATTTTTGATGATATTAAGCAAAGAAAAAAAAGGGGGCAAATTCAGGGTTGACAAAAGCTATGTTGCTGCATTTTGCAAAACAAATTCAGGAGCTGCTTTGAAGTGGAATTTCTGGCTACCACAGTCTGAGGAATTAATAAAAAGAAACTGAGCCAAAGCTTTGATTGTATTGTCTGTACAAAAGCTCTCACTTGAAAACTGCATTTCCAAAGCCAGGACTAAGAGAAGGAGAGATCCAGGTTTGCAGGATGTATTAGGAGGATTTCCTGTCCTTATTTACTGAATAAATTACAAAACCCAATGGATCAACAACACAAACATGCAAGTGAATGTGACCTTAATTCTCCTAAGCATCCCCTTAGTCTCCTCAGTGAGGCTCCAGAGGTGTAACAGGGAAAGACTGAAATCAGCAAAAAGAAAGAAGAATATAATTCTCCCATTGCCCTCATAATTTGGCAGAACTGGCAAAGCTGGTGCAGTAGCTCTTGGGAAAAATCAACCCTCAGATATCAAAACAGACAGCAAAGCTATTCCAGGCTGTTCATCCTCAACATGAAATAAAAGTGGTTTAAAAGGGCAAATAAAGATCAGATCCACCATCTCACAGGCTTTGGTTTTGCTTAAGACTCAGCAATATCTCCAGGAGATAACACACAAGTTTCACCTGCAGATTTGTGTTCTACTACAAAGAGACTTGGGTTGGTTTTTTTGGACATTGTGTGAAGAATCCCAGCTGCATCTACCACCATGAAACAGCTGAACAGAGATGGGTCCTGCACACTGACCTGTGCTTTGTGGAGGAAGGGACTGAAGGCAGGATGTTGGATTGATGCTGCCACCTCTTTGCATCCTGTCTTACCTTGTTTGTGCAGTGGGAAAACAGGATTCCAGCTGAATTCTGTACAACCTGAGGCAGGAGTGGCTGACACCTCTCCCAGCCCACACACAGCAGTGGCAGCACAGAATAAAGGAGCTGCTGGACTCAGTTTCCTACAGTGAAACCCCGAAATACTGAATTCAAACAGCTGAATTAAGATTGCTGTGAGACCTTTAACTTCACATTTACT
Organism: Peucedramus taeniatus; assembly: GCA_013400575.1. Taxonomy (NCBI): domain Eukaryota; kingdom Metazoa; phylum Chordata; class Aves; order Passeriformes; family Fringillidae; genus Peucedramus; species Peucedramus taeniatus. The sequence goes on from WBNO01011811.1 coordinate 306,838, forward strand.
CCCTGGCTTGCACAAATCTCAACTGTAAACACTTTAAGTGCCTTGTTACAGGGCAATTGCAGCATTTTACTTTTTACTGTTCTTCCACATTACCTTGTAACTTGGGTACTATATCGAGCAGGCAAAAATAGCACTTTGAATAAGTCTCAATTAAGGTGGCAAGTGAGTTTTTATTTTTCCCTGTTCTCTGCAAGGAAAAAAAAAAAAAAAACCACAAAAAAGTGAACCAGACTTCTTTGAAATAATTCATTTTCTGGGTGAAAGTCACTATGCTTTCTCTCTACTTAAAGGTAAATAATTTTTGAGCAGCTAAATGGTTTTAGGCAATGGCTGGCTGCTGAGGAAAGTGAAATACAGTTCTCTCACTGTACAGTTACAGTGCAAACTATGTCCACTTCTAAGCTTTAAAAATCCATAACATGAACAGAGTAGAATAAAGATCTATGAAATAACTCAAGTAACTGCAATAATTTTGAGATTAAAAAGCAGTTGTTGGGAAAAAACCTAACCCAATCCAAGCTAGAGGTTCTTAATAGATGATTAATTCACAAAAAAGTTTGAACAAACCTAGAGGAACAACTCTTGTTGCTTTGAGAACTTAGTGACACTTATCAGAATGTAAAGAAAAATTTTTTAAATTATCAGACTCTTCTTCAAATGTTTCCTATTGGGGAAAGATGTAAAAAGGATTTTTTTTTCCTTTTGGCAGCTTACCAAAACCTTGTTTGAAATACCAACTTGAAGTCTAATTTAAAATGCTAAGCTACATAATGGAGATTTTACCAAAGCTGTGTCACTTATTTAAGGTGAGAGCTAAGGGCAGAGAAGAAGTGAGCAGCACAGGGGACACTGAGGTCAGTGGGAGCACAGAGCATGTGGAGGCAGCAGAACAGTGAGAACCAGAGAGAAGACCTGAGGGTGGAGAGGCTCTTGGCTTTTCCACTTCCAGTGAATGACTCAAGGTTTTAAATTAGCTCTTGGAAGGCAGGGAAGGAACAGGACTGGTGCATTTGCACTCTGGAGAGTTCTGTTTGCAGCTTCCTGAAACAGAACCTCCATCCACGGTATGCACCAGGGGCTCACTCTTGGCCAACTATTGCTCTCCATAGCACCCTGAGGCAGGCTGATGTTCATCCCCATTCCCTGGGATTCCCAGCTCTCCCCTGGGTATCCCTCCTGTGCAGCTCAACCTGCCCAGACATTCCCCACCCACAAAAACACCTGGAGGAGGAGCCAGAAGGGAACTGGTCTTTCATTATTTCAGCCACTTTGCCATCCTTTTCATGTCCTAACAAATGCAAGGGGAATTTTCAGCTAAAGCACAGCATTTTCATCAGCCCCGGCACCCAGCTGAAGGGCTGAGCTAGGAAGGTGGTGAAAACTAGAGATACATTGTAACAATATGACTGGGGTTCTTCCATCTGAATGTTGAGGTGTTACTATGAAATAACCCTCTCTGGCAGCTTGTTTAGGTGCATTATTTATAGCACGAGCTTCTTCAGAGCTTCAAAAGGTAAGTCTTACAACACCACCACCAAACCTCTCTTAAACTGAATTTCTTAAAGGATTTTTTTTCTTAGCATTTTACTTAGAAAAAATTTAGAAGTAACATTTTCAAGTTACTCAAATTCAAGTGTTTTTCCCTTATATAATCACATCTATAGCATTAGTTAACATTTATTCCTGTTACGAAAATTTCCTCCCTTCCAGTTCAGAAAGAAGTGCTGTTACAAGCACTTGACAGGATAATGGTACAAGAAGTAGAAAGGCAAAGCTGCTACTGTAACCTGTCTTTTTTTCTTTTTTTCCTTCAACAGAAAGCAGTTCTCATAGGTTGGAATACTTAGTGGCAAAATATAAAATCTCATTACTGTCATTCCATTCTTTATCTGAAGACTACTCATAGGAGTTACTCTACTCTTCCCTTATAAAACATTAGAGGCCAGCACATGCTGACAATTCAGAACACAGGCTGATGTGAGGAGAGGAGGAAAAACCAACAGAATGTACCAAGGCAGGAAAAAAGGGCAGAAAAAGGAACTCTTACCTTTCTGACGTTGCAGTCAAAGAGACCATAAGCACATTAGCAGGGAAGAGGCATCACACTCACTACTCTGACCGAGGTAAACACGCCCTATCTCCAGAACCCTTTCAAATTCTTCTGAGACCCACCCAGCAAAGCTGCACTTCAAGATTTCTGACTGAAGGCAATCCTGATGTCATCCACATCACCCCGTGAAACTCGGCAGCAGCAGTGGCACTGCCTTCCCTGCTCCTTTCAACACAGCAGATGAAGAAATGTTTGCAGTCACGTGGCTTTTGTTGCGCGATGAGAATTTGTCTCACCGTAAATTGCTCCACACACACACGGGAGGATGCTGAGCCTGCTGAGGGTGCAGAAAAGGGAGCACCAAAACCATCACTTCACTCTGACAGGTTTTGAATAAAGTTAGAGAAAGGTTTCTGCTCCTATTGAGCACTCTCAGCAGTACTTCCAGCCTCAATCAACTGAATGTTTTACAATGAGTGTGCCAGTTCTTCGAAGATCAAAAATGGAATTTCTGAAATTCCTAAAGCAGAAGAAAGCACACACTGAGTGTGTGTTTGGTTAGAGATACCATTCAAACATGTCAGTTTTGCTTAACCTATCTGATTAATTTCTTTTCTAATTCCATGACTAAGGAATCAAGCTGAAAATCATTCCTCAGCAGCTCTCCCCTGTTTCAAATAACAACAGCCTTCAGAAGTGTTGGCACTACTTTGCATTCTGATGGACACATTAATGTGGAGAAGAGAACCTCACAGAAAAGCCAGGAGCAAAGAACCTTTATTAGCCTTTTCTTCCTGCTTGCAGTCAGCAAACAGCAGCCCAGGAAATGGGACCAGACTTGTCAGAGTTGAGCCAGAGCTCCATCTCAGCCAGCACTCTGCCACAAGGAAGCCAGGAGCAGATGGCTGTGGAAGAGCACATGAAGAATGGAAGAAACATGGAATAGAAACTGATAAGGCCCCCAGCCATCAGTGCTTTGGGGCTCCAAGACTTCTTAAACCACAGAAGGCATCCATGGGAATAACAATGGAGAGGGTCCCTCCTGCAGGCCTTCCTTCCCACAGCTCCTTTGGAGCATATTGAAACTTCCATCTGAATCTATAAGCCTGCCATGTGAGAAGATGGGACCCAGGCAATATTTGGAACCTCTTCATTTATTTCCCCTTGTGAGAAAAATGTGGGTTTCTTCACACAGTATTTCTTTCATTTTAGGTATTCTATCTTGCAGCTATTGCAAGTCTTTGGTCCTTCCATAAAATTTGGAGCAGTATTCAATAACCTGATGCACCAGAGAAATATTAAACATGAAAGGGTATTTCAGAAGAGATTATGGCTTGGCTGCTGCTTTAAATGATCTCCAAACTTTCCCACATCTGAACCAACCACTGCTGTGAACCAAGCAGAAGATTTAGGAACTCTCTGCCAATTAGAAAAGCCTAGTGCAAGCTGATTCATACATCACTTGGCCAATGCTGGGCCAGGAATGGAAGAGGTAATTGGCAGCAACATCTTTCTTATGCTTAAAACCACAATTTCTTCACTGTTACAATAAATTGTAAAAAAAAGCCCAAAAAACAAACAAAAAAAAAAAAGTTTGGTTGACTGGAGCAAAGATGGGACTGCTACAAAAAAAGAAAAGGGAACACATGTAGTTACACCCTTTTTGAGCAGCATTTGTTAGGCTGGCACCACCTACATAGGATACTATTACAAGATTAAAGATATTCTGTGGTAAGTAACAAGCTAATCATACCCCTTTGATTAAAGTGCCCACTGACCTTACAATTATCTCTGCACCTCCATAGGGCTTATCCTTCAGGAGTCTTAAATTTGAATGCTGCCAAAAAAAAAAAAAATCAAAAAATACCTTAGTCTGCCCATCTCATAAAATAAAAATTTAGACGTTTAAGTGCTACTATTCCTTACTTGCAGCACAATATCTACTCATTCACTGGACAATTTAATATAACTAAATACAATAATATAACTAAATATAACTAGATAAGAGACATGTATTTGACTAAATTATTTTACATATCACTGGGAATTATGTGTAAGTTCTCAGTAAAAAAAGTATTACAACAAAGTAAGAAAAATTTGCTTCTGTCAGAAAATGTCACAAAATGTCCCTCTTTCTCTTCCAGCCAGTTGAATTCATGTAATAAATTACAGTGGATCCACACAGTGGGTGTGAGCTTTCAGCTGAGGTTCCAAGCAGTTACATAAGAGAGTTTATAGTATTAGTAAACTCTCTCACTAGAGAAAACCCTCCTGGCAAATCTCTTGAGACTGTATTAAATCTTAAACTTCTAGAATCAGAGCTGCTCTGTGTGGTGGCACCTGCAGAGGAAGAAGAAACACCAAAACCATCCCAAAAGCCCCTAAGGGTTTATTTTGTTTCCCTTAATATAAAAAAATAAAATGCTGGAATTAATGTGGGGAGCCAAAAATCAATGTTCTAAATATACTGTCTGTTAGTACCCAACCATTTTTGTTAACTGATTATCTCAATGGCAGAGTGTTAATCAAATCTCAGTCATATGTATATATGGAGGAAAAGTAGGAATCAATTTCATCTAATAATCATTTGCCCTCTGAATTCTCTCTTCACCACCAGTAAAACCCATCTCCTTGCCATCAGGAATTCCTTCAATATTAAAGGACCTTGACATTCCTGTACTTTCTGCTCCTCAAGAATCAACAAAAGCCTGAAAATGAATCATTCCAAGTCACATGTCACAATATCATAATTTAAAACCTTGCAATCTGTAATTTAAAAGCTAAGATTCTTTTTTTTTCACAGGAATTCATACCTTCTAATATGCCAGCCTTCCCTTACATAAAAGGAATGAAAAAGTCTCAAAAATCTCTCAGAAAGCTTTTTCCTCAAGATGTTTCTTCCTAGTATGACCTGATTCATAATCCAGATCCTTACAGGGAGAGGTTCACTAAGGAGAGGCTCGTTACTAATTAATTAGTAATGCCATCTGTCATAAATAAAGACTAGATACCTGATTTTGAATGCAGCAACCATTAAGGCAGTAAATATTTATCATCCATAAATGCCATTGCAGGAGCAAATGAGGAAAATTTGAACACACAGGTTGAAATCTTCTAATCACTTAAATCTTTTGAAATTAGTGTTTCAGAACTTGATTCCAATCAATTTTAGCCAGAAAAAAAAAATTCATTATTTTGAGAATCTGGGCTTTAATAATAAAGAGGAAGATGACTTGGATGAAGAGGGTGAACAGAGGATGTCAGGAGCAATGGTGGAAGGACAAAACCAGTGAAGGGAAGGAAGGGAAGGAACTCACTCTACTGCTGATCCACTCTGCCACAGGCTTTAGATATGCCTTAGGAAAAAAGGCTCCAGGAAAAGACATTACCTGGGGACTGCCTTCCAACCAATTTCTCTCACACACTCAACCACTGAGGCCAGGAACACCACAATTATGCTCCCTTACAACCCCTTGGCTGTGTTCCATTTAAATACTGAACACACCCTGGATCAATAAGCCTCCTGGACAGGAATTAAGAATCCTCTCTCCCATGCAGGGGCACAGAGATGTGATTTGCTGAAGAGTTCATCTGCTCACAGTTTGGTTGTGACATTCCTTATGCAAAATCCTAATTGTTTTATCTTTAAATTATCTTTGGCGAGGGGTTTTTTTCCTTTCCCTTGATTTAGCATCAACTTGTCCCTACTTGTCCAAAATCCCTTTTCTGTTAACCAGAAACACCAGAAAAGTCAAATATAGCTGCTTATCTATATAAGGAACTGCCACCAAGTTTGTTCCAGTACATTTGCAAAGGCAAAAGTCACGTTTACCTCTCCACCTACAGCACTGTCAATTCACCCAAATAACACTCCTGTGTGCTGCCACTATCTGAAAATGCAGGAGAATAATTCACACAATCTTCTGGCTGCAACAATAAGAGATTTAACAATTAATCCAATCAACTCAGACAGTTTCTTAATCAATTTCCAACAACACAGGAATAACGTGGGACTAAAAAAAAAATGAATCCTTGGAGCTGGAAGCACTGGTTTAACAACAGTATGAAAATAAACCTCAACAATTTGTAACACTTGCACGTAAGACAATGCTGCAAACATTGTTTGATTATATTACTGGGAGACTCTTAGAGCATCAACCTTTATCACCCAGAGAAAACAAAATATGAGCATTTGTTTGGTGAAACAAAGACAATTCCTTTGATGCTCTGAACTCAGCAATTCCCACTTCTGCATCAGCTCTAAAGACAATTACAGAAAACAGTGGCATCACAATGGTCAGTAATTCTAGCTGAGGTGAAGAAACCCTCCCTTAGAGGGACCAATGCTCTCTTGAAGGTGACCAAGTACTGGATTCTCCCTTGAGGAGATAAATAATTTTTTTAAAATTTGGTTGAATTTAGTATCTGCTGCTTAAATGGGTCTTTGCCCAACTTTCACAGTAGCTGTAATGGTGTCAGCAGAAAGGCACGGATTTCTTGAAGAATATAAATATTATTAAGGAAGCCAAGCACTAGAGGTAAGTGTCCAGAAAGCATTAATTTCTGTTTCAGTTAAATCCCTGCATGAAAGAACCATGAAAGAGCTGTATTGACAAAGTCACTCCAAGATCTGACAAACCCTGGAAGGTGACACTTGAAGATAAAGCTTTTTCCTTTCCAGCAAGGAAAGAAATAAGGACATAGGATTTTGTCATTTGTCTTTTTTTACTTAATCAATACACATTCCTTTGCAAAATAGACTTCAAATTATTATTCATGTATTAGTATGTGGCTATTACTTTCTCTAAATGCTAAGGGCATTGGGAACTTCTTTGAAGTTCCCCAGAGAATATTCATTTTTAACTCTCAAGAACTAGATGAGATGGGGTGGATGCTTGGACAACTCCAATTAGCAGCTATAATTCCTGATAATTTCAGAATATGGACCTGCAAACCTTCCCTACAAACTTTACGGAAGCCAAAATTCAGCAGTGCTCACTGTTGAGGTTGTGTGCTATTCTTTCCAACAATTCACCTTTTTTTCAAATCTCCTCCCTAAAAGGACACTGCTGACGGGCAAAACTCATGTTTTGCAGTACAGGGAAAGTAGGAACCAGAAATAACTAAGGATTTTGTAATTCCTCATGCAAGATATTTACCATAAAATATATTTTATTCCTTCCATTTATGATGTAAGCCAGCATCAAGCCAGCTGGTCCATTAAACACCATCTCTGTCAGTTATCAGCAATAAACTCATTTACACAACATTTAAGATGATAATGACTTAGAAAAGCTTAAATACCTGAGATGTTTCTCAATGAACTCCAGGTCCATGCCTGCTGTGGAGGTAAGGACAGTAAAAGACTGCCTGCCATCCATTCTGACACACAATTGGCTTCTAACAAGGTTTCAGAGTGAACCAGGCAGCCCAGAAGAGTTGAACAAAATACAGCAAGAATTTACAAACTCATTAGGATAACTCTAAGGGAAAACACACTGAAGTAACACTGTTATGACCACAATATATTCACTCCTACTGACACTGTGATAAATCTCTGATACTGACTTCAGGAACCATCCCAGACTGACTCTGGAAGAAGTACAAACAAAGCTTATCCTACAGTGATAAACCAGGGAACTACCAAGGCTCCCTATTCCCAGCTTTACAAGGGTACTGCAAGTATAGAGGTTCCCAAGGATGGTTTTATTCTTGTATTACAGGATTAAAACCTGTACTACGAGTCTTAAAAGCAGAATGGAAAGCAGCCATAAAAATATTGGAGAAAATCCAGTTTGAAGAACCACAATTGTGGAGCCACCTGGATTCAGTTGTAGCTGCAATCAAGTTCTACAAACATTCAGTTAAAAAGTTAAAAAATGTTCTTTTTAAAAAGCACATCCTGCAAGCAACTTCTAGTGCTAACTGCTTACCTTATTAAAGCTTAACTTATTCTATTGATGTTGAAGGTAAACTCCACCAAACTGTATTAATGGCAAACTGTGAACATTTCAGGAAGAGTCCTCAGATAGAAAACTGTGTCCACAAGGTCACCTTACTTGTTCTGTGTCTTCCTTTGAAATGATACAAGAAAAGTTGACAGCTATCAATACCCAAAGGTAAGGCACATTGATCTCCTGGTATTCACTGACTCAATTCCCAGCTTAACATTGGTAACAGGTTCTGCAGCTGAATTAATTTGTTCTAGGACATTAAATAACAGCCATGCCTAAAAACTTTATATCATTGAAAAAAACCAACCAAAACCTAACCAAACCACTTTCTATACTCACCAACTGGTTAAAACAGAAATTCTTTAGCAAGGTGCTTTTTTTGTGTTTGGTTTTCTCAATACAGCCAAAGAACTCCAATCCACCTTCATGGCTCATCCTCAATTTGTGTGCAATAAAAAAAAGCCTCATCAATTTAACTCCATCTCAGGTCATAAATGGTAAAATATCAACACATTAATGTATCTAACTGCCAGATATAAACTATATTTACCCACTTTTACAACTAAGAATTCTGAGAATTAAAACAATGGCTTTCTGACAAGGGAAATGTGGGAATGATCACTTCTAATAACCAGGTGGGCCCACAATCAGCCTCAAGCCTGTAAGAATTAAAGACTATTGGACTGCAACTGGATTTGCTGTATTTAAAAATCAGGTTATGAACACCTACAGTTCTTGCTACATTCTACACACTGTTCTGAGATGTCTAAAGTCTTTATAAAAGCTTATATAGTTGTAATCACAGACAAATAAGATTAGGACTTATCCAAAGTTATCACACCATTCTACCTTTCCCACTCAGCTTATCATATCAGTGTCAGAGATATTGCTGCAATTTAGATACTTCCAACTGGCAAAATGTAGATCAAGAAATGCTGGATAATCCTATGTTCAGTGTAAACAATGGAATTACTCAATTAAAATAAACTAGTCAGCAAAGTCTAGGTTAGAAAAGAAGTGAGGACAGTGGAAAGGATTTCACTGAAATATAAGCACCTATCTACTTTGAAAATTGTGAACTTGAGAAACTCTTGCTCAACCACCTCACCCATGGCACTTCCTGTGTTTGAACTGAAAAGTTCCCAAGTTGTCTGGAGCTGCATCTCTGAACACACTCAGAGGGATTTTAGTCCTGACAGAAATGAGCAGCTCTGCAGCTACAGCATAACTGGGCTCAAACAAAGAGAAGCCAGGCATGTTGCTGCCCTGGACAACTCCAGGATTAGTTCTTAACTACAGTAACTGCAGGCATGAATGGAAAGGTTTCCATTCCTTGACATTCCCACCCATCCCTCTGCACAACAGCTGTCTTGATCTCAGGAAGAAACCATGTTCACCAAACACCCAGAATATTCAGATCTCCTTCATGCCAGTGAAGAGGATCCCTCCTTCCTACCTGGAATACTGCTGTCATCCTGAAGGAGTAAGACTGAGGTCCAAACCCCCCTGTCTGAATTCATACCATTCCAGTGGCACTGGAGAGCACTGGAACTGCCAGTTAAAGGTTCCCATAAGCTACATTCAGTTTTCTTCCTCTCAGCTGCATTGATTCACCAGTTCAGGGCTAAAGACTAATCTAGAAGATTGGCACAGAGATTTGAAGGTCAGCAACCTGCTCCAGAGACTACTCATCTTAGCTCAGTATCAATTTTAATTTAACACTAAATTTCTATTCAAAGGGAAGAGAGCACTTGCTTGTTCTTAGTCAGAACAAGGCACTTACCTTCAAGAGAAGATCCTTAAAGGAAAGGTGCTTCCCACAGTTCTGAAGAGGTCTGAGGTTTTTCCAGTGCTTCTGTTGTCAGTGCTTTCCCAGTGCCTAACCCTTGGCAGATCATTACAAGCTGCAGGTTAGACACAGCAGCATCAGGTGCTTTCCTGCTAAGTGCACACGCTGCCTTGGATCCTGCCCTGAACTTGCTCCCCCAGGCAAACTCTCAGACACTCACTTTTCCGGTTATTCAAATCACATCTAATAAAAGATATAATAATTTAACATCTTCAATATCATTCTCACTGCACTGGAATCACTTTCTGATTCTCTTTCTGATTTAAATTTATTAAATATACATTCTATATTTATAGGAAATGCATGATGGATGCAAGAAATTCTGTTGGAATGTCCCTTCTGCGTTACCTAAGCTTAGTTAAAGATATAATGCTCAACTGAAGTTTTCCATAGACAATATATGCTTTAATTTCACATCTACCTTTTCTTTAAATTAAAGGAATATAAACATCTGAAGGTCCACATTGAGCAATGCACCAATGCAGAACACACAGGACTAACAGTAAACTGTCCCCAACTATATTATTTTATTTAGCCCAACTTCTAAGCAGTCAAGTGTTCCATTAACCTTGCCCTGAGTCCATAAACCACTACCAATCTGGCAATGAATTCAAAAATAGATTGACATTAAGTATAACTGACAATACTTTATGTATCATGTATTTTTGAAATGCTTTCACATGAGTTATTTATTACAAAAAGCTGAATATCCAACAACTAATCCTTATATACTGTACATTGACATACACACCATGAATGAGCTTAGGACCCTCAGGTCATGGATCATATCACTGGGTGCAATTCCAGATTTTAGGGTGCCAACCAAATCCATGTTTACCCTGCCTGAGCTTAAATGCACTGACTAGTGCAAGAGGCATGAGGCAAGAAGTCATTAATCTCATGGAAATATTCCCTGATGAACTTGTTAAAAAAACCCACATCCATGAATTGTGGATTCATGGATTTACTCATCTTCTCAACGTGGCTCAGTAGTTTCAACAACGCAGATGGATTATATGGGAAAAGATTTCTTCTCTGCAACCTAGAAATAGCCTCTTGCAGGTCTTCCAAACACTTTGTTGATTTGTAAAGCATTACTCTTAGGGGAGCAATGTTATCTGGAGATGCCATACAAGTCCAACAGGATGAGGTATGAGATCCCTTCAGTTTCGGAGGCGACACTTCAGAGGTGCGTGGATTCTGGTCATCATCTCTGCAGCTGCAACCAGTTTTCCTCCTCCTCACCTCACCCTCATTGTTTGAAGGCAATTGTTTTGTGTTTACCAAGCACTCTTTTCCATCTGATTCCACCTCCGAGTCCTCTGAGCTGTCATAATTAACCAGGCTTTGAAGAGCACCGAGCAGGGACGGGCTATCAGCGCCGGCCAATGAGTCAGACTGGTTCCACTCTGCAGCCTCATTATCACCCTGCTGTGCTGTAAACACCGGGCAATTGTGAGAAGGAGCCAAAGACATCGGAGTCTGTGGTTCTGCTGCACAAACAACATTTTGCAAACTCTCCCCAGTCACGCAGCTTTGCTTTTCTCGGTGGGGTGGCTTGACAGAAGGAGCTGGATGGAAAGTGCTGTGCCTGGTATGGAAATGGTTACAGACATCTACAAACTGATGCCACTCATTCCCAAGAAGCTTCAAGTACCTGACCAAGTACTCCAGAAAGCAAGTTTCTGATGAAATCAAGAAATCTAGAAGCACGGTGGAATCAAACGCAATCTTTTCCAGAAAAAATAGGAAGATACAGTGTGGGTTATAACCACCTGCATGCACAAGGAACTTCCAGGATTCCTCCTCTTTGTGGCTTAGGTTATCAGCAGCATCATGCCGTAACCTGAAAAGTAAGCCAGGAAATAATTTAATGGAAGTTTACAAATTTTTTTAAAAGCAGCAATATCCAGAAGATGGATTATTGCTATTTTTTAAAATTTTGTGAAGAAGGAAGAACAAAAAGAGAAGTTTTTGTATCAGAGTGAGAAAGAATGAAGGCAGCTGGGGCCAGGAGATCAGACAGCTCGGGAAGCCAAAGCACTTAAAGCAGGCCTCAAAGGGCACTCCTTAGGAAACCTTCTGCAGTAAACAAAGTTACTTACAACACATAAACTGTACTTTAATATAATATGAAACAATCTTATTTTAATATTTTTGTTAACCTGAATTCAGACTAACTTTCAGAATGTTACACACACAGGAAGAGACGTCTACTTGTAGTTAAGTGTCTAAGAATTGTGTGTGTCTAAGGTATTACTTGCACTGTCTTCCCACTTGAAGCTTGAGAGCCTTGTATAAATCAGCATAATATCTTGTATGGTAATTTAAACAACAATGAAGCATTGTACATCCAGGACAAATCCATGAAGAACACTGTTCAGTTATTAGCAAGAACCATTTTAATCAAGTAGCTGGAATTCCCATAGGGCTAATCCTTAAAAACTCTGCCAGAAGTACCTGAATTATTGAAGTTTAATTCTAATATCTCATTCTTGTCAAACCTTTAGTGTTGCAAGGAAGCAATCTTACTTTTTATCTGTCTAACCACTATTTTAGACATGAAGTCAATTACAGGATTACAGGATATGATAAATTATTTAGGAGGAAACTTTCACAACTCCCATTTCCATCCAAAAAAAGACTTAAATTATCAGCTCTTACACCACACATTATTACATCATCCTGAGGTTTGGGGGGTTTTAAATTATTCAAAAATAATCTTCCTTCCAACAAAAAGCAACCAATGGAACATCACAGTAACCTCACTGAAGTACAATTCTTCATAGTTCTGTCAGAACTAAAAAAGTACACTGACCTATCAAGTTTTGAATAGATGAGCAATAAAGCTTTAGCAGCTTCCCACATGTCATCATCCTGCTCCATGAAAACCAAGGAGAGCCATTCACAGTGATGCACAGCTGGGTGAGACTGTGGGGAAGGCTTTACATGACTCCTGCAGAACATCAACAGCTGGGACATGGAGCTCTCAAAGTCTCCTGAAAAAAAAAAAAAAATTAACCATGAACTTTGCTATACATTTTTTATTGCCAAACAACAAACACTCTTTATTTTTTAAATTAACAGTGCATAACAGCTCATGAATGCAGTTTTTTTCCTTAGCTCAACTGATTTATCACAGCATCAAGTTTTATAGATTAGTTCTTGCCATTTTAGTGCAGTAGCTTACTCATAAAAATCACTTTGTATTCATTAGAGAGAGAGACTTTTTCCCTTAAGTCAAAAAACTTACACCTTCAATACTAATGAGATACTACAAAGCAGTTTTTGATGTAACACAGCACACACTCAGTGTTTAAAGAACAGAAAATTTTCCTGCAACATTGAAATCAATTTTATTTACTGCATCACTATGTGATTTTCCTTAATATTTAACTTTAGGATTTGTTTTTCCTCCGAGCAAATAATAGGAACATCAAATTATCTTTGTTATTAATAGTTACTCTTCAGACTGAAACTCTTCCCTATAAACCTGGAAATGACTTTCAAAATTGAAATTAATTAAAGTTAAGCCACTCTAATCCATGTTAATGACAAGAAGATCAAGCAGCTTCCCGGAAGGGAAATTAGCATATTAAAGCATTTAGGTGCTTGTTTTAAACACTTCCTGTAATATCACTAAAATAAGGAAGTACCATTCCTTTCAGATTGAAATTCCTCTTGGCAGTTGGGGTGTTTGAATCTAATTTAAAAACTCACTTTTGTGTCATGAATCTGGAAAAGAAAGGAGAATATTTTTCTTTGAGAAAGAATTTTCATAGAGACATCTAAAATGGATATAGCCTACATTTTTTCTTTTCACTTGTTCTTACACAATCTCAGTCTCCATACATTTTTCAGAAGGTGGATCACAAGTAAAATATTCTTTACAAATACTTAAAAATCTTTAAGAATGCAACTGACATCACAAATATAACATCTTCCAAAAATCTGGAAAAAGTTTCACAAGCTGTCTTATGAAGTTGTAGCTCTTTTGCATGGATGAATTAAAGACTGATTTTAAGCTTGCTACCTAGCACAGAAATATAAAAAGTAAAATTATATTTATATCTAGAACTCCTACTAAAAGGTGTCAATGTATTTAAAGTGCTGTAAAATTTCACCCCTGTTAAAAAAGAAATAGAAATTACCTTGGGCCACATAATCAGTAAATATACTGCTCCTGCCCCAGCACAGCCCTGGCACTGCAGCAGCTCTGCCCTTCTCCTGCCCCAGCCCAGCCCCTCACTGCAACAAACCAGCCCAAGGGAGCAGCTATGGGAGGAATGCTCAGACCTGATAATTGGAATGCTCAGTCAGGGTGAAGAACACAACCATTTACATAAGGAGGATATGGAGCTGCTGGAGGGAGTCCAGAGGAGACCACAGAGATGCTCTGGGGCCAGGCTGGGAGAGCTGGGGGTGATCACCTGGAGAAGAGAAGGCTCCAGGGAGATCTTAGAGCCCCTTCCAGAGCCTAAAGGTGCTCCAAAAGAGCTGGAGAGGGACTTTGGACAAGGGCCTGGAGGGAGAGGACAAGGGGGAATGGCTTCCCACTGCCAGAGGGCAGGGTTAGATTGGATACTTGGAAGAAATTCTTCTCCGAGGGGCTGGGGAGGCCCTGGCACAGGGCCCAGAGAAGCTGTGGCTGCCCCATCCCTGAAGTGTCCAGGCCAGGCTGGACAGGGCTTAGAGCAAGCTGGTCTAATGGAAAGTATCCCTGCCATGGCAGGGAGTTAGAACTGGATGATCTTTAAAGCTCCTTCCAACCCAATTTCTGTGATTCTCTGTTAAGTTCCACAATTTCCCTGTGCCTTACTTTGGAGCTTCCTTATTTTTATTTACCTTTCTATATCACAGCTGGCTTTGCCTCATTACATTACTTGGCTGACAGTAACGCCTTGTTCCTTCAATAAAACAAATGCATGATGGTGCCTAAAGTTCTACCTCCACCTTAGAAAAGAGTGTTACCTGCAGCTCCTTTCAGTTCCCCACCCTGAACAGAGTAGATGCTTGTGCTGTGGACTCTTTTCTTGTTCATCTGAAGAAGAGCCTGGTGTTCTCAAGCTGCCCTAATATTCTTAATAGGAAAAATTTTCAATCCCAAATGCAGCTGTTTCGAGCCCCACATATTGCAGGGCTAAGGATTTGATAAAATGCAAGGAGACAACTAATTAGGCAGGACACAGCAACAGCAGTTTCTTGGGTGGGACTTCTCCTTCCTCCCTCCCACCACCACTAACTCAGCTGAAATCTATTTACAGTCTTAATGAGCTGTGACTACAAAATCTGAAAGCTCTAAAACTTGCTGCTTAATGAACAAAATTTAAATGGACTTTTACCTTTGATTTCTGCTTCTGTTGCAGAGTTATGAATCTTGAATTCCAGTGCTTTAAGCACAACCAGACTTAAGGCTCTGAGAACAGTTTGGTCAGAACCAGCTTGAGAACCATATCCAGGAGCAGCTTCACTGCTTCCAAAGTAGCTGGACTTTCCACTGAGTGGGATGTGATTAAGCCAAGTCAAATTTACAACCTGCAGAACAACATTGCTCAGTGCAAGCATATCCTCACACAAAGATGGGTTTTGTAAGGACAGTGATCCTCTTTTAGCATCTTCTCTAGACTTGTAAAGGACACATTTTTTAAGAAGCAAAATTAATTTCTTCTTGATTACATAAGGAATTGATGAGCTAATAACGTTGAGGACATAAGAAACTTTCAAAAATAAAATTCTCTGGCACCTGAGCGGAAATTCCAGTTCAATTCTGGAAGCCAAAAGTGCTTCAAGCAGATCTATAAAACTGATCAGATTGTTTGCAGCTTCAGAACCAGGTGAAGTGTAGTGGTGGCTGTCAAAACGATGGAGCAGGATGGCACTGTAAAATCCTTCAAGCACTGCATCAAGAGGAGCCAACAACTTCCTCAGAACACCTACAGCAACAAGAGGCACAATAATGACCTGCGGTGTAACAGATAAATCAATAAATAAGAAATAAATCGGTGTTGTGACTACATTCAGAATACAAATACGTCCAAACCACAACATTTTAACAGCACTTCGTCACCCCCTGTATGAGGAAAGGAAGGGGTGTCCTGGAGCCGAACTATTCCCGAGGAATTCCGGGTGAGTTGCTCCTCCTGGCGGCAGCCGCGTGTCGGTACCGCCGCAGCACCGCCGCTACCTGCTCTGGCTACGGGCGCGTCCTTCAGCGTCTCCTTGAGAATCGCTGCCAGAGTCCACAGGCAATCGGCCACCCGCGCATTCCCGGGGAACCCCAACAGCGCGTCCAGGCTACAGCTCAGCCACGGGACATTTAAGGCGTCCTAAGAAAAAGAATTCAAAACCCAATCATGTATGGTCTCAGTTGTTATGCAAATGACATTAAATCATAATACAATGATTTCAGATTGTACATTAAAAAGATTCAAATGTAGACACAGACAAAACACAGGTAGAAACAATGTTTGTCCTGGGCCATTAATTAGGTCTTTAATTGCAAACATGAAGCAACATATGCATGCAATAGAAATTATCTGTATGTTCCAAAAAAGGAAAAACCAAACCTCCTAATGTCATGTGACCTACCCAAAATCAGATAATTCTGTAGACAGACTAGACCTGAATTCATAATTCCCAGACAACTTGGCGAGAAATATTACAAACATAATTACGAAATAAATCTGTGTTCAGGATGCTACTATGGAGACTGCAATACATATTCACTAAATATACAGCAAATTAAAAAAAACCCTCAAGTAATTGGGAAATTCAAACAAGAACATACACCAAAATATTTTATTAACTCCCAAGATGTTATTATTTTTATCTACTGCATCACCCAACAGATACCAAGGAAGTGTAAAAATACTGATAGTCTAGATCATGTTTTTTTTTTTTTAAATCTGTATTGCAGCCTTAAAGAGATTATTGTCATCTACACCCATTTTACCTTAAATGAGTTTCATAAAATTCCAGATTTTTATATATAAAGACACTCCACACTTCTGTTACACATCAGATCTCCTTGCCTTCCATACTCCTCCAGGCTCCTCCTAACACAGCTGACAAAGTTTCTCAGAAAAGACAAATCCTATAAAAACTTGGCTGTAGAGTCAAATGGAACAACCTGCAGGCACAGGCTCACTAAGCCATTTTTTGAGCTGTGAAGTGATGCCACACTCACCTCTTCCTTCAGCTGGAAATACACAAGAGATGCTAAACTTTGTGAGGCCATGTGAGATAACAGCCGATCATCAGAACCAAGCAGGTGAATCTGGAGACAGGTAAAAAATGAAAAATATCTAAAGCACATCCTTTTTTATTTTTCCTCCTTTCCTAAATAAATCTTTCAGAAGTTACCAATTTTGAGTCAATTTTTGCCTCCTTCAGAAGAAGAACAAAGATTTCACAGTACTTCTGTCTCACGTGGAGTTCAATTTCCTGGGACTCTGCTTTGGCCACCATCATTTTGATCAAGGTGAGCTGGAGCAGCGTCACCTCTCGAGGGCAGAATGAGGAGCTCATGTTTGCAAAGCTGTTGGATAAATCATCTGTTGCAGGGACAACATCTGACATATCAGTGTCCTGATGGCTCCCAACGCCACCAGCAGTAGATGGCAGATGCTGCTGATGACAGGATTCATCTCCTTCTGGTGGCTGCTCAACACAAAGATTAATTAAAGAGGAATAATGATGGCTTTCCCTTGCTAGGGGAATGCCTGCCAGGACGTCCTTGTACATCTGCTGCAGGAGAGAGATCTTCATGATGAGATCATGCAAGATTCCAGAAAATGCTGTGTGGCTTCACTGATTATTCACTGCAAATCAGCTTCCAAGTTACTTTCATCCAGTAAGAGAAACAGAAGCACCACTGGGTATTTCTCTTCTAAGTTACCTACAAATAAAACATTCTGCTGTTACTTTGCAAGCAACTAGAAAATATAAAGGAACAACACATTTTTAGAGTTAATGCTACCATTATTAAACTTACTTTGAAAATGCAAATTCAGCTGCACAAAACTGTCTCAGTGAGACATTAAAGTGAAAAATTACCATGCTGGGAAGAAGTTCACAGTTCCAGTATTATATTACCAAAGTTTATTTGCTGGAATTAACAAATCCAAAGATGACTTTTATTAGGGACTATTTCTAACGATATGAGAACTTGGATTAAATCTTTCTCTACCTTGCTGAAACTACAAGAACCTAAATTCCTTTGTGAGAGATGCCTCCAAAAACAGGCATAAAATGTCAGCTGCAAATTTTCCTCTGAACTGGCAGTGCTCATTGCTGAAGTGCTCATTGCACTGAGGCTGGAACTGGAAACAGTTCTCAAAAAAAATGGAAGCCAAAGGAAGGACAAGTCTTGACATTTGCTGCACACAGGCTCAAGGTGGGCTGACCTCAAGGGCACAGTGATTAAGAAGCTGAAAATTAAAGAATAATTTAAAAACAGAGTGTAAAATTTATTAAGAGCCAATAAAAACACTTAAACATATTCAGGAAAGGTTAAAAAAAAGTCTTTATCCCCATGTCAATGGAAGATATCTTTCAATCACAGCACTGGAATATTTGCTACAGCTTAAAATGAAGAGCTATTAAGAATTCAGATCTCTGCATGAAATGTGAGCACCTAAGCCCTCACAATTTTCTGTCCAGTATGTAAATGACCAGACAAATACCCCATCTTCTCAGAAAAAAAACCCAAAATCCTTAAGAACATCAGGGTTTCTTTTTCACTTACCTTAAGAGTGATGCTCATCAGTAATATTTATCTTTTTAGATTAGTTTTAACATGCTCTCTAACCAGATTTTTTTAAATTGAAGCCAACAAACTCATCACCTGTATCTATGGTGAAGTTAGGAGTGGAACTAAAGTTGATCATAGGAATTTTCATACTTTTTTTCATACTTTGCATACTTTTTGGATCCCCATCTCTAAGTCTGGCATAATCAACCAGGCAGAATCCTGCAGCCATCCACCTGTAGTTGGCTTTTATTTAAATACTGCATTTCTCCTTTCTTACCAAAGGAAGAAAACAGTTCAGTCTTCCAACCAGTAAGAAATTCTAGAGATCTTCCCATCTATGTATCAGTTGCACCTGCAATTGTCATCAGACCAAATATTTTAAATTACTACTTCTTTTTAGCAGAATATTAGAAAACAATGAAATTGTAGAAGTCAGTATATGAGGCATTTCTGTTCTAGCATATAATCTTCACTAGTTTTAAAAACAACATGAAGCATTGAAAATTACACCTTCATTTTTACAACCTGATTTTTTCATTGCAACTGAAGCATGTATTGACAAAATGGCTTCCCAAAGGCACAAAGGATTAGAGGTAGATCCTGACTCATCACTTCTCCCACCACCAGGAATCATTTCCTTCAGAAAACAAACTAAAATTTGAGAGCATGAAGTTGCCTGCAGAAGTAATCTACAATTCCCTCTGGTGTGGTATTTTTAAAGACACATTCAGCAAGGGCTGACCTGAAAACTCCAAAATGTTACAGCATGTTCCTCACCTGATAGAACCAAGAACCCTTCCCCCATCCTTTCCCATACTCCACATTTTGCTGGATGTTAAGAATGAATCTGGCATTTCAGGCAATAAATTCCCTCTTCATTTGCAGAATCTTTTCAAAATTCTACTTGAGGTGGAAATTTATGACCTGAAACCTCATAAAATTTCTTCCAAAATCACTCTGAATATTTTATATAGCTATTGTTCCTATCCTTGAGTTTTATTTCTTCCTAAATGAATATCTAATAAAGTAAAATCATCCCAACACACTTACTTCTGTTTTCGAGATCAGCTTGAATTATCACCTTATGTGGTAGATGAAGAGATCTCATGCACAAATTCACAAGATCCAGCAAGGTGGTTAAGGCAGAAGAGATTCAGAATTTTTTAGGACATCCACTGTGAGATTTCACCTTCACCACATGATTTTGGCTGTGCCTTCCTGGATCCTCCCTGAACACATTTGTGTTCCACCATTAATTTGCAAACTTTACAAAAGCATCTCTAAGACATGTCTCACTCACACATGACAACAGTTCACAAACATAATTCATTGAAGGAAATGAAAAGTGAGGGGGCTTATTTTGAAGGCATTTACTTCAAAGAGGAGAAAATATCAGACAAGGACTAAATTTGTTTCAGACACAGCACGAGAGTGAAAAGCTCAAAGCTGAAGAGTAAAGAAAAGCAGTGACAAACTCCAACCCTTATTTGTATTATTTATCTGAGTTATTCATGACAGCATCTAAAAACCAATTAAAGCAATGCCTCACAGAGCCAGACTCTTGCATAAACAACAGGGAACAGTTCTAAAAACCTTATATAGAGACTGATCACGTAAAAGACAGAAAGGAAAACTATGCAGAAAGTAAGAAACAAAAAAAAAGGGTTTTAAGTGTTACTTTCATGATTAATAATGCTTTAAAATCAAAACAAAAGTCAAGCAGAGCTGCAAACAGAATGAGGGAAGAAACTTACACCTCTTCACTGATATCTCTGAGTTATTGTGTGTCATTATAAGCCATTTGTGTTAGTAAAAAAAAAAAAAAAAAAGTGTGCTATCAACAATGTTAGTTCAGTCAAATTAGGAAGAAATTGTTCCCTGCAAGGGTGGGCAGGCCCTGGCACAGGGTGCCCAGAGAAGCTGTGGCTGCCCCTTGATCCCTGGGAGTGCCCAAGGCCAGGTTGGACAGGGCGTGGAACAACCCGGGATAGTGGAAGGTGTCCCTGCCCAGGGGAGGGGATGGAATGATTTGAGCTTTAAGGCCCTTTTTTCTACAAAAACTATCAAAAACCCCATCCTATTTTCATAAAAAAATTAAATCTGATCAAGCAAAATGAAACCTGAGTCCATGACATTTGGGTGTGAATCTGAAGGCTCTGGATCTCCTTACAATGAAATCATCATAGCGTTTAAGGAATAAAATACACTTTGGACTCCTGTACCTGCAGTGACTTCGTAGGCTCATCTCTCAATACAGAATAAGCTTTTGCTCAGTGCTGAAATACTGTAAACGCCTCTAAATGATATAATTTCCTCCCAGAGTTTGCAAAGAGCCTGAGCAGTGCAATCTCTGCTAGCTGTGACACCTCAGCACATTGAACGCTTTGGCTGCAATTCTGCCGAGCGCCTTTCGTCACCGGGGGCAGGAGCGGACCCGGACCCGCCTCAGCGGCGCCGGCCGCCCCTCCCAC
>WBNO01011811.1:329065-618078 GCA_013400575.1 Peucedramus taeniatus
TTTGTGTGAGTGTGTGAGTGTGTGTGTGCGCGGCTGACGGCTCCTGGAGCGTGAACTCCTGCGAGGGAGAGGTTTGCTTTCCCAGCAGCTCAGCTTTCTGGGTTACTTCCTGTCCCATTCTTTAGCACTTATCTTTACTTCCATTCCCTGGAGGAGCTGCCTTGACAGGGCAGCGGTCCTGCCGTCATTATCCCTTCAACTCCTCAGTGTCCTGAGAGAGTGTCCTCCTTTTCCAGGAGAGATCCCGATTTTGATGAATAACGCCTTTCCATCCAAATTTGTGAAGGCTTTTGCTATTTTGCCCAGCTATTGCTTTTGCATTAACCAATTGTGTTCTTCATTTCTCTCTTTCATGTCATTGTGTGGCTCAGTTCTACTTTTTTTTTTTTTTTTTTTTTTTAGGTTTAAGCTGCCTTAAAGGAGAATTAAAAATAGTGACTCCAAAGAACAAAATAACACAGAAGAGAGAAAACAGCACTCAAAAAACCCCCAGAAAGGTGATGATTCATTTGGACTCTCAGAGTCATCCTAGACACATGGTTTGGCTGGGATTGGGGCCTCTTGTGTTTTTATGGATTTGAATAGGTAGCATTAGATTTCTTTGTTCTTTTAAAACCTACTTGGCTGTTGACCTTTTAAAGTTTCAAAGCTCTGAATCCCATTTGAAGTACAGTTCCTCTCGTAACACTTTATAATTTTCCAAAATTATTCTGCAAATGTTGTTTTGATTATGAATTGCTACTTAATGGGGTTTTTGTGTTTTCATCTCAGGGATGTTACTTAAAATTACTTTGTTCTAGGTCGTTAAAAGGATCTTTTCTTTACATTTTTCCATAAATGTATGGGTTCAGCACTGCTTCTGTTTCTATTCTAAAATCTTTATTGGGCTAGGTCATGGTAATTGCATTACATTGGTTTAGTCATTCCTCACTCCTGTGTGGGTCACTTTTTTGTGTGTGTGTTGTAACGGAGCTGCAAAAATTGAAATTAATTTAATTGGATGGTGTCTGCTTACATGTAGTTACTTTTTGGGCTGAGATCATAGAAGAAGATAATGCTGTTGGGTGCTTAAGGGAAAAAAATGAAAGGAGTCATCAAAACCAATGCTGCTGGTAGGAGGGAGGTTCTGTTTCAGGGGGAGAGCTGTTCGTAGGGAGAATTGCGTGTTTTACGTGGTGAGATGAAGAAATGGATCCTAGGAGAGAGAGTGGGGGGGTGAATGATGTCAGTCAGACTTTTTCTGCCTCCTGCTGTCAGTGTGCTCCAAAGGATGGAGGCTCTCTGCCTTCTTCCAACGCAGGGTCTGTCTTGAAGCCGTGTTAATCTGTTTCAAATGTAGGTGAGTTGGTTTTTTTGGCAAAGATACCCTCCCTAGAGGTCCCTCTGGTCTTTGTTGTGTTTTCAGAGATGTCACTGACTGTACCAAAACGTTGTTCATTGTTGGCAATCAGTTGTTTTTGAGCATTAGCCTGCAGGAGGAACAGCAGTATTTGTTGCCAACAGCCTTGGTCAAGGCTGGATCATTTTTCCAATACAGATGTCTTTAGATTAAGACAAAAAGTGATTGCTCTGTGTTAAAGATTAAATAGAAAGTCCCTCTGTAACACAAATGCAACAAATTCTGAGGCACGCTTTGGAAGTGCAGGGAGGAAATTTTCCATGTTATTTTGATAACTCAGGAGTAATGGCAGAACATGTGGACATGCTCAGTGTGATTCCAGGATGGATTTTGCTGCTAATAGGTGAGACAGATGTGCATCAGTACAAACTTACCAGTGCAGTTACTGCACAGCTGTTTAATCTGAATTTAGTTCATTGTAGCTCCCTTTTCCCAACCCGCCCAGTGCCTCTCACATCAGGGCTGTAGCTGCTCTGACAGGACACCTCTTGGTGCCAACAATTCATGGGATCTTTGGGATTTATTCACAACAGGAGACCTAAGTTTTCATTTGATTTGTGAAGTTCCTTCCTAGTGTGAAATGCCAGTGCAGCAAAGTTTGATTCAGATGCAGAGACTGGAATTGAGTTCATAGGAATCAGGGAATTAACTTCTGGCAGAAATTTGCACATGGTTGAAACAAGGCACAGAGATCACTGATGTGCTGAAGTCCTGCTCTTGATCCCTGGAAGAAATGCAACATGTTGCAAGTACAGCAGCCCTTTAGAGAAAGCTTTAGTCTTCAGGTTATATGCTCATTTTGGGTTTGTTTTTCCTCTTTGTGAATTCTCAAACCTTAAAGGAAATGTGCTGTCTGAGGGATGGTTTTGTTTTGTTTCAGCAATGATTACAGAATGATATTATCACAGTGAAAATGTTGCTTTGTCCACTAAAGACATCCAACAAATATTGTCCACTTGGATTCTTTTGGGCTGTATTAAATAGAAATATATATCAAATGTACTTCTAGAGACTGCTGAATGACACAAACTCTGTAAGCAGCACTCAGTTGGTTTATCAGCTGTGCTGTGAGAATTAGGACTGAAGTGACTCCTTTAATGTGGTTTGAGCTCACCATTGGTTCCTGCTTCTGTCATTCCATGCAGTGTTGGTGTTTGGGTCCTCTAATGAGAGTAAATCACATGAAAATACACAAATCTTAGCAGTTAACACTTGCTACAAATTAATTACTTATAAGGCTAAGCTTCCATCTGACTTTTGCTGTTTAAAACTTAGTGATAGCACTGCTGTAAGTTGGAGGAGAATTGGTATTTTTTACTTGGTACACGAGGATCTCCAAGCATGCTGCAGAGCACAAGCTCCCTGCAGTTTGTCAGTGCACATCTTGAGGGAGGAGGTTCTGGCTGTGTGAACCTGCTGCAGCATTCTCTACTGGAAAAAGAGCTGGAAGGCCTTGCTTTAGCATCAGCATGGAGGTCCTGCCTTCAGAATGAATTGCAGGATTTTATTCTCCTGGCTCTGCTTGTGCTTAAGGTTGGCAGTGTATGGGTGAGGGTGCTGAAGATGATGAGTGGTTGCTGTGCTTGCTGAAGGTGAAGTTTCCCTCAGGTTTGCAGACCTGAAGTTGTTTGAGCTGGGTGATGTCTCTAATTCTCCATCAGGCCCTAAGTCAGACCTCACAACCTCTCAGTGAGATGGATAATTGTGGTAAAATGACACCTCTGTGCTTCAGTTTCACCCACCTGCAGAATGTAACAACAGGACAGCTGCTTCTAATGTGTGTAACAACATCACCTCTAGTTCTGTGAACACCTGAACTTGGTGGGGCACTTGTAGATTAACTCTTTTGGTTATTTTAAATTCAGTATGTCCGAGCTATGAGCTGACCTTACAGGAGCTCTCATGAGAAATGTTTAACTTTTAATGACAGCTTGTGAGGAGTGAAAGCTTCTTCCCTTCGAAGCAGCAGTTCCTCTGTGATGTTTTGGATTCATGCACTGTTAACTCATTGCTTTCAGGCCCAGCAACTTGCTTGTGTTGCTTGGTGATTTTCATCTCAGCCACAGAGGTACCTTGCTTGGTGTCTGGGCTGTAGCATGGAACATTCAGCAGAAAATATATTTGGGATTATAAGGCTCTGTGAAATTTTGATATTTCACATGTTACTTGCAAACTTCACAATTATGATGTGAGAATGCAAATGACAACACAATTGTTTGCCCTACTCTCTTGTCTGAAGAGCTCCTGGAATAGGAGCGTGAGTGACAGCTGAAGATGATGGTTGTGTTTAGTTTGTCAAAAATATATTGACCATTTTTAAAATGCCATGTGAGTGAGAACACATTTAGCTTTTTCAAGCTTTGAAATGGGTAGGAGAAGTGAGTTGTGAGACTAATGAAGGCTGATGTGATTATCCTTATTCCACAGGGCTTTCCTTTTTTCTGTTGTTTATTTGATTTAAATGTCTTAGAATACTTCAACCACAGGCAACTCAGATCTACACTGATGAGGTCTATGCCAGACACTAAATGTCATGTGTAATGGTACACTTCCCCTGTTGTACAGAGTTAGGCTGACACCAGTAACTTATGGTCCTTATTCTGCTCTTGGATGTGTAATCTCAGAGTTAGGAATCAGGTCTTTCTGTCAGGCCGTGTGAATGAGCAAAATACTGAATTTTGAGGTCTTGCTTTTTGTACCAACCTTTAACTTTCTTTAAAGTAAGTGTGTACATATGTTGGAATTAATTTTCCACATGATGTTTGCAGTGACTTTAAAGAAGTGACACATTGATGTGGAAAAGTCTAAGATCTCTTTGACAACATGAGACATTATCAATAGATAATGAGGATGTTTGTCTTATTATTTTTATTTAGTGCTGCTTCTACTATAATTATTAGTGTTTTAATCAAACTTTGTTAAGTCATTGAGTGAGGGAGCTTTACTCTCACTAAATATGACTTATTTTTATTAAAGTTGCAGATCTTACTCTTGCCATATGCAGCTAATTTTCCTTTGGGGGGAAAAAGCTTGTTACTTTTTTAGTGGAGCAATCTGTTACCTTGTCTGTAGTCTGTGAAGTCAGTGCAATTCTAATTTGCATCAGCTAATAAAAAATGTGTGGGTTTTAAAGTGAAAATCATGCAAAAATTTTAAAAAAAAAAGGTGAACGACTGATCATCTATGCAAAAAAACAAGGCTAGAAATGTGATCAAATTAGGTCATGGCAGTGCAGTTTTGTGCAGGGCTGTAAGCATATCTGAAGACCTTGTATGTTTTATCTTGGGAAGCAAAGCTCTTGGAAAATGTGCATAAGAGGGATAAAAAGGGCTTTTTTTCATCCTCCTCTTTGAGCTATCATTGCGAAAGCATGATTTTATGTTGCATTAAGTGGCAGAAATTTCAACTTAATCTAAGAGCTGCACAGTTCATGGAACTGCTCTGGTGCAACTCGTTTGCAGAAGAAAGGAGTCACAGTTGGGTTTGTGTGATCAGCTGTACAATTAAGTGTTTAATGGTTTTATTGTTTATTACATGATTGCAGTGCTCAGATGAGATAAGGGGGTCTTTCACTAAAAGTTTGCAGCCAAGGGAAATGAAAGGTCAGATAAAGGTGTACAAAGAATTAGTGAAATAACAGTGATGAGTACAGGAGGAATGGTCTGGGACTGATCCCATTAACTGCAGGTGACAGGGGGGATAAGGAGGGGCTACTATGAAGGAGGAATCTGCACAGGGATTGTAACTGGCTCTTGATAAACCTTGATTCTAAAAGGGTAGTTTTTCTATATGAAGACAAGGGTGAAGATTTTTGAGCTGGTGGTTTTCTTGTGTTGGGGAGGTGGCTTTACCTGTTTGTGAAACATAGCATGTGTCAGCTTGAGCTGTCACATGAGGGAGAGGAGACAGGCTGGTGGCTCTGCAAATCCAGCTGAAGGACACAACTCAGTGGTCTGTGGGCTCAGGTTTTATTCTTTACTTAGGGAAGCAGAGATGGGATGGAGAGTTAAAAGAAAGAAAACCAAACCCCATACAAAAACAACAATTAGAAAACCCCACAAACAAATAAAAAACCCTCAAAAGTACTTTGGGAAGAACTAAATGGATCCTGAATGTTTTTCCTGGGATCTGACTCCCACAGGGAGATGTTGAGCAGTGAGGCAGAAATACCTGCTGTAACCTTTGTATCCATTCTTGTTCCATACAGGAGGAGCAGATACAGGTAATTGTTAGAGAAGGGTGTAGACCATTTATTCAAGGTTTACTCCAGAGAGGAAGCACATCCCTCGTTTCTCTTGTCTTCCATAAAATATTTTCTGCAGCCTTTTCCTCATATGGCAGAAGCAGACTCTGCCCACCCCAACTTCTGGAGGACTCTTTGATAATGATAGAAAACACACTTGGGGCTTTTCTGACATAGCTGCATTAAAATGTAGCATTCTCACACACAAACAAAGTGAAAGTAAGTAAGCCTCTGGCTTTTATTCTTTACAACTAACAAGAAATACCATTTTTTTTAAGGGGTAGCAGGTTGTTTGACACACATGGGCACAGAAGATTATGAACAGTGAAGACAATGAAGAGTGGGACATCCATCAAAGAGTAACAACCTCTTATAAGGTAATTCAGGACCACATTGAGTTTATCCTGTTGTACTTGCAAAATCAATTAAGTAACTGTTGCTGTCCTCTATTTTCATGGCACTATAAAATCATTATAAGCAAGAATATATAGGTATATTTTTTTCCCCCTGTGCTTCCTTTCATTTTTTTACTTGCATGCAGAAAGCCAATATGTAACAACCCAAATGCATGCTGAGTTCTGCATGAGATTGATTACAGTTGCAAAACATTAAATATTAAATGCCAAAGGGCTACTTCCAGTAGTCCTCTTTCTCTTCTCCAAAGATTGATGTCTTAAATGGGGCTTTGCAAACAGGAGTTTTAAATGATCTATGGAGCAGAAGTAAAAATGTTTTCAAAGCTGGTGTGTACCTAAAACTATCCTGAAACCTTTAATGTTATGGTTAAGTATTCTTGTCATTTGAATTTCATTGCTTGCCATAGGGGTGAGATGGAAGAGTGGATATTTACAGAAACTGTGCAAGTGATAAAAGGAGCTGCCTGACTTTGTCTTCTGCTTTGTATGTTTTAGTACTTATGTACTTTAGTACCAGCTAATTTGAATAAGCTCTGCTAGTCACATGCAACATATGGAGCCAATGCCAATTTTTTATAATGCTGCATTACAAATATACCCACCAGCTGAGAAGTGTGAGAGAGAGAGCTCTGCTTTTCCTCAACCAACTGTCTTCACAGAGAGTTGCAGGGGGAAGGAATACTGCTGGCCCTTCAAATGAGAAATCCCATTTCACTTCATCTCTTTAGTCATCCCATCTCTTTCTGTAGCATTTTGAGCAACTAGCCTGACCTTAATTTTCAGGACCACGTGAGGATTTGCAAGTATTGGTCCTTTACAAGAAAGCACTGTAAAAATGGCATCATAAAGTTTGTTTACATTAAGTTTTGATCAGGTATTCTCAGTTTGGAAAAAAAGTTTCCATATCTTGTTTTTGTAGGTATTCAGAAACTAGGGCTAAAAGGGACATGATCTGAATTACTATTTTTTGAGGGTTTTGCATGACTCATCATCATCATCAGTTAGATTCTAATGTCAGTTTTCACCTGCAAATCCAAGGGAAGATCTTACTCTTGCAGCTGGAATTTCATTACCATTGCTGTTAGTGGTGTGATGCAGAGTGAAGTCAAGCTCGCTGTCTTATAGGTGAACATGTTCTGAAGTGCTAATTGGAGTTTAGAAAAGAGCTTAGCAAAAGCTTATTAGAGTCAATAGAAATACTTCCATTGTCATCAGATTAACCAAGTTTGATTTTTGGAATATGCTGCAAAAGCTGACCTATTGAGTTGGCAGTTGCTGCTTTGTAAATCCCCTTTCCTCCCAGTCTCAGATAATGAAGTTCACACTGTAAAACAAAACAAAGCCAGTTTCTAAGCCATGTATAACATATGGAGCTAAAAAGTCTTCCTTAATAACCCTATGCTGAAGTAGTGATTGTTGCCATACATGGTAAGCTGAAGCATTTATAAATGTCAAAGACAGGCATTTGCTGTGTGTAATTTCCATATTTGCAGGGTAAGTAGGGTCACTGGAGCACCTGTTAATTATGAGTTTATATCTCTCCAAAAAACAGATGAATAACTTCTATACCATGGGCACGAGGAGGTTGTAGAAGAGCAAATACATGCTGTGCCTTTGTCTGCAAAGTTGGCAGTGATTGATGCTTTCACTTTTCTCTTGTCTGTGGGTATACCTGGATCACAGGAAAACAAGTGTCCAGTGGGATATGGGGAAGTGATTGCAATTTCTTTTGAATGACCTATGGATCAGGAGGATCTGGAAGTCTTTATGATACCTAAAAGAAGGTTTAGGTCATGATGTGTGTTGACATCCTAATAAACCAAAAAATTACTCTAAATTTTAAGTTTCGCTTGAAATTAATTTTCATCATTAGACCTTTTCTTTGTACTTTAATGTTGATTAACTTTGCAGGAGTTTAAATACATTCATCTTTTTAATCTTTTAGGTCTGTGTTAATATCCATCCATATCTGAATATTTTCTGAGGCTCGTATTGCTCAGCTTTACCTTTCTCACACCCTGCTTTTATTCTTTCTTCTGATCCTCCTTTCTATTTTAGGACTATGGGATATAATACACAATGTATGTGAAAATGCAATCATTAACTCTGTGTACTGGGGAACAATCCCTAAATACCTGTTCATTTTCTTGCCCCCAAGTAGAACTGCAGGGGGTACTTTTCAAACAGAGCATGGAATACGCAATATTTCTCTTTCCCAACGTGTGCTTGTTTGTAGGCTCTTTTACAGTGGCTATTTTAGATCCCTTTTTGGCCCAGCTCTTATGTACTGTATCAAGGTAATTATAAATTGAATTATTCTGATATATGTTCTCATGGTGTTTGACAGGACTGTAGGAACTGCACTTAAATGTATTTTCAGGTCTCATATATTATTATCCTTGTATTTGATTTTTGGAACATAGCAGGTCTTTGCAGCCTTTGTGTACTAATTAAGAAGTGCTCAAGCCAGAACACAAACAGTAGACTCTAATTAAAAAAAAAAAGGGGTGAAAAAGGAAAAAAGATAATTAAAGTTTTCAATTTGAACATTAGTGTTACTAATACTCACATGCAGTAGGTCACAGGATTCTATTGGTAAGATATTTTCTCTGAAGCTTACAAGGGGTGCATTTCTAGAAAAATAAAGAGTATCATAGTTCAGTTACTGTAGCAGTGCAGTGGTGCTTCCTGCAACTGTTTGGATCATCTATTCCATAGTTTGGATAATCCATTTAACCAGTGCCTCTGGAAGTAGTGATGTTAACCACAGTGTGATTTTGAAACGAATGGTGGGTTCTGGAGATTTTTCATTTTACTCATTGCTCAGTTGCTTTAATTGTGAACTGCTGTTTGATGCTGTCATTTCTGAAGAAACCATTTACTATTTATAATGTGCAAGTGTCCTTTTCTTTTGCAGTTCAGTGATGTCACCATTTACTATGATTTTGCTAATAAGAGTGAGATCATTTGGGGTTTATCCTCTGTGTAACATCACTTTTCTCAGCATACAGAGACAAACCTTAGCATCGCGTTCCATTAATCCTTTTCTTCCTACATCCCCCATTTCTGATCCCAATCCTAATTTATTCCTGCTTCCAATTGATTGAAGGTGACTCGTGTGAGCTCATGAGGCTCCTGTAAAGGCCACACTCAGCTAGGATGTTACACCACCACTGCAGGAGGAACCCTGAGCTGCAGGAAGAGTTGCAGATCCAGGCTGCCGTGGCCGCCGGCGATGTTCACACCGTGCGCAAGATGCTGGAGCAGGGATATTCTCCAAACGGCCGGGATGCCAACGGCTGGACCTTGCTTCACTTCTCTGCAGCAAGAGGCAAGGAGAGATGTGTCCGTGTTTTTCTGGAACATGGAGGTGAGTTGCCCACAGAGAAAAATCTTTATACTCATCTGACACCTTTCCCAAACAATTTCCACTGCAGGGCTTTCCAGCACAGGTTGGATATTAAAATACTTCTGGTTATCTTTTGTAATTGTTTTTTAGTCTTTTGTTCTTAATATCTGTTTATTTCTGATGCATACACTGTGAATGACATCATAGCTTAGCTTTATATCTTAATAACTTTTTTCCCCCCCAGCATTGCCTAGGAATTGTTCAAGGAATGAATAAGCATTATGAAAATAGGGCATTATAAGGACTCATTATAAAATGAAATGCGTTCACAGCACTCAACTACAGGCTTTTCTTCTCTGTTAGGGGGTATTATTAGAGGAAGGCAGATCCCTGAATTTAAATCCTAGGGAAGCTTGTTTCAGAATTCTAAAGCAAGTTAACCAATTGCATTAAAGACTAAGTTTAATATAGGCTTTAACAGAATCTGCTAAACTTTATGAAAACAGTCCTCTTTGTGCAAGGACTTCAGTGTCAGGTAATCCAGATGAGTTTACACCTCTCCTGCATCCAGCCATGATGAAACTTTATTTCAAGAACTGACTGAGTTTTGTTGATTTAAGTGGTACTTGTGGGTGATGATTATTATCCCTCAGGTGGTACAGTCAGAATTTCTCATTGCTTTATCATCTTCCAAGGCCACCTGAAGCTTTAGAAAGGGATCATCCTAATCTTTTAAAGTGATACTGGAGAGGAAATCAGTAGATGTTCTCCACGTTCTGATCAGTGCTCTTGAAGAACAGCATCCTCCATTCTAGCACTGTTCTTACCAAATGAATTATGAGGTTTTCAATCCCAAGGGAACAGAAAGGATCTTTCTGATGCTTTGTGTATCTGAGCCATATGGACCCCTTGTATCTGTCACTGGGTTTGTCAGCTGTATGGATCATCCTGAACGTGGAGTGACATTAACAGGCTGTGGTAGTGGCACGATCAGTGATTTGTTCCCTAAGAGCAGTGGTGAGATACAGCCTGAGCAACTGGGCTCAGTGGATGCACCTGCTACAGACTGTAGCCACATCAAAAGGGCAAACCCTCATGGCCTTCTTGGAAGGGGGAAAAAATAAAAAAAAAAAACCAAAACTTTAAATTCCACTTTTTAAAAGTAATATATACAGATAATCTCAAGCCTTCAAAAGTTCAAGGCTTTAAGTCACATACATTGCTTTTAACTTTTTATCTGTAAGTTTAAAGATGATGAAAAAAGCCCAATCCCTTCTGTATTCCTATGTATTTTCATTTTATAGGTTTTCATAATACATAGCTGCTGATGCAGGGGTTTGTTTTTATTTTTGTTGTTACTCTTTCCCATACAAAGTAGCAGCTGAATGTGATGCCTCATGAAAACTGCCTGTAATGAAACACCTTTGTCCTGAGGCAGCTTGGAGTTGAATCACTGGGATGAGAGGATGAGAAAGTTGAGTAACAAATAGTGTGAGGTTTAGTCATCCACAGCAGCTTCCCTGCAGCTGAGCCTCGCTCCCGAAAATTGGCACTGCCTGGTGCCTTGCCTCGTTTTCCCTCAAAACAGAGGCATAAAAATAATGAGTATTTATCACATAATAATGTCACAAATGAGTTATTAAGCAGTGAGTGAGTTGATTCTTGCAAGCTGAGTTAATCATGCCACCCTCATTAGGGAGAGGTTTATGTCTACCTTTCCTCCCTTGGTCTCTGCTTTTCTCCCTCTGGAATGGATTGTTTTGCTGCTGGTGCTTAATCCCTGTGGTACAAAAAAAAGATACCTGGGTAAAGGGAAAAGTCCTTTTCTGTTGTGAATCTTATGGTAAAATAGAGAGTATTGAACTATATATTGGTAATAAATTGACAGTGAGAGGGAGCCTGTGGAGTTCTGGGGGAAAGAGGGAGTTGAGCTGGGAAGGAAGGGGAGGCTGGTGATGGTTGTGGCTGTCTGGAGGGGTGATGGAGCTGAGCAGAGCTGGGAATATTTTATAGGGAAAATAGGATTGGGAAAACCACAGTGGGCTGTGGCTGAGGATAGAGTGCTGTGCCTCAGATCTGAGATGCTGGAAGGCTCCCAGCATAGCCTGCTAGTGGGATGGAGGGTGAATAGGGATAATAAAGGCTGAGAAGGAATCTGGTCACTGACCTGGAAATAAAAAGTAGATTCTTATGGGAGTCATGACCTGTCCGCCTCCTGCTTTTGCTTTTTCTCTTCCATCATTGCTCACCAGCAAAGAAAAGAGCCAGAGGACAGTGTTGTGCATGCAGATTGGCTGATTTGAGTGGAGGTGGTGGAACAGCAGGAAGCTTTTTATTATCTGCTGAAGAAGGAGACACAGATAGATGGGGAAAATGCAGAAAAAACAATCCAGACTAAAGGATGAATCCAGCAGAAATACCAGCTAGATACAGAGGGGATAAGTCAGATAACAAATATTATTTAGCAACTGGTGAAATGCAGAAGTTCATCATAACCATGGAGAAACTTAGTTTTCATAAGAAATAGTGAATTTTACTTTCTTAGTGTATTTATTTCATTTTATTAAAGTGAAGATTCTATAAAGCCATCTCTTCCCACCCGTAAAAATGATCTGGAGTCACAAAGCAGCACCAAAACAGGGAGTGTAGTTTTAGTAATCTTGGTGTAACAAGCCTTTTTACCCTGTGTGCTTTGTAAATTTTTATTATGACATATAGAGACAGACAATCCAACACTGGACAATAAACGTGTTTTATTAATTTCCAGCCATCACTATTAATGTTGCAACCAGCTAAAATCTTGAAAGTGTCTGGTTAGCTGTCCCTTGGTGATACCTTCTCAGTATTAACTGAGCACTTTCTGGTTATTCATATTAAAATGAAGAGATAATTCACTAAAGCTCCTAGAAATGAAATAGTAAGAGAAAGTAGCCAAGCAGCCGTATTTATTTATTTTTAGTCTTGGCTTCAAGGTATCTAAATTTTAGTAAGGTCAAGCAGAATCTGGGAGGATCTAGAGAATGCCAAATGCTCACCCCTCCCCTAAGCTCCTGAAGTGTTTCTGTCTCTGAGCAGTAATGCTTTCCTGGACATCTTCTGTATCAGTGTTATCTTAGGAAATTCAAAACAGAAGCTGTGTGTAGCCATGCTTCTAAACCTTGTGGTCAGAATTAAGCCCTAGCTGAGGGAAATAAGCTTGAAATAATAGAAGTACTCAATGAAGCCAGAGGCATTGGCTTCCCAAATAACTGTGATAGAGTGACCTAAGGAAGGTGTCAAGGAAAACTGTCCCACTGAGCTGTAAATT
This sequence comes from Peucedramus taeniatus, assembly GCA_013400575.1. Classification (NCBI taxonomy): domain Eukaryota; kingdom Metazoa; phylum Chordata; class Aves; order Passeriformes; family Fringillidae; genus Peucedramus; species Peucedramus taeniatus. The sequence continues at coordinate 341,780 of WBNO01011811.1, forward strand.
GAAACTCTGAAATATGAGTATTTTATTTATGAATCTATATATCCTCTACATTGCATTATTGCAGTTTTATTAACAGTGGACTTCAAATACCTATTTAATAAATAGCTTAGGTACCCAACTTTCACATGAAATAAAATAATCTCAGTATCATTCAATGCTATAAACTTTCTATCTCAAGTGAGCTTGATTGAAGTAATTGGTACCCTTGATAAGCTGTTCAAAGTTTCTACTATTATATTTTGCCTTATATTTATGAACATTAGAAGTGACCAAATGCAATTGTTCATGTTTCTATATTCTGCTCCATATTAATGGGAAGCTTGGAATGAAAGAACTGTTTGACAGTCAGGATGGAGGTGAGATAGAGAACTGCTGGCAAGTGCTGGCTTGATCCCTTTCTAGCTAAAACTGCCAGGTAGTTTTTACCCCTCTGCAGATTCTAAAATGTTATCTGAGAGTCATTGCAAAGTCATTTTTACCTTGCTTATGTTCCAGGGCAAGAGAGTTGCTTTACAACATGATACCAATACTGAAAATTTTAGAAAAATCAGACAAAAGCCCCACAGCAGCACAAGTTCTTTAGGTAGAATCAGCTTCGGGGTGTTACTTTTATTAAGACAGGGACTGAGTGGATGGAATTTGTTTGCAACTTCATGCAGGTCCAGCCTTTGCTTAAAACTCTTGTGAAATTCGGAAGTTTTCCAGGAGGTGGCAGCAGGACATTGATGGAATAGCAACAGACGTTTCGATCCTGTTAAAATTGTTTCTCTAATCCAGAGGCAGACTGTTGGCTCACTAGAAATCCATAATCTTAATGGGAATTACAGTATATTTTCACGAGGTTTTTCTAAGGGGTTTGTTATGGAAAGGTTGGTTGTTTGTGTTGCTTGGTTGCCCAACTGTGAGACTTTTTTTTCCAATCCTTCTTAAGAAACTTCTCTTACATGACTTAGTAATTTTTTGGTTCACTTTAGCGGTCAAAAGCAATGACATTTTAAGAGTAAGGAAGGTGGGCAAAGGTGTTTAAAACTATAGGTGAAAGGCATCCTTATGTTGGAAGGAAATAGTTTGGTTTGGATTATTACAACCTATATAGAAGTGTGTATAGGTGCACATATAAAAGTTGGGCCATATCTGCTTGAATTTGGAAATGGCACTGATTAAACAGACTTGTGGCAATGACCTGCACCTCATTTGGGGCTAGAAATGATGCCTTGTGTGCCTTATGCAGTGTGGGGGAGAGAAGGTACAACTGAAACATTATTTCTTTTAGAAATGTTTTTTGGTGGAAGACAATTCTGCCTGCTGCTGTCTCCTTTCCATCATGTCCATCTTTGTCCCCAGTTCTGCCCCTCAGATTGTACCATCCCTCTGCCTGTTCTCATGCCTGTTACCCACTTTATTTATCACCACTCAGAAGTCAATGTAGAATAGCCTGAGCCATTGTGAAGAAAGAGACCCTGGGAGCAGCATCACATTGAAATACTATCTTTTTGTGGGTTGTGCTGATTCTTTGCTGCATTTTGGACATGATCACAGTGCAGGTTAAGAACACCCATTCAGTCACTGGCTGCATTTTCATGCTGAGCTGTGGATGCTTCATACATTCCTTTAGCTCAGGTTAGTGGGATTTTTCAGAGCACTGAAACATCTGCTTTTCACAGAGATGAGGAAGGCTGTCACTAGCAAGGAACTAAACTTTCCTTAATATATCCCTTATTTCTATGTTTATTCCTGTTCTGTGCACTAGAGGCAGTTCTCACATCTTATTTCTCTGTGTAGACAGGCTGCATTCATTTTTATGTTGGATTTTTTTTTGTTTGTTAGTTTGTTTCTTTCCTCTACATCTTCTCTTTCCATTTAGAAATATCCTTAAAGTTGCTGGATCATCTTTCCAGCTGTATTATCTACTCCTTCCTTTCAGTCTTTTGATTTTGGTATAATATCTGTCTTGGTGTTATCTGGATATGATCACAGTGGGCTGGGAAGTTTATTCCTGTTTTGTGTTTGCACCTTTGTGTGTGCAGGTGTGTTCAGTCTAGGGTAGCCTGCAATTAATATTGTATTTTGAACTTAACTTAGAGCAGGTCTTCTGGTGCAAATGGTATCTAACTTATGTTGGGAAAGTGTTCAGACTTCCAGACTGTAGTTTGTACCTTTTAGTGTCCAACAGCAGCACCCATGGATGGTGGAAGGAGAAACCTCACAGCCTGGCTTGCTCTCTAGCTGAGAAATGGCACCTTGCCTTGGGTAATTAATTAGTCACTTGTTATACAAGTTTGGGTGTCCTGAGGAAATTAGGTAAATTGATTGGATTATTTTAATTTTTAAATTAGTAAGTCAGTCTGAGTGTTTGTGCTGTGTGAAGGGGAAATAAATCTGTAATTACCTGTACTCTGCACTAACAGTTTATCTGACTCCTTTCAGAAGTGGGTTTTTGCATTCTTCAATTCTTGTGAAACTATAAATTCAGAACAGGTTCTAAACAGATTCATCATCTATGAAAAGAGACTTTATCAAGATAATCTAAAATAACATATATCCTACATGCTTTGGAAATCCTGCAGACCACAGAGAAACATTTTACCTAATACAGCATTACACCCTAAAAACAATACAATGCTGCCAGACCACAAAACATCCGCAATTTGGGACAGCAGATGTTTCTACACATGCTTCTTTTTAAGACCAAGAAGCAACACAAGGGAAAATAAAAAGTTGAATATTGAGAAAGAAATGTAATATTGTAGAGCTGGGGGAAAACTGGATGGACAGAGAGATTTGAGTAATTAGTAATTAATTCCTAAGAGTGCTAGGAAGATGTGGAAAAGTATTTGTCAAATGAAAACATATGTAAGAGAAAGAATTTTTTTTTTTTTTTTGTAACTTGTTCTTAAATACAATTTTAACTTTGTCTTAAAAATAGCATGTTCATGAAAGCAAGAATTAGTTTGAAGTACTAAAAATCCTGTCATGCTATGCCTGGAAAGACTAGCAATTACTGTTTGAATTCTTTTTTTTTTTAAATTTTTCTTTTCCAGCACCGGATTACCGTAACGCCTTCTAATTATTCTTAAATTTTATTTTAACTTCAGCTGATCCCACAGTTAAGGACTTAATTGGAGGCTTCACTGCTCTGCATTACGCAGCCATGCATGGCCGGGCGAGGATTGCACGCCTGATGCTGGAATCTGACTACAGAAGTGACATTATTAATGCCAAGAGCAACGACGGCTGGACTCCCCTGCACGTCGCTGCTCACTACGGCAGAGACTCCTTTGTCAGGCTCCTCCTGGAGTTCAAGGCTGAGGTTGATCCGCTCAGTGATAAAGGTACTACACCACTCCAGCTGGCCATTATCCGGGAGAGGTCAAGCTGTGTGAAAATCCTCCTGGACCACAATGCCAACATCGACATTCAGAATGGTTTCCTGTTACGATACGCTGTGATCAAAAGCAATCACTCGTACTGCCGAATGTTCCTCCAGAGAGGGGCCGATACAAACTTGGGGCGCTTGGAAGATGGACAGACACCCTTGCACTTGTCTGCTCTTAGAGATGATGTGCTTTGTGCACAAATGTTGTATAATTACGGAGCAGACACTAACACAAGGAACTATGAAGGACAGACCCCACTGGCTGTTTCAATAAGTATTTCTGGAAGTAGCCGACCCTGTCTGGATTTCTTACAAGAAGTGACAAGTATGTATGTAAGAGAAGTTAATCACAGGACACAATGTCCTCTAAAAGCCTGCTTTGAATTTAGCCCCAGAAAAAAAAAAATGCTTCCTCTCTGCCCCTTGATGCTATTTAAATGCTCTAGAAAATTTCTGGGAAGGTGAAGGGATTGTGATACTGGGAATCTCTTACTCAGCAAAGGTGCTAATGTTAAGAGTACTTATTTAAATTAGTTTTGTTTAAATATCTACGGGAAGCATTCATTTTAAAAGAGTGAACTGTAAAATCTCATTTTATTTCTGGCCTTAGTACGTAAGATTTTTTGAGTTTGGTTTTGTTGTTTGTTTAGGGTTTTTTTAGTGTCTTTTGTTTTGCTTTTTTATTGCCATGCAAATCCTCAGCAGTTGATGGCTTTTTCATCTGCACTACAACTAGGGCAGAAAAGAGCTTTGGCTGCTTTGTGTTCTCCCACATTCCCTCCTTCCCTCCCTTTAACCAGACAAAAAAATGCCACAGTTCATTCCTGCAACTTGAAGGGATTTCATGTGCTGTTTAGCTTTGATTTGATTTTGTTGATGTCTTTGAAATACGAGAGATTTTAACTCATCGTGACTTCTGATATTTAGAAAAAGCATTGGGCTCCGAATTTCCAGATCACTTTTGATTACCAGTGTTTGGTGTACTAGATCTACTGAAAGTTTTCCTCTCTCAACATGGAATGCTGTACTAATGTTGCATAATCATAGTGTTTCCTAAAGCATTTAGGAATTGCTGATAAGCATTTGGCAGAGTTTGCCAATTCAGATATATTAAGATGGCCTGGTAAATTGTCATCCAACTAGAATGATCTCTGCACTGCAGAGGATGGGGTGTTTCATATATCCTTTTTTGTCCCCTACAGCTCCTTTTATTTTTTGAATGTGGTTATTTTTTAATGAGAATTAGATAACCTATATACTCTGTAAAGAAGCTGAAAGTCAGTGTGGGCTGGAAGTGAATCATCTGAGATCTGTTGTCAGTAGCTGACACAAATAAGCATTTGGAATTTCCTTTTTTTTTTCTACAATAACTTGTAGAGTTGTTTTTGTTCATATCTGAAATTGAAAAAGAATTTTTGGAAAGGTGGAAGTTGGTAATGAGAAATACAAGCAATTAAGCAATTTTGGTTTAATTTGCCTGTCCCTTCTCATTCAAACACATTTCTTTCTGGTTTCCTTTTTGGAAGCCTCTCACTATATAGTTGCAGTGTCAGGGATTTTAGGAGATGATATAATATCCAGACTTGCAGTTTTTCAGCCTTAGGATGTATCAGTAAACATGAAAGCTTAGGCTGCTCCCGTGTTTCCTCAGTCTCTAAAGACCAATGGAAACAGGTACTGTAACTTTCAGCTTGCAGATTCCATACCTTAAGGGTTTAATGTTAAATGGGAAGTAAATTCTGCTACAAAAAAAAAGTAGTTTTAATTTGTGGCCAATGTAACAGTGTTGGAACTATCCCAGTTCTGTGCTTTTGGAGCAAGAGCTGGGAAAGCAGTGCTGACAAAAACAGCTCTGTGCTTCTGAGCAAAATAATTGTCAATATATGTTTACAAACCACTGTAAACAAACTCTGCTGCCCTTTTTGTAAATATCCAAACACTGTCTTCCCTGTTTTTCATGAATAATTACTTTAATAAGATGCTGTATAAGAGATGAGATGGATAAAGAGCAAGCTGGCATTTTGGTAGTAGAGTTCCCAGTTAAGTCTGACTGTACAGGGAATTGTTGAGATCTCGTGCTGTAGCCCTTTGGGAAAGAATCTTGTTTATGAGTCTACTGCAATATGTATTTTCTAGAAAAAAATTTACAAAATTTTTGGACAATTCTTCTATTGGAATTCTTTCTGAAACTCTTCTGAGGTTGGCAACAGTGCCTTGTTCGTGGGGCTTAACGGGAATTTCAGTTTATTTGAATCTTATACTAAGTGCTTTATATAGAAATCCATAGCTGTAAGTTTTATATCTACATCTGAAGTTTTGAAGAGTATATTTGATAGTAAAACAGGAAATAGTTTTTATTTTTACAGTAGATTAACATTTTTAAGGCTAAAGATTAATAGATATTAATTATCAAATTTATCAAACCGATCTGTCTTCAAGTGAAAGCAGTTGCATGCTGCATATAAATGGGATACTATTTAGTAATCTACATGTAAGCTGTGAATAGCTATTTTTTTTATAGTTGGAAAACGTATTTGTACAGTTTCAGTTTCTCAGAAAACATCATTTGTGAATTTCTTTTTGTTTTGGTAGGTATTGTAATCGGTAATAATGGCAGCCTTTAGCCCAGGTCCCCGGTTGGGAATAACAGGCAAGAAACCAAGCTCTCAGAAATGCTCAGTATTGGCCCTGAGAGTCTGCAAGAAGATATTGGATTTTGGGGTTTGACCCTGAAGGTCTGATATTCTTCCTGGTTACAGGTAGAGATTCCTTTGCTCCTAGAATAATTCCAAGAGGAAGTTATTCTATAGTTGTGTTTCAGTATTTAAGCACAAAGCTGGAAGTTAGGAACAATAGAGTTTTTGACCATGAGTCTGCTGTTGACTTGGTGTTCAGACTTGTGTGTTTTTCTTTTTCCCTTCTCGCTTTTTTACAATAAAAAATAAGCAAAGTCTCCCTGGGGAAAAAAAATATTGAAGATGAAAACTGCTCAATCATTTTATTAATCACCTTCCTTCTGCTTATCTGTATTACGCTTTTCTATTTCAAAAAACATTTATTGGCAGCCAACATAATACCTAAGATCATTTGATAAAGAGTTGGTTTGGAGCAGTGTAAATGTTTCAAATTTCACGTGGTCTGAACCTGCCTCTTCAGGAGTGTTAATGTGTTAAGCTTGGAATGCACTAATGCAAATTAGAGATGCATGTATATGGTATATATGAATATAGAGATACATAGAGACTATTATTGCTAGTGTATATATTTTTAAAATTAGTGTGCAATTACAGCCCTGGAGTGAAATTAATTATTTTGAAGTTGAATGAGATTTGAGAATATTAAAACTTATAAAACGAATGTGGGAGGTAGAAAAAATGCAAGTGTTAGAAAAATATGTGAGGGCTTAAATAAACTTCAAGATACTAGAAATTTCAATTAGGATCTTTAAAGAAGTGAATTTTAAAAAAGCCTGGAAACTTCCCCCTCCCCATAGCCCTCCTTTAATTGAATCTGTGTTCAGCTCAGGAGCAGGAGAGGCTGTGAGGAGCTGCTGGTCTGTGTCGAGGCAGAGAGCTCAGGAAATGATGTGCCCAGAGCAGTGTGATGTGGCTGGTGTGGAAACAGGTACCAAAGAACTCAGTTTAGTTCTGGAACAACATCTAAAGGTCACCCAGTGAATTTAACTACAAATGTTTCAGCTGCATTCCTTTTTTAATTTTTCAAAGGGCAGATCTTTGGCTTTGACTAGAGTGTAATTTTGTGCTTAAATTTATATAGCATTGTAAATGTGCAGAATAACTGAGACAGAAGTTCTCTTAAGGAAATCCTTAATCCTGTACATCCTTTGTCTCTATCCCTTGGCTAAATCAAGATAACTTTTCAGTAGAATTTTATTTTTTAGCAGGAAGAAGATTTTAAAAAGTTTCTCTCCACATAGTTTTAACTTGTATAAATACAGAAGTGTCATAGTGAATGAAGTAGATTTCTACATATTATTTTTCATGGATAATTGCAAAGGAAATGGTATTTATATGTTTGTAATAACATAGCAGATCTTTACTGGAGTCTCAGGCCTTACTTGTTTCCTTGGGTGCTGCTGGAAATCTTGCAGTGATGATTGAGGTCTGCTTTGTCATCCAGTTACACAGGGAACTAGGATAAGGAGATTATTTTATAATTTTCTACTCTACAGTTGACTATATTAAGTAGTTGAATCATATTGTGTAGCTATATACAGTTATTTACTTCGAAAGAATTTTTTAGGAGGCTTAGTAAAAAAATTTAAAGACTATTTTTATATGTGGCTTTAAGGTACAGCCATGCTCTACTCCCATTTGTACACCTATGCTGTACTCTGCAAAAATAATTTTAAAATAGCATAACAATGCATCTTAAGCCTGTCTTGATGTTCAGAGCACTTTACTTACTGTCTCCTAAAAATAGATAAACATTATGGTGTTGAAATTCTTAGCTGCATTTCCATAGCAATTTCAGTGAGACTGAATTTACAGAGATGTCACAATTTTTTTTTTAATATCTTTGCAAGCATATTCAAGTCTTAATTTAGTTGCCAGATACACCTGTTAGGTATAACATTGAGCCTTACTGACATATAGGAATTTTCAGTCCAAAATAGTACATAATTTCTGTGCCAGATAGACTGAAATTTAATAGACATCTAAAACTCATTGTGGGGAATTATTTTTCAGAGACCAATGAAAACATATGTCAGGCTCAGACATTCTAGCAGAGGCATACTGAACACAAAATTAAATTAGAACTTTCAGAATAACTTGTATGATATCCAGTTCAAAGCTCTCCGTGTCCTGTCGAGCTGGAGGAATTTGTTCACGCTCTCAATGCACACTGTAATTCTGCTCTCATCCCTGCATGTCTGATAATATTTTAGACCTATAGCTTTTTGATATTAGCTTTTTCTGACTATGTTTTGAATCCTCTCCAATTATTCTGCTGTTGTTTTTACAGAGTACAAGCAGTGCATTTCCTAAGCTTTAGACCTACTGCACTGAGCAGCCGAGCTCCCCTTCGGCTCAGCCTCAGTCATTCCCTAGGTGATCCCAGCCTTTCCCTATGATCCCATTTTTGTGCATCCTCCCCAGTGTGTTTCGTGGCTGCTGGGTGTGAGTTTCCAGTTGATAAGTTCAATTATCTTTTTCATTTCCCCCTCCTCAAAAAAGCCAACAAATTCAGCATTCAGTTTAATTGCTGGCAGTAGCTGCATTCCTTCACCGCTGTGAAATAAGGGATGGATTTGAGGGCTTGCTGCAGAAATAAATACTTTTCCTGATATTCTAGAGGAACTGAGCTGTTGCCAGCATACATCAGCCTGGTTTCAACATATTTTGTAAAACGTTTCAGAAGATTTTTATTTTTAAGTTCCCTTTGTAGCTAAAAAGAAATTACCAAATGGTTTCTCGCTACTGTTTTCAGCCTTTCAGAATTCCCAGGAGGGGCAGAGGCTCAGTTTGAGAAATACCACTCTAAGGTTTTTTAGAGAGATGCATTAATATTGTAGAGAAAGCTGTGGGCGGCTTCTGAAATATGTCACTGATGTTATTTTTCATTTTTTAATTTCTTCAGAAACAGCCTATCCACTTGAAACCAATGGCACTGATTGTTTGCTTTAAAAGTACTTTTCTTTTAGTAGTTTGAACAATACATCAGAGGGGATCTTCTTGCAGTCCACAATGTATTAATTTCAGTTATTCCCAAGTTTTCTCTTGGGTAACAGAAAGGTCAATTCATGACTGTTGCATTGTATTTTTACATGTATTTTTTTTCTCTCTATGTACAGTGGAGGAAATGGGTAGGGATTCCCCTTTTCCAGCTTTCAGTACTGGATGAACGTCTCAAAAATGTGTTGTCAGAGGCATCACAAATGTGCCTTAATGGTCCTTAAATATAGACTTATTGGGTGAGTTTCATTTCTTGGGGAGCATTGTCTGCAGAGGGAAGGCACAGGTATAAATGCAGAGCAGTTTTAACAGTGACACAGTTCTTTGGCCAGGTAGCAAATCCTAAATGGAAGTTTGGTCTGCCTCTGAGATACAACAGCAAACTCTCAGATACCATACCAGAAAAATCTTGAAACTCTGAAAAAAAAGAATGAAGTTTTGAGTGGAAATCCAGATGAATTGTAATAATTTCTTGCTATTAAAACATGGGTTTTTTTGCCTTTACCAGCAAAGGCTGATCTTTTAATAATAATTTAAAAGGCTCATTTCATTATTCAAGTAAAATAATTATTTAAGTGGGGGAAAGCTCAGAAACTTACTTTATTAGCAGCTAAAGAACTGATTTAGGAAAATGCTTAAATTTTGTACATACTGAAGTCTGCTGCATCTAGATTAGAAAAAATCAAAAAGCAATTCCTCTCGATTCTTTAAGTTCATGCTTTACATTTCTTCTGTTTGGAAGAAGCTTTTCTGTCAGGTTTGGGACACTGTACACAAGAATTGCAGTGGTGGGGATTTCTGCTTTCCCTTCCAGCACAGAGCACAAGCTCTGGAAGGCAAAAGATGAACTATGCATCTTTTTCCTGTAATAAATACTTTTAATTTATTTGATTACTGCTTTAAAGCTTGCAAAATAAATTGAGTGCAGTATGTAATGATTTGGTGAACACCATGAGCAAATCCAGAATAACAGCAAGGAGGTGGCCCTTCAGGGATGTGCTGGATGTTTTTAAGGTGATCAGTAGTTTTATGGGGCTGTTTTGCATGATAGTGGTAATTAGGCCAGTAGTACCTTTCATGTTTGTGGGTTTTTTTGTTTCTTTCTCTTTTAATTCTCTTCCTTTCCAGCTTATTTGCCTAAATAACTTCCCAAACTTGTGATGCAGGGTATAACCAAAGTTGCAACTTCCTAATAGTTTTTAAAGAGAACTTTATTCATCATTTAACTTGTCTTACTTTGCCAAGTTACTAATAACATTTTTCATTTGCCAAACTAAGGTTCACTGACATCGGTCCGTAATCCTTTATTTTTTTTTTCTTTTTCATTCAGATGCAACCAAGAATGAGTAAGTGTTCCAGACACCGTTTCTAATAAATCACAAATGCATTAATAACCCTGGAATTTGCAAGGCGTGACCTAAGACACCAGCAGCCACTAGATGTAGCAACTGGTGCTTAACACTGGAAATGTCCATTGTTAACACATTCCCAGGAAATATTTTTTAGGCTTATCAGGGGAAAATGTCATACATTTGATAATCGGGTCTTTTTGAATTAACTGATGACCAATTTCTTCTGGGTATTTTAAGTTGTCTGTTCCTTTATGTTCTCAAAAACCACGTAGGATGTTAATTAAAAGGCATTTATTTCTGAAACCAGAAATCAGTGTCTCATAGCTGATTTATTGTGTACTCTACTACAGAAAATACACAGAGTCCTCCAGTCCTTTATCATTTCTAATGCTGCTGTTTGCAGTGAACTTTTGCTTTCTGAACCCTGTTTTAGAGCATCAAAGCTATTTCTTTATCACCATTAAGACTGCTTGGTTTCTTACCAAAATAACTTTCCTTTCCCTGAAGTTTGAGCATTCTGCTCTTGTCCAAGTTGCCTAAATTCTTTTCTTCAGGTGGAAAAAAAAATGCCAAGAAGAAACCACTGGTGGACAAAGTAACCATTGGTCTGTGTTCTGAGTCATGGATGAAGGATTTAACTAAAAATAAATTGACATTTAGGTGGTGATAAGTATAAAAAAAGTATTTTCAACTTACATAAAGGAAACTCAAATTTTCATGTTTTTTGAATTTCAAACCTGATTTCTTTAAAAGCAGACTGAGACTATTTTCATGCATTACTTCTGCTGGCTTGCCCTGGATAATTTTAGTGCTTAAGATAAATCCTAGTGTCTAAAAATCCCTACCTGTCTGTCAGCCCATTTCTATAGATATCAACAGAAGCACCTACATTGTTCAGGGTGCTGAGTATTTTGAATTTGACAGTCATCAGGTCCCATAACCAAGTCTTGGCTCGGAGGAAAAAAAAAATAAAGAAAAAGAGGCTTACACAGTTAAGTCGATGATCAAAATATTGATTAGCACAGCTTTGATGTGTTACTGGAATAACTCCAAAAAAGCTGTAGCAGAATGAGGAAAAAGCACAAAGGCAGGCAGTTTGTTCAGAGGTTTGGAGTGGTTCCCATGTTGGGGGTTGTTAGCTGGAGTTTTCAGCTTTGGGAAGAGGTACCAAGCAGGAGTGGAGGATGGAGGTTTATATAAAGGTATGTAAAACCATGACTGGCGTGGGAACAATTATTCATTATTTTCCTTGTAACTCAAAGAATGGCAGGCATGCAACAAAGCCATCAGGAAGCAGATCTAAAATAAATAAAATTACTTTGCAGTTTTCCAGCCAACGCCTAATTATATTGTGAAATTTGTTGCCACAGGATGTTTTGGATACTGAAAGTATGAATGGGTTCAAAAAACACTAGACAGATTTACAAAGGGCAAGCTATTCACAGCTATTAAAGACATAGATCTGTGTGCAATCTCTGGGCTAGGAAGGCCCAAAGGCACCAGTGCTGAAAGCTAGAAGGGTTTATTGGGGCAGGATTTCTCAATGTCTGTTGTTCTGCTCTTTTTCTTTCTTCCTTGGGATCCATTGCTGGATGCATTCAGATACAAGACTTGATTAAATTTTCTGAGATTATTTTGGATAGAGGAACCAAACCCCAACTCAAGGGGTTTCTTAAGGTGTTTGATGTTGAGTAGTTTCCTGGTAAGAATGAGCTTGAAAGAGAGTTGATTATTTTGGAAAATCCTTGCCAGGAATGCTGAAGTTAGTATTTGTTGAGGTTTAGGGCAAATTTGGGAGAAAGGACAGCATAGGAAATGTGATATCAGTAAAGCTTTTCCTCTGTGGACAGTGGTTAATTCACATCTTCATCCCTTTCTGTTGGATGAGGGTTTGGCTGCATCCAGAGCCTGAGGGCTTTATCTTTTCATTAGAAGGGAAAGAAAACCCCAGTCTTTAACTCTGCCACAGCTATCCTGGAATAACTTCTATAAATCCTCACTCTCTAAGGAAATTTCCTAGTCCTGTTACAGCTGAACTTAGAAGTTTCTGTCTCATTGTTTGAAAGAAAAGCAAGACTGAGGGGTTTTTCCCCCAAGGATTGAAAAAAAAAAATCCACAAAAAGTTAAATGGAGGAGTTCTGCTGTTCTGTAATGCATAAGCATATGTTGCCACCTGGTGGGAATCTTCACATGGGTGAAATCACTTTACACTGGCATCAGTAAAATTGTGTGCATATAAAAATGTTTTTAGGATTCATCCCTTGATTTCATTGAGTTCATTAAAAAGGTATTAACTTGTAATTCTCTTGTAATTTTTCCCTTCCCTCTCCCTCTTAGGAAACAGCAAACCCCTGTCATTTTGCAGAGTAAATGATGTCTTAAAATGCATTTAAAATGTGATCATTTTATTTTTATGTGTTCCTTTTGTCTTTTCAGGACAGCCCAGAAACTTGCAAGATCTATGCCGAATTAAAATCCGTCAGTGTATAGGCCTTCAAAACCTCAAACTGCTTGATGAACTACCCATTGCCAAGGTCATGAAAGACTACTTAAAACACAAATTTGATGATATCTGATATCCATGAAGAGAGGAACTGTGAGCAAGTTTAGTTCTATTCCAGATACTGAAGAGGCTTGTTGCCTTGCACAAAGTATATCCTATGCAAATTCTGATTTTTCTGTGAAGTCAGAAGGCAGGTATACACTTCCTTGGGTTTTTTATACCACATGCTAGAAGGTCTTAATTTTTGGTTTCTTGGTCCAAGTTTACAAGGTCCAAGCTTTCTATACAATATTGCATTTTAAAAATTGCTGTTGGTTTTCTGTTTGTTTTCACATTATGTGTGCAGACTTGCCGTGGAGATGGAAGGCAGCCCCTCGAGGGAAGTGCTTGGTTTGAGTTGGCATGCTGAGCAATGATGCAAGAACATAAAAGTTTGGAAATCAAGGCACCAGTCCTGCAAAAGGATACAGATAGACCTCCAGAACCCTGTTTTTTAGGACCTCTGTCTCTGCCAGGTGTTTGTTTTTGCAGGACAGAGGGAAGAGGGGATAATCGACATGTCCTCGGGTACTGTATGAATATAATTTGGAAACTGAGAAAAAAAATGCAGTTACCCTGTTCAATTTGAGGGTCTATACATTGGCTATTTTTTTTTTTGGCATTTTTCTTTTTCTAATTACTGTAGTTGGGATGCCCAGAAAATTCCCAACATTCCCTGTTGAATGGGCTGTTTGTAAGTCTGTTTTACCAGTGACAGTACACTACAGAGAGGCGTAGCCTCTGTATTTTTTACATTAACTTAAGAGGAAACAAATTTAGATTTTTTTGAAGCCAATGTATTCTGTTGCTCATACAGTGCCTCCTGTGCAATAATCTCTCTGATGTATTTTCCCTTGATGTGTGATTCCCCCAGTATTCCTCATTTAGGCTCAGTGCATTATTTGTGAGAGCAGGAGCTGCTGCCTCGCTGTAGTGTTGATAGGACATTACAGAAATGATGCAGCAGTTGCTGTTCATTATTATTCCCTGAATTTCATGAATGTATAACCTGCTTTATTTCACTTTCAGTTGAGATTTTATCTACGGGTTCTCAGCCAAATTGTGTCCAAAAAAAAAAAAAAAGGTTAATTGGCCAAACCCTTAGGTTTTAAAAGCAGTGTGGGTGTGGGGGTTGTTTTGACTGCTCTGAAATTCAGTTTGTTTCAGGTTAGAGAAGGAGAAGTGCACATAAGTTATTAACTAAGAAGACAAGCCCCACTGACACTGAAAGTTCAAATTTTGCAGTTAATCTGAAAGCAGAAACTGAGAGGAGTGCTGAAATCTGGCTACTGAATGTGTCTTTCAAACCAGGTATTAAAAGAATTGTTGCAAAGTTTTGTTTCTGATCATAGGAAAAAATGAATTTCTTGATCAAAAGATTGGGCCAAAACATGCAGTTGTTTCCCTCTCTTTATTTTCAAGGCATTACAGACTCAGCATAAGGTTCTTGCCACTGTTCTCTACTTTTATTTTGGCATCTGCCTGGCTCCAGAGGAGCCCCTCTGATAGTAGGAGTGCTTTTGTACCAATTGCACCAACCGAAGTGGGAGATGAAAGGAATGATGATGGCTTTTAAGTTTCACACTGTCACTTTCAAAATACTTAGTGTTAAAAATAGGAAAAGCAAGGTAAGGCAGGTAAACTCATCTTATTTAACTCTGCTAGTTCCTTTTAATATTTGATAACCCTGGACTGCAGCTCCCTGAGAATGAACCTTATCACTGCTAATGGATGCACCGGAACCATGGCAAGCAAGGAGGATTATCTGTCCCTATTGTGCCTGGCATTGCATCAGGTTTCCAAACAATAAGGGATTTTGGAGATTCATGGCTCAGAGGATTGGGAATGGGCTGTTGAACCTTTTTATCTCCAGCTTGTACCGGTTCAAGTCCAGCTGCTGGAGCAGTGACCAGAAGTTCACATCTCAGCAGTGTGAGTGAGCAAGTCCAGCCTAACACCCTGCACTGGGTTGTAGAGCTTGTAGTGCTTCCTCCTGGTTGTATCTGTGGAGTAGGGACAAGCTGTGGGCTGTGAGCTCGAGTGCATGGCTCAAATCTCTTGGCCCCTGTGGAGGGAAGATCAGCCATTCCAATCTTTGAGCTCTCCAGTGCTGAGACAGGGCAGACTGGCAGGTTTTAACACAAATCTTCCGTTTTCTGACATGAAATCAGGAGCTTAAAACTGTTTTCTTTATAAAAAAAAACAAAACAAAACAGACTTAGTGTTGTTCACTACACTTATAAGTTGGTCTAAACCAATGTCCTTCCCCACTGAATTTTTACAGTAATATTTTCTAAGGTAATCTAGAGTATATTTTAGTTGCAATCTATATTAAGGCAAATTATTTGTTCTGTCTGTTGCTGTGACTGAAGAAAATTATGAAAGACTTTGTTGGTAACAAGAATGCTATTTAATGAAGAAATGTGTAATTCCATTATTTATTGTTTGAGGTTTGTTTTTTGGTTATTTCTTTTAAGTAACTGACATCTAAAAGGGAACACACATATGTTTCAGGCCAGTAAAAAGCCTTTCTTTTAAATTAATTTTCATCCTCTCCTCTCCCCAGGGTGAAGGGAAGCCCTCACCCTTTTTGCAATGCTAAGCCATCTCTTGTAGCTGGTTTCTCACCTTAATTCTTGCAAAGCACCACAGCACATGTGGGTCTGAACCAACTGATAGTCCTGTGCACTATCTCTGGTTATCCATGGCTCAAGTGCAGATAAAGTTGGATTATTCATTGATAATCCTACCCAAATTTCAACCAGGGGGAATTTGGTTTTTCTTTTTTTTTATTATTATTTTCAATATTGTGCACAAATACTTTGAAGAACAAACTGACCTTTGTTTTTCATTTGGACTAGAATGTGGAAGGAGAAGTGCATAATAGAGACTTGTGATGTAGCCTCGTTCCGTTACCTTAAAATTCATGGTTGAACACTTTTAATAAACCTTAAAAAATTGGCAAACACACCAAAGAATCAATATGAGTAAAAGACTCTGATCATTAACAAACTGCAAACCTCATCCTTTAAAACAAAGCAGAAAGTTTTTGTAAATATTTATGTTTATAAATGTACAGCAGAGTAAGAGTGTTTTTTAGATTATTTAATTACCATATTTCTAAACTATTTACATTATAGACAATACTTGTTAGTTTGAAAAGCTCGAGTGGGTTTGTTTTGTTTTGGATTTGTTTTCTTTCCTCTTTTTTTTTTTTTTTTTTTTAATTCACTATCACTCATGCTTGGAATAACTCTGGCTTCCTTGGAATAGCGTGGAAAATTCGGTTTTCTGGCTCTGGTTGGCAATCATAGGAGAACACATCTGGACAAACTCTTCAGATAAATACCCAGAGGCAAAAGAAAAGATATGGCATCTTTACCAGGATGGGCTGGTTTGGAGGAAAAAACCTGCCCACAAATGCAGCTTCCATGCAATGCTGTGTTACAATACCATCATGTATTTTGTTCTTCCTTTGCAATGTAAGTTTTTGCTTTGGGTCAATTTGAATTTAAAAAAAAAAAAAGAAAAAAAAAAGAAAAAGAAAAAAGTTAAACCTGGTTAAAACCTATTTTTGGTTTATGTTGTTTATTTCTAATGTAATGTTTTAATAACATAATACCACTTTACACATTTTCTTTCAATGTTTGTCTGTCTCTTCTACTCCTGTTCCCTTCTCTGGGGTACATGATTCTGTAATGCATTTGGGACTCAAAATGCCTCCACAAATGGGAGTTCAGATGTGTCATGAGTTGTAATGTGATTTTTTTTACCAGTAAAGATGGACAAAACCCTCATAGAATAGTTTGGGGTGGAAGGGACCTTAAAGCTCATCCAGTCCCACCCCTGCCACGGGCAGGGACACCTTCCACTATCCCAGGATGCTCCAAGCCCTGTCCAACCTGGCCTTGGACACTTCCAGGGATGGGGCAGCCACAGCTTCTCTGGGCACCCTGTGCCAGGGCCTCCCAACCCTCCCAGCAAAACAAAACTCACTCTAGAGCTGGGCTTTGGAAGAGGGAACAAACTGATCCTAAACTGTGAGTGGTTGGGTTTTCCCTGCTCAGATTCCAGCACTGCCACTTCAGGGTTTTCTGGCAGGTTCACCTTTCCTCCTCAGCTCATGCACTGACCAAGATCCAAAAATTACCAAACAGAGGCTGCATTTTAGGGTGTATTTGCTGCTAATGAAAAAGGGGGGTGCATATGAATATTCCTGACACACAAATAGAAACTGGAACTTTTGGGTTCAGTCATGAGAAAAATGTACAACCAAAAGTTGCAGTAAGGTTTTGGACTCTAAAAATTTGGAGAGGAAGGAGGCTAGATTTCAAGACATTACTGCTAAAGGGTAGTAGGGGAAAAAATGCTGTTTCATTGCTCAGTAGTAAACTTCACAAACATCACTGGGAGAACATTCACTGTTCAAGCAGCAGTTGTGTTTAGAGCTGCTGCTGATGGTTTCTAACTGACTGGCCAGGGTTTGGCTGGGCTATACTGAATGCTGTGCTAAAGACTTTGTTCCTGTTTATGTATCATATTTCCTGTTTGAGTGTTCACTTGTGAAGTTTAAAACAATTAGTGGCTAATGTTACTACTTGGAAAAACCTGATTTACAAGCTGTTGACAAACGATGTGTTTGGAATATACAATCTTTATATATATTGGTAGAAGTGGGTGATAGAGAAGTGTACTTATTTTATATGGCAAAACATGGGGCTTTTTTACCATAGTGAATAACAAAAAACTAGGACCTTTGAAAGAAAAATTATCAGAGCACAAACAGGCTCTGCTGTATCTTTACCTAGAGAGGCTGGAGTGAAGCATTTAAATTCTCTTTGCTCAAGTCTCTCCCCTCTACTTTGGTTGGGGCTACCACTACCTCAAATGTTTTGTCCTGTTCTGGAAGTTGGAATAGACTAAAGTTTGCTTTTTCCTTTATTGCTGGCACACTGAGTCTCTGCTGTAGGAATCTACTCCTTGTCTTATTAGCCAAAGTAAAGCTCAGCATGTGATTTAATCCCAGGGCAGTAAGAAACAAAGCAGGTATATGCACTGCTTTATGAAACCATGCTACCAGGAGTTCTTCAGCCAGTGCATTCCCCAGGGAACCACAACGTGCAGCTGGAACAGCAAAAAACTGGGCTCGAAAGCTGTGCTGACTTTTATTGGGAAGTCTCCAGCTGTCTAGTGAAGAAGTCAGAGCTCCAGCTGTTTCCTCCACATCTGGGCTCTCCAGTGCTGCTAGCTGCTGTTCATGAGGTCCCAGGTAAGTTCTGAATGTTGTCATGTTTGCAAGAAGGATGTTTGACCATCTCCAGAGATGCTTGTAAAGGGTCTGGAAGCATTTCTGAGCCTTCTTCAGACTTGCAGGTTTCTCATGTGGTAGAGTTGGTGTACACTTAAAACAAGGGGGTTTGAGTGGTGGATGCTACAGGGTCAGTATTTCCCTCACTTTTGACTTTATCTGCTGCAATGTTTTTACAGACCCCTCAGCATCCATTAAATATCCATTAAATAGTCTTAAATAAATATTTAATATCCATTAAATAGTCCTAAAAGGATTGAGAAAGGTGAATGAAGAGAAGCTTATTGGCAGTAGGTTATACAAGAGTAAATTCCTTTAGGAGAAAATATAGGTCTATAAGTAACTGATCTACAGCAAAATCATCTATTCTTTCTTAAAGACCACAAAATTTGCCATAACTCTTCTATTCTGACTTGCAAAAATAGAGTTTATTTGCAGTCTTAATAGACTCCAAATAGATCATCTCCTGTTCTGTCACGAGTAGCTGGAAGTTAATGGAAGTGTTCTACTAAATTCTGTCCTCATTTCTGACTTGGCCCATTGTAACTCCACTGAAGGTGGTGGTTACTCAACATTTAATCTGGTGTGAAAGAGCAAATAATTGCTTTGGATGGTCAGCTTGCAGTCCTACTCCTTGTTTCATGGCCTAATGAGGAGAGTATTTTTAGAAGGTATTTGCGAAACACGTTGAGAAGGATTCTGGAGTTCAAGCCAGCTTTATAAGCAACCAGCAGGAAAACAAAAAAATTTCTCCTGAAAACATAGCCTGTTTTGCTAGAGTTACTTAAACTCTGATATCTAGTCCTGAGATGGTATTTCAGTTTGATGTTCCATTCCATATATTGAGAAACTTAGAAGGTCTGCTTATTCTCTAATACAGCACATTGAAATAGATCTGCAATGAAATGTAAATTCATTTTGTTTTAAAGACTTAAATAATTTTGAAGCCATTAGAGATTAAATTTTATATACATTCACATACAGCAGGTTCTTATGTTCTTTGCTGAGTGTGTGATTGCTTGCAGTCTGCATTCACAGTGTGTTTAAAATACAAGGTGGTGAGTTTGAATAGCATCTCTGGATGCTGTGGGTCTGGAACTGTCAGATCTGCCCTTGTCCATGATAAGTCAAAGGTGATGCTGGAAAATGTTACTGTCCATGTCTTGTCCACCTACAAGCCAATACAAGTGGGATTTTTAGGTTTTCATTTGTTCCTACCTGACTACAGCATTTGCATGGAGTAGTAGAAATTTAGATTCAGCTTCATCTAATGCTTGATTTTCAAACCTCAGAGTACCCAACTGCAGGATGTGGGTTACTGAAAATTACTTCCAAGCTGTGTCTGTCTCGAGCAGCCCAACTTGAGATCCATCCCCTGGCTCTCTTGGATATTGCTCATCTCATAATGGGTTTTAATATAGCTGCTAGGAAGCAAAACCAAATAATTTTTAGAGAGCAGCCAGTCTGAAAATAAAGTGCCCAGGATGTTTGGTAAGAGGATGAAGTTTAGATGTGTGTGGGATTGTGTGAGGGAGAGAGCAGAAAATGTGCCTTTTGATCTTACAGAAATGATTGGTATGTGGGTTGTTGGGCTTAGAAGTTTGAACGTCCTTAATATAAAATAATCTGTGTGAGTATTTGAGTCTGTTCCTTTTCAACTTTGTGTGAGTTATTTAATGGTTAGTGAGGCAGAAAAAAATCAGTTTTCCGATAGTTCAGGCACCCTCCTGATGAGTGGAAGACTTGAATTAAAAGTTCCCACTCTGAACCAGGAAAGCAATTAAGGATGGGGATTTGTACTCACATTCCCACCTTTTAGTGCTGTGATTACAGGTTTGTTAAAATTGTGCCACAGAGAGAGAAAATACCAAAACTGTTACACAATCTCCAAGGCTGACCTCGAAAAGTCGTTCAAAGCAGGTTCCCAGCTGGATGGAGTCCAGTCCTGATGTCTCCTGCTCTTGTGAACAAATGACTGAAGCTCATGGGGCTTTTTTGTCCCTACTTACCTGTAATCCACCTGGGGAATTTAACCCAGGCCTTTTCTGGTTCCCTGAGTACCTTCCCTTGAGCTCTGGTGTGTTTGGGTCCCACATCCATGGAGGTGCTCAAAGCCAGGCTGGATGGCTTGGAGCAGCCTGGGACAGTGGAAGGTGTCCCTGTCCATGGCAGGGGTGGAATGAGATGAACTCTCAGCTCCCTCCCAGCCTGTGATTCTGTGGGCACCCACCTCCTTCCAGCTCTTGTCTTTGGTTTCAGTGCTGGCTTTCTCTCCTTCTTCACAGCCTGTGTTCCACACCTCACTGAGGAGGATGGGGAATGAGACATTCCTTGCTAGGAGACCATCCTAGCAGGTGGATTCAAAGGTGTCTAAGTGAAAAAATTCTGTGTGTTGTCAGTTTTTGTGATATCGCTCAGAACTTTGCTTTCTTGGCTAAAGACTCAATACTTTTTTTTTCATAAAACCAAAATATCTTACCCTGCGTTTTCATTGACTTCAATTCCAGTGTTTCATTCCAGATCACTGATTTATCTTATGTTTTTTTAAGACTCTAACACTTAGCAAAGTTTTTTCACATCACAACCAGTTATTATTTTAATGAATCAAACTGATTAAGGGCAGAAAAAAATCTTACAGTGACATATCTGCATTATTAGTACTATATCCTGTAACTCTGCTTTTAATTTGTTCGTGTCCAAGTAAATTAAATTAAGGGGCTGTTTTAGGAATCTCATCAGTTGTTTTCAGCCAATAGTAGAAAACACTTTAATGATTCCACATAAGAGTTCTTTGAAAGGTGTCCAGATAGGGGCAGTTTCAATCTTATCTGATAAATAGCTTCAGATAGTTTTTGCTGCAAATTGAATCTTGTGGTTTGTGTTTTCTTCTTCCTGAGCTTGGGGTATACTGGTTATTTTTTTCCTCAAGCCATTTTGCCAGAATTTTTGAAATCTGCCATTTTAAGTAAAGAAGAACTTTGCTCAACTTGAATTGCTTTAATGATTCATTGATCTTCCTTCAGTCTTGGTAAGAGAACAGCTTTTAATGAGAACAGACTTCTTCTTTTAAAGGGCATTTTTAATGCCCCCTATATTTTGCCCAGATGTTCAATATTTCATCCAGTATTTTGTTAATTTGTAGTTATCTTGTCAATAATGTGACTTTTTTACCAGCTACATGGAGCATAACAATTATTAGTTATATTGGTATACAGCTGAACTTGCTGGCTTTGAGTATTTCCTGTGCTTCGTAAATACTTGTATAATCTGTTGTGCAGGCTCAGCTGTTCTTAATTCTAATGTGATTCATATTGTGCTTAGAAATCTGACATTCTTGGCTTGTCAGAAATATTAATATATGTTAGTGCCATATCTATCAAAAATTGACATGTTTTGTGCAGGGCCTTAATTTTCACTTCTTTATATTGCAGCATTCCATATTGAGCAATGCAGCTTTGTTTGCTTTTAAATTTCCCTCTCACCTTCAGCCCTGAGAAACCAGAAATAATTAGATTATATCTTTCTCTTGGCTCGCATAGTTTTCACTTGTAGTGAATTATGCCATGCAAAACTATCCCTCCAGTGAGAATTTGGTTGTCATTGTTAAGAGCTACATCTGGACTGTGTAATGCTTCATGTGTTGCACTACAAAGAGTCTTTGCCCGTGGCTCAGTCAGAACTGTACCTCACCAGTGAGTTGGAATAGCTCTTTCCTCTGGCAAAATTGCCACAGTTCACCTCCACAGGCCTTTCTGCTGTGGATAAGGCTGCTGGACAGACAAAAAAGTTGCTCTAAACCTCCAAAACCGAAATGACCCTAACTTTTATCAGCCCAAAGCATTACAGGAGTGTTGACCTCCACGTGGACAAGTCCTTTTTCTTCAGTGGGTGATGGGAGTTCAGACTTCCATCTACTTGAGCCAAATACTTTATCCTGGTAGCTGGATGAAAGTTCAGCTTCAGGAAAGAAGTTTGAAAGCACCTTTAGGGTCTGTATGATGGTGAATGAAAAGCCTTTTCTCTCCAGCTCCTTCTGTGTTTAATTACCCAACCGCAGAGGAGCTGAAGCTTTTGTTTCCAGGTTGAGTCCTGATTTCAGCTGGGAAGTAATGAATGTTGCTGTCTCTCTGTACAGTCTTTCATCTTGCTGATGGTATCATTTTCTTGTATAATCATGGGGGTAGTAAATGATTCCTATTCAGACTTCATCTTTCAAATCAGACTTGGAGATTCCCTCGCTTCCCGCACTGGTTTTGCTGCTGTCCCCTCTTATGCCACTCTCTTTACTGGTTCAGACCCACCAGGTCTTCCCTGAGGCTGTTTTAATTCTGATAAGGCACTATAGACCCTTCTCTGGAGGATTCTCTTGGTTGTGAAGTAACAAAGAAGCAGTGCCACTTGGTTGCCCAGAGAAGAACACAAAAAAGGTGTGGACTTTGATTTTGGGTGTTTGTTTGGGTTCTTGTTCTCCCCTTATCTTCAGGGTCAAGAGACCATCAACTGCTCCAAGTAGAAGTGCCCCTGTTGGCAGAATCCTTGGTGGTTCTCTAATTGCATTAAATTCTTCCTTACATTAGAGTCATACTCAGAGCTGGTGCTGGAGGAAACGCTCTATTTGAAACAAATCTGGACTGATACTGAATTGAGGTAGCAATTAGGTGCTGTCTTTTTCTGTCCATGCAGAGGAAAATGCACAGCTTGAAGCCTCATGTCTGTTAGAGTTTCCTGTCCTCATCCATGTCCTCTCCCATCTCCTTTTCCCAAATCTATTATAGAATCAGCAAAGTCAACTATTCTGCATCAAAAAAAACAACAACCAACAAGCAAACTTGGAATTGAAACCTTGACTGCCTGTTTTGTGTACTATTAAGAAACTTTGGGGTTTTATTTTAGTGTGTAAATGAAGTCTGGCTCCACAGCTGGCTGTTCCTGTTAAGGTGGTGGCATCTGTTCCGAGGGCAGGAGATGAGCTGACGCTCAGTGAAGTTCCCTTGACTCATCTGCCTTACCAGAATATACCCCAGCATGGATATGTCATGGGTTTTGAGTAGAATTTATTCTCAGAGTAGCTGCTCACAGCTGCCTCTTATTCCTGCCACGCACAGATGTGAGGTTACAGTAGGGTTCTTCCCCAAAATGATGGATTGTCGCTGAGACCTTGACTCTTGCTCCCACGGAGGTTCATGGCCATAAAACCCACTTTGTTCAAGAGTAGTGGCTGTAACAAATAAGCTCAGCTAAACCCTTGCTTTTTCACTTTTACTGATTTCACTCGTCTGCTGTATGATAGGAGTTCATACAGAGAATTAGATTTCAGTGACTTTGTTTAAACCTCCTTATCCTTGTCTAATTAAACTGAATGCTTTAAAGATGATTCATACCACTTGACACCCTTGTATCTAAATGCTCTTTCTTTTAGATGGAAAGTGAAGGAAATGTGCAGACTGGAAATTTAAATGGGTCTTCCTTTCAGTTACTGGAAAAAGGGGGGCTTTGGGGGTTTAGGTATTTGCTTAAGCTTTCACTAGGAAGCATTGTGCTTTTCCGAGATCTGGTGTGATGATAGCCAGCTCCCATAAACACAGTTTCCCATAAAATGTTTCTTAAAGGGAAGAGTTCAAAAGCTGTGACCATAACCCCTATTTCAGCCCAGAGCAGCTTTACCACCTGTTGCAGACAGACACCAGCATGGTTTGTAGGTTGTGGCTTCACCCTTTGGTGTGACCACATTTTGGCATGTGGGTAGGACTCAGGGCAAGGTACAACCTTCCCCCAATTCTGCCCATCTCCCTGTGCTTCCAGTTTTCTGTTCTTGGCAATTATGGTGTATCCCAGTGAAGAAGTTGGTGGGAAAGGAGAGCAGGACTGTTTGTTGCCCGCACCACAGGACAGCTCTGGCTCTGTGACAATTTTTTTCAGATTTTGTCAGCTCAATCAACAAGGACGCACTGAAATGAAAGTTTTCTGCCATGTAATGAATGCTTCTTGCTAAGCTACCAGGAATGGCTTGGTTTTGCATAACATTTTCTGTACTGTGCCTTCCAGAAGGCGTGGTGTGAGTAACAAAGGCAGGGTTGAAAGATGCCATGGGTTCCCTTCCTCCTCATGGCAGGACTTAATGATATAAAGAGCACAGTATTTCATTGATGTTTGTTGCCATTTCTGCTTGTGGGCTTTTCACAATACTGTGGTCAGGAAGATGACAAGATAAAGGATGACTAGTGTAGATCTGCTCCCTCTTGTAAAATAGGAATAATTCCCTTTTCTGATTATATTTCCTCTCCCCTCCCTTGGAAAAGATGACTCAGAAATCCATGACAAAGGAAATAAGTTCATTTGAATTTCTATGGAACCTTGAAAAGCCGCTTTTATGAAGTCCTGTTAGGAGGCTTTCAGCAGTGGCCTTTGACAAGAGCAGGAGGCAAACCCGAAACTCATGGTCCAAGTCCTCTGGTGTCAGTGGGTTGCCCTTGGCTTTTGCTCAGTGTTTCAGATGGAAAATGAGACCATTGCTCATTTTTTGGGGTTTGCTGTGGCATCCAAGTCTTCAATAGCTATAATAGTAGACATCTCTACCATACAAGGAAAAATTACTGTTAGCTAATCTCAAAAAAAAGCCAGCACAAATCTACTTTTTTTCTATTTGGAGGTGAGAGAAGAAGGAACTGGCTGAATGCAATGACTTATTTCCCTGTGCCTTTACAAAATTTCTAATGTTCTTCTGAGTAAGAATTTGTATTCAGCCTTCGGTTTTGATAGTGTGTTCAATGATGATCCTATGCATTCAGAAGAAAGACTTCTTTTCTCTTCTTTGAAACAGAAGTCTCCAGAAGATACAGAGGTGAAATGTGCCTGTTCTCAGTCCTGTACGTGTGTTTCAGGAGCAAAATGACCATTCTCTGTTCTCAGCATGACGTGAAAACATGCAGGGTGCTGAAAACAAGAGCAGCAGTTTTATTGCCATGTTATGGATGCAGAATAGGTGCATCTGCATGAATAAACTGGCATTGCATCAATGGGCTCTTCATGCCAAAAGAAACTCTGGTTGCCCTTGTCAAAAGTTAATGTTTGAGTTGCCATCAGATGTGCAAGTGCTGTTCCAAATCCAGTTATTCAAACTTTGCTCTCTATAATTCATTCCACTCAACTGTTGCTGATACCAAGGGTTTTTTCCAGTTAATACAACTCAGAAAAATGTGGCAAATCTTCATTTTTTCCTTTTGGATTGATTGTCTTGAAACATAAGTTCTAAAGAGCAACCTAATGTGTCTTTAGAAGATGTCCACGTACTTTTGGGCTGAGTATGGAGGTGTTGGACCCAATGTTCAACAGCAGGGCAATCTCTGAAGTTTGGAGAAATCTCACAGAGTTCAGGCTGTCTAGTTATTTCAGTAAATCAAGTTTCTCTACACTGAATTAACTGTATGTTTTTAAAAGCCATTTTTAGAGCCATATTTAGAGAAATAATATAATGTATGATAAGTCTGGTTCTGTGTTTCTTTTATTTAAACAGTTCTCAACAGGTGGCAATATGAAGGCAAATAATGGAAATTATATGAGGCCATGCCTTGAGAAATACTTTTTCCTTACATCAACATTTGAGTTTATTTCTCCAGGGTTAAAATCTGACAAGTGACTTCTGCACTTTTTCCTAATTTTATGCCAGTCTGCATCCGTGAAACTCAGCACTCGGTCTCTGTAACTTGTTTATGTGGCCCAAACCCTGACATTTCTACTATTAAAAATACTTTATTTCATTAAAAATACAAGGAGCGGGGGAGATTTTGCAGATAATCCTTGGACAGGGTCACTTCTGGTATTTTTTGAGCGAGCTGTTTTTGCTAAATAGCCCAGAGAGCCGTCGGAGGCCTGGGAATTGGCGCTGGGTCGCTGCTGGCAGCCGCTCCCGGGGTCCTCGCCCAGGCAGGGGACAGGGCACGGTGTCACTTGGCCCTGCCATGGCTGCTCCTTTCTCATGGCTCCCCACGAAAGCTGACCCAGAGTTTTTCAGACTAAACATTCGAGATGTGTAATGGCCGTTTTAGGGTCAGGAAGGACGAGAAGCCAACGGGCTCAGCCTGGGAGTATTTCGTTGTATCTTCCTGGTTTGTGCTGGAAATGTGCATGTCTGGTGGAGTCTTTAAAGATGCATAATCTCTATAATGAAGCCTGCTCTTAATTAGCAGTTTGTTTTAATATGAACATTTGCATTTTGAATTCTGCCTTCCAGCTCGTGTAACTCAGGGCTGTGTGTTTGCAGCAGTTGCCTGAATACTGAGGGTTTTCCCCTCAAACCACCATTCCTTATTGAGGGTTTCTAACACTTTTTTGAATATAAGCACAGTGGTTAATGGATTGTTCTCTGCTTGAGTTCACTTCAGGCAGTTATTTGCATGCACTCTTTTTTGTAATAACAGAATTAGAGGGTGTGTTAGAAAGACTTACAAGCAGCAGATGAAGCAATAAACAAGCAAAGAGCATTTGTATGCAAATGCTCCAAGTGCTTTGTCATGTTCTGGGATCTGTTAGCCACCTCCATGCTTCCAGAACTTCATCCCCATCAGCTCTTTGTGCTGAGGCTTCGTGCCAAAGCCTGGTGAAGTCAGTGGGGCTTCCCACCACCACTGGTGGGCTTTGGACTTGGGTCTGAGAGAGGAAAGAAGCAAATTGTTACCAGCCACTCTGATTTTGCCAGGAGCTTCCCTGTATTAGGAAGGATTTTCCTGTGCTGGGAATAAAACCAACTCACAAGAATGGTCCAGCTTTGGAAATTTTTGTTGTCTCCTGTATTGGCCACTGGCTTGATCTAATGACCTCAAGAGCTGAAAGCATTGAGCCTGTTCTGCCTGCACAAGGGCTGGAACTGGGAGAGATTAGCAGTTTTTGTAGCTTCTGGCAAAAAAAAGAGGACAGGAAGCCTGCTGACCAGTGTGTCAGAGCTCAGTTTCCTTGTGTACAGCATATGAGTCTGTAAAGTTATCCCTGAGGTTTTCAGAGTAGGTGATTTCCATCCTTTTCCCCCATCCCTTGTGCCTGCAGTGTCTGGTGTAAGCTATGAGAGCCCTGAGAAATCCCTCTGTTCCTCAGCTGAGACAAGCTGGATCGCTTCCAAACTCCATCCCACCAGTGCAGTTATCTTTTTATTACCAGGAACTGCAAGGTGCTGTAGTGCTGCTGGGAATGAGGGAAATCTGTGTTGGTTTTATGTGGCTTTTGAGTTGTTCCAATGACTCTAATAAGCTGCTTTGCATTATAGGACAGGCAGATCAGTATCTCAGGAGACCTCCTAAATTTGGCTTTTTTTCCTTGGGCTTGATAAGCAG
The DNA here is from genome assembly GCA_013400575.1 of Peucedramus taeniatus. Classification (NCBI taxonomy): domain Eukaryota; kingdom Metazoa; phylum Chordata; class Aves; order Passeriformes; family Fringillidae; genus Peucedramus; species Peucedramus taeniatus. The sequence continues at coordinate 369,378 of WBNO01011811.1, forward strand.
GAAGGATAGTCCCTAATGGGAGGAGAGGGAAGGAAGAAACAAGGAGACATGTGGCATGTGCAACCTGGAAAACTTGTCTCTGAGCTTGACTTGACTCCATCCAGGGAAGGAAGCTGATGCTAATGGCTCTGCATGAGATAACAAATTATCCTGGAGCATGTGTTTTCTGTATTCATTACAATATGTCTTGAGGGGTGGAGGAACAGGATGTATAGTGTGTGCTTATTTCTGGAGCCTCAGGAGAGCTACCCAGATGTTGAAAAGAAGTAAGGAAGAGTTGGAGATAAAGGAGAAAGACCTCCAGGGTGGGACTGTAAAAGCTGATCCAGAATAGGAGTCATTGTGTTTTGCTCACAGTCACACCAGCTGGCTCCAAGTGGCAGGGGAGCTTTCCAGAGAAGCTGTGGACAGTAGGAGGATAAATAAGGAATTTTGTCCAAAAGGGTGAAATAAAATAAAAAAAACTGAGGTCTGCAATACACCCAGAAATAATTATTTAGGCAAGCTGTCCTGAGGAACAGCTGCTGGGTAGCTTGTCCTAATGCAAGCCTTAGGTGTAAGTTGGAAATACGGTGATGCTCTGTTTATTGATGGTTGTTGTGCAGTTGTCTGCAACAGGATTTTGAAGGAGGCACTCTGGTAATCCCATTGCCATGTGTTGGAGCTGGTTCCCTCCGTGCTTGGCTGTCAGGGGCTGCAGCAATGACTGATGGAACTCCCTGCACTTGATCATTCTGTGCTTGCAGTGTATGTTTTTTAAGTGAATTATCCCATTCTGGTCCTTCCCCAGGGCTTTCCTAAGGTTTTCCTTCTGTCCTGTGTAGGCTCTCTGCAAGGACAGCAGTAGGATTGGTGCAACAGCCCCACTGACCTAGTGTGGTTGCCTGGTGGTGCTTCCTTTTGTTCTTTCTTCTCTGGTGATATTTTTCTGTATTTTAATTTAATCTCTGCTAAGACCACAGTTCAGGATCTCTTCTGTTGCCTGAGCATGTCATGCTTTCTTTTGTCCTAATCAAAGGATATCTGTTTCTCTCCACACACACACTACTGTAGAGAAAAATTACCAATTAAAGAAACTAATTCCAAGCTTCCCCACTATTCCCTGTCATTTTGTGTATTTGCAAAAATCCAGATGCTGCTGCTATTACTAGGTAAGAAAAGCCCAGAACATCTGGCTTCCTTGTGAGTAATATTGCGGTTTAGTTGTCCTGAATTCCATGAGTAAACTCTAGTCACTTACTTATTCCCAAAAAAACATAACCTTGTGAGATAAGGAGTTAGGACCGAATTTCCTGCTGTCACTGATCTGTTCCCATGTCCTTGCCTTTTCACAACTGGATTTTCAGAAGTGAGTGGTGCCTTGCCACCAAGTTTTCTTGGCAAAGACTTCTTGGATGCATCGATCAAAGAGATTGGAGAGGCCACGACCTTTCCAGAGTCCCAGAGGAGGTCAGTTCTCACTCTTCCTCTGCTCCAGGGAAAACAGAGATTATCTGCAGGGGTACATTTTGATGGCTTCAGCAAAATACTTGAAAATGGCAGAATTTTATCCAAACACTCATAGCTTCTTGCGTCTGTCGGAGTGGAGTGGGTGGATGAGGAGAGTAAATCAGCAGAGAGCTGTGAAGGCCAGGATGATGGGCAGTGCAGTGCAGCTGACAGATAATGGGATGACATCATCCATTTCCTGGAAAATGAGACATTTCTGGCCAAATTATTCCAGACCCCGAGTGCTTAAGTGAGCTGGAGAATTCCTGGAATATTTTAAGCAGATATTTCAGTCGTCTAGGTGTAATGTGATTAAGGATGAGTAACAGCAAGATATGAGTCAAGATGAGGATTTCTGGTAACTCTTCTGTAGGCCAGTGAGAATCACAGGCGAGGAGAGAGGGAAGTTGAGAGAGATGGCCAAGATGTGAGAAAAATGTAAGTCATTTAACCTTTTTCAGTTGAGAGTGGAGAGCTCTAAATAAGACTTTTTTTCCACTCTGTAGGAATACTCATGAATTGGAAGTACTGAAACACCCAAAACTTCCATGAAGGAGGTGAAGATTAGGGAACAGCAGAGAGCTTCCATGGTTTGGAAGACTGTGATACTGAGATTTTGGAAAAGGTGATTCCTGCATTTTGCACAGTGGAGAAGATTATTTCTGGTTACTAATTTCAGTTACCTTCTGTGGATTTGATGTTTATGTCCAGTTGTAGGACAAGACAGACACCTTAGAGACAAGCTCAGCCTCAATGCTGGAAGGTGGAAAGAGACTTGCTGGATATTGCAGACAGCTCAAGACCAAGAGGGATTTTACTTGCCAGTTGTTTGATTCCAATCTTAAAATGAAGCAAATGCTGGACAAGGAATTTGTACATGTATTTCCTTGGTGGTGAATATAAAGAAGATGCAGCACAAGGTTTGGTGCCTCGGGGTGGGAGGATGCAGGAACTGCTCCAGCACGGAGATAAGGATGCTCATGAGCAGACACACCTGGATCACTCTTGCTGAAGCAGGTCCTCCCAGAAGGACAAGCTGGTTTGAGTTCCTCTGCTAAAGAAACCAAGAAAAACTTAGAATTAATTACAGAGACAAAAAGAACACACAATGTCAACATAAATAACACATCCAACAACTTTCCATCAGAATCTTGAGATCCATAAATGTAAGCCAGGGCTCTACATGCCTCATCCAGCTGCTGAAATCCAGGTGCTGGTATGTTAAGACAGGACCTGCCTGTCTGGGCTGCTCACAGGTAATTGTCATTGGGAGGTTCTTTAAAAGACAGAAAATGCTCCCACCCACCCTTTGATGTGTATCACGCTCACAGCACTCTATGCTCAGCATGTCTGGCAAATGGGAGCTTGTCCTTTCTCATTCTTTTAAGATCAGTTGGTCAACAGTGTCTAATTATCTTGGTCGTGAGTGTCTAATTATCTTGATATTTATTGACTGTTTCAACTTGGTGTTTACAGGCTGTCTCCTAGGAGGAGACATGGAGTGTGGGTGGATGGGGGTCAGGGAGGGCAGAGAGATGGTTGGGACCAAGTACAAGCCATATTCTGGTTTTTGGGAAATTAATACCTTTGTGAAAGTGAAGCCCCGTGATCCATATTGAGTGTCTTCTAAACGTCAAAGGAAATCAGTCCCAAAGGATGGGGAGCTGCCCACAGGAGAATTCCAGTGGAGTGTTTGGTAATGAGATCCCAGCTTGGCTGGAGATGGTAGCTACGCGCAACACGCTCTGTTTCTGGCTTTTAATGGAATTTTCTGGGTTCTGCAGGTGTGAATAAAGTGTATCCTTCTAAAGTGTTCAAAGCTTCATTTCAAACCAGCAGCTCTTTGTCAGTCTGAGCAGTTGCCTGGCAGATGGAACCTCCTGGCCCCCTCCAACCTCCTGTGCGTCATCTTCATTATCACTAAATTAGCTGTGTTGTCATGTGGGATCTTAGGAAATGTGGTTTTCTTTTCCTTGAATCCAGAAATATTAAATGACGTGATGTTCTTGTTGCACAAGGTGGAGGCAGGACTGGAGGTGGAGCAGAGCAGCACTCTGAGAAGGAGAAAGAAGCTGTGGCCAAAGCCTTGAGGAAAGTCAAGGTAAATAATGCTTCTATTGCCCTAGAAAAAGCAGCAGGTAGGAAACAAGACCTGGAATCATACACTGAATACATAAATATGTGGAGTTCTGTACACAGCACTTAAATTCCAGGAGAACACCTTTGGAAATGTCTGTGTTGCTTTCTGAAATACTATTAAGTAGAGAGCCAAGAACCAGACCACCTGGTTATGGGGCTAATAGTTACAACAGAGTTGTTTTGAATTCCTATACATTATTGAAGAGAACAAAAGAAGTTTTGCATGGGTTAGCCTGTGCAGATTTCAGACAGTGCAAATGCATGCAAGTAGCAAAATACTGGTGAAAAGCCCTGTCATGCAGGTGCTCCTTGATCTTTTAAGTTGGTTAATAAACAAAGGCAGGTCTGGAAGAGGCAGCAAAGCCTTTTGTGCTGAGCAGGACAACACAGAGACTGGATCTCCCCAGAACCTGGAAAAAATGCCAGTAGTTTGTGTGTTTTCTCACACAAGAGGGGAGAAAGGGGGTGGCTGTGGGAGTCCCAAGCACCATCTGCAGTGGGTTGGGATCAAGCACAGGGAACATGGACATCCTGTTCTCTTCCTTAGCTTATGTTTTTCAATCATAAAAGACATCTCACTTTGGCAGTAGCTGCTTAGAGGAATTAAAGATGAGGGCATGCATCAGCATATCTGATCCCTCCTGGTGGCTGCTGCTGGTTTGTTGCATCTCCATCCCACAGCCCTCACTGCAGAATCTGACATTGCTTCCTCTGCTCTTTGCAAATCCCTCATAATCTGGGATCTGAAACATCCCAGACAATCAGTTTCACTATGAAATTACTGTTGTGCAAGAAACACACTTTCCTTTTATGATGATTATTTAATTAGTTTTACCCCATTTGTTGATGTAATGAGAAAGGAGTGAATTGTCTCTTCAGCTTTTCCATTCAATTCGTCTCCATGCTTCACCTCCAGTTTTCACTCATGTACACTTTTCTATGCATACAGCCTGCTTTTATCACTCTTCTGGTTTTATTACAAACTCATGAGACATAGGGAAGGGCAATTCCAGAACTGGATGCCATGCTCAGAGCATGGGTGAGCTGTGGATTTTGTGTGAGTTACCTCGTGTTACCATCATGGTTCAAGGGCTGATGAAATTCACAGTGTCATTTTCATAGAATCACACAAGAGTTTAGGTTGGAAAATGCCTTTGAGGTCATCAAGTTCACCCATTGACCCAGCATTGCCAAGGCCACCACTAACCCATTTCCTCAAGTGCCACATCCACACATCTTTTAAAGCCCTCCAGGGATGGGAACTCCACCACTGCCCTTGCAGCCTGTTCTTGCAACACTCCACAGTTCCAGTTTTGAATGCCCTGAAGGATTTTGCACTGTTGGTAAAATAATTCCTTTTGTATTCACTTTTATGAGCCAGTTATGAATATGGACCATCCACAGTGTCTCATCCTCACTGAGGATGGGGAATGCCAAGGCTTGAGGTTTTCTCACAAGTTGGTAAGAACACATCAATTCTAAAGGAGTGGGCTGACAAGAGCAATGAGAGTGGAGCAGAAACTTCAGCCTCTGAACAAGCAGATGAAGGAGGGTGTCAGGGATAAACGAGGTGTTTTCAGCCAGAAATTAGTGGGTCAGTTCTTGGGGAAAGGCAGAAAAAGGAATATCTGGTGACAAATATACCTGACTCTGTGTTCTTTTAGTTTTTACTCCATCAGATACAGTCAGCCACTGGAGCTGCAAGGTTAAGATATTTGCTGCACTCCAGGGTCTCCATCTGCTCCTTCAAGCACTATTGCTGCTGTTCCAATGGGCTGGTTTGGTTCCAGTCAGTTAAAGTTTAATGGGTTTGGTCATTTTATCTCAAACTCCTCGCAGTTCAGCAGCTACAGCAGGACCTTTTCTAAACTTCTATGAGGAAATGCAGACAGAAACAGCTTCCCATAAACAAACTAAATGTACATTGGGGTAGAAATTCATCTTTTGAGATGTAAACAAGACAAGGACGTGTACATGGAACAAGGAGTGAAGCTTGGAATGTAAGTGCCTGGATGTCCAGTCCCCTCTGGATGACCACTTGAGCTGATAGAACAGTGGTAGACAAGAATCTATGTAAGAGAAGCCCTAAAAACAAAGTGAAGAAGCATCTGATTAATCTTTGTCTTGGATAAACATTTTAATGGGAATATTTGTGGGATTTAAGTAGTTCGAAAGTCACAACTTGAGGGATGAAGAAGTCTCCAAAAAAAAAAGTAATCATCATAACCCCATTCCAACTCCTAGTAGTAAGAGTAAGACTAGTAGCTGGACACTTCAACACAGAAGAATTTTAGACTTTTTATTGGAAAGGAAACAGACTGGGTATTGCACATCTTGAATTTTTCAGTAGCTGGAAAATAATGAAGGATTTTCCCTTTGCACATGAACTTGTGGGGTTTTGCCTGTGCCTGCAGGAGGGATGCTTTGACACAGGCAGAGCAGAATCAGCTGCTGAAACTTGGATTTGGTGAACCTTGTTGCTAAGCTTTAGGCTTGTTACCTGAGACATTCTTCTGTTCTTCGGTTAACTACAAGATCCATTTATTTGCTTTAATTTTAGGTTACCCAAAGCAGCTGTGGCTGCCCCACCTCTGGAAATGTCCAAGGCCAGGTTGGACGAGGCTTGGATCAGCCTGGGATAGTGGAAGGTGCCCCTGCCTGTGGCAGGGGTGGAATGAGATGGGTTTAAAGGTCCCTTCTAACCCAAACCTTTCTGTGATGGTGATTTCTGTTTGTATCAGTTGGGAACACTGGTATTGCTACTGTCTTGCAAAGGAAACAATGTACTTCCAAAACCAGCAGCCTCTTTCAATGTTTGGTTTGAAAATACAACACAGGATGCAATTTTTACCCAGGGCAGCTGTGTTTGGCTTTGTTTTCCAGTGCATGAAGCTCCCTGGGCAGCTGCTGCATTGCTGCCATGGCACTTCACAGGAGGAGTGAGTCTGATGTTCATATTCTCTTTACTGTCAGAGGCATTATGTTCATCTTTTACAAGTCATGATCTATGCCTTGTTAAGAGATTCAAAAAGCATTATTCCAGGAAGTTAAGTTACCAAATTTCTTCATTTCTCACCCCCCTCCCTTTCTGCAGGGGATGTTCTGCTCTGCTCCCATTTCAAGCTCTACCTCTTCACATGGTGTTTGTAAACACTGCAGATTCTCTGCTTCCCTTTGCCAGCACTTTCCTCCCCAAAATGGACTGTCTGAAATCAGCCCTTGCAGTGATTGCTGCTCTGGGTTTCTTTTCTCTTTCCTTGGTGCTCTTGGTGCCATCTGAAGCTCCATTCTGCTGTTCTATTTCTCCATCTAAAAGCGCTGCCGGATTTCTGTGCTTGCCTGAAGTTCCTCAGTTCTCTCTTGTGGGATTTCTGTGACTCTCTGCAGATTCTCTTTATTTTTTATAAGTGATTTGTCCCTGTATTGCAGCACTCAGGACACTAACCCTATCCTTACCTTTCTCATTTATTTAATTTAGAATATTAAACCTCATTAATGAGCTCTGGCTTGAGGTTAGGATTTTTTTTTTTATTGCTAATGCACTTATAAAATTATTTGGAAACTTTCTAGCCAGCAAGATGTTCTGGTTTGAGACCAGACTCTTTGTTTGAGTTAGACTTTCCTTTGCCTTCTCCAGTGCTGGAGCTCTCATGGAAGCAGAGTTACATCATCCAGCAGGTTCCTTACACAATGTGTATTATGTACTCCACTGTGTAACGGAGGAAAAATCATGCCATTATTCCCTCCAGATATTAAACCCCAGCTCAGCTCAAAGGGGAACTATTTGGAAAGTAAACAGCTCCCTTTCTAGTATCATCAGTGGGTGCTTTTTCAATATCCTGTATAATTTAGGGCTGAAAGCACCTGTCTTCTCAGCCAGATCCACGAGGCACTGAGGCGTGACCGGCTGGAGCCCGGGCACTGGAATGCCCTCCTGCTGAGTTATTTCTTCAGCCATAATCAACAGTCACTGTTTATCTGCAATCTGACTTTACACTGCATTTTCTGTGGGTCTGATGAGACTGAAAACCTGCTTTTCAACCAGTGGCAGCATTAATGTCTGTACATGCAAACTGGCAAAGGGTCGCATCTCTGCTCCCAACCTTCTCTCTAACACCTACAAGAGGAGAAAAAGGGCTTGATACAAACTAGTAAGGCTCTATTTTGGTGTAAAAGTTGGTAAAAGAATATGAAAGATGAGCTGATTAGCAGGGTCTCAAAGACTTGAAGTATCTAGTGATTCTCTGCACAATAGTTCCTCATGATATTACCCTGACAGGCCAGCCTTGGTGACAGCCAAGGGGCCATACATTGCTTGAAATAATTAAGCAAAAATATCTCACACATGGCTTCTCCCTGAGAATGTGGCATTATCAGGTTTCAATTTTATTTTGTTTTTGTTCTGCATTATGGCTTGTTCTGCTTGAGGTTGGTTGTGGGGGTTGTGACAGGGGGCTGGAAGGGAGAGAGAGCAGGGTATGCTTCGTTTATTTTGGAAAAATACATATGATTTGCAGATGAACAACTACTGTGACACATTTTTGTTACCATTTCTGATTGCAGCTCTAAATGATGGTTATATTAATAATAGATGTGCTGTGGTGGGCTCAAGTGTGGAAATATTTCTGTGATTAGTATTCTAGAAAGTCTTTTGGTTTTAAGACAAACTTTAACAAACTTATGTTGGTGCAGAAACTGAAAAGGATTTCTATCCACTGGAATGGTCAGAATTGGTTTAACTAAGCAGGTAGCTTTTGGGCAATGTTCAGTGGAGAAGGGAAATATCTTTGTGTCTTCTTTCTGGTCTAAAGCCTCTAGGAATGTTGATGGAAGCCATGCAACCATGAGCCAGGGCAGCATAGAAATGCTCAGAAATCTCTGATTTAGTTTAAGAAAAAATTTTTAAAAGCACAATATTCTTAAAAAGCTGCATGTGCTTTCCCATAGGACATATCTCCTCATATTAGCAACAAGGATGGATTAACTGGATGAAAGAGGATCTCTTTGAATCTTGGTTTGGAACATGAAGAAAAAGAAGCAAATTTTTGTTTATTTTGAGGCTTGGAAAAATGAACTTGTTTGTTACATCCCCACTCAAAGCCTTTTCTTGTTTGCATAACTTTGCAGAAGGTTGAGTTTGCAAAAAACAGATGCTGACTTCAGTCCCTCAGGTGGTGTTTTGTGAGCAGTCCAAGCTGAGGAAATAGAGATGCTGCCAAAGGAAAGGTTTCACGTCCCCTCTTCATTCCAGCTGTGGGTTGCCACTTGTGCTCTCATGACAGCACCAAAATCTGTGAAGCCATCAGAGGGCTGGTGCCAGGTTTGGTTTTCCAGGACTGACTGTGCCAGGACTGGTGCTGGCTGGAGGGAGGGAGGATGTGAGGCCAGGAGGTGACAGGAGCATTTGGAGAAGCTTAAAATGAACAAGGGGCTCCAGCTGTAGGGCTGGTGGAAGTGACTTTCAGCACCAGACAACCTCTGGGCTGTGTCGTAGAAATACACTCTTTTCTGGCTGTTCTCATTTATTTAAATGGCTGTTCAGTAGCAGAACCACCAGTGCTGGGGTCTGGTGGTGCCACATTTTGAAAGGAAGCTCAGAAATCCAACTCCTTGGAAGGATCTTTTTGGGCATCTACCGGGAGATATCCCTGGCCAGACTTCAAGGTCTCTGTGGCACAATCAAAGCCTCACTGTGGTGTAAGGGTACATTAAAAGGCACAGAAGAAGTTGTACAAACACCTCATCTTGCTGTTCCAGCATCAGGAAAGAATTAATTAAGATTAAAAATTAATAATTTTTTACTCTTCTAGTGTTACTTGAAAGACGGTTCTTCTTTTGATACCTTGAAAGCCAGCACATGGAATTAATTGGGTTGCATTATTTCATAGTAGCTGTCAAAACCTCTCAGTAGCTTCAAACTCAGTAGCTGGAGCAGATCATGGGACACTCGCCACTTGGCCTGCAGCTCATGGGTTTTATTGTTCCTGGGAAAGAAGAGGAACAGTTGCAGGGAAATCTGGTGGAACAGATGTAATAATGGATCCAGGAGCACTCACTGCTTACAAGTGCTCTGCTTTCTGCTCCAAAACAAAGCAAACACAAGCATCTCTTCATTTTCTCTTGTAAAACTAAAGTTTTGGGGTTTTTTAGTTGAATTCTAAACTGTTGTTCTGTCTGGAGGTGTGGAATGATTGCCTTGGAGATTTTGGGAGCTTATGCCCATTGTATGTGGGATGTATCTGGAATGTTGTACTACACACCTCTGCACACAGTTTGGGCTTTTGAACCCATCATCTCATTGATGTTTGGATCACCTGGCATCCCTCCTAAATTAACAAAAATCCAAGGAAGCTGGGTTGTTTAATTTGGTGTTGTTTCATTAACAAGGCATCTTGTCTCTGATGACTGGAGTTGGAATCTTCTAGTGCTGGGATCATGTCTTCCATTGTGGCAAGTTGGCATGGGATTTTGCAGATTCCTTTGAGCACCTTTCAGCACAGATTTGCTGGAGGTGCTGATGTCTCCCTGGTTTGCTGGAGAAGCCCCTGGCATGGAGAGACCTGGTTATTCTTTCCATATTGTCCATTTGCCAGGACACCTGCAGAATGACCCTGTGGACCTGATGTCCCTGGGGCCACATGGCTGGAGCAAAAACAGCACATGATGGTTCCAGTGCAGGACTGAGGAGACAATCTGAGTTTTCCCTTAAAATAAACCCAATGTCAAATGGGTTTGTTTCTATCCATCTGCTCTTCCAAGATATTTGGACCCATCAAACCAAGTCCAACAGTGTGAGAAGGGTTAGGTTCCAATCTGGATCCTCAGCAGATTTCAGTAGAATTGGAAAGAGAGTGAACAAAGGGGACCCAAAGGTGGTGTTTCCATCACAGGCAAGGTTGGAGGAGCTTGAGTCATCCCAGATTGGTGCCTGGACCTTCACATGCCCATCAGCTTGGGAATGCTGGAGAGGGTTCTCACACAGCCCTCAGCAAACTGCAGTGACCCAGCCATGAGGTCTGAGAACTCCAGGGCAACAGGAGCAGGAATATGAAGGGTAAGGAGTAAAAACTGGGGACACAGGACACAAACTTGCAGTGAATCAGTTTCCATCATTCCTGCAGTATGAGCAACTTGGATTCTTAGGTGCTGCTTAGGGTGAGAGTTATCCCACCTGAGGCTGTGTAAAATTGCTGAGTATTCTACTTAGTTTTCTTCTCTTTTTTGGTTTGGCTTTTTGAGTTTTTTGTGGGTGTTTTTTGGTTATCTTTTTTGGTTTTTTTTTTTGAGGAATGGGGTGTGGGATTAGGTTAAAGTGTTGTTAAAGGCTCAAGTACTGAGAGCCCCTGCAGAAAATGAAGTGCTCAAGAGGATGGCCATTTTCATTAAGTGGACCTAATCAAGCATAGATAATGGGGAGTTAAACCATCTCTGAAAATCATGATGTGTGTCACATAAAAGGGTTGGAGACTTACTGTTATAAGTTTATTTAAGTGAAGAGAGATTTGGCTTCTTATGGATTTGAATCCTTCTAGGGACTATTGGCATGGAAAATTAAGAGGGATTTTGCTGGGGAGGTGCCTGGAGGCATTGCCTCTGTCTTGGTCATATTTATGAACACAAAAAGAACCCAAAACAGGATTGTTAACCTCTCAGACTTCTCCAAGGCATTGAATAGAGGCTTGTGTTTCACTGAGAGAAAGCAGGATGTCATCTGCTAGAAAAGCAATTTCATATTCTTTATCACGGGCTGTGATGTCCTGAATCTCATTTAAGGCTTTGAAGTGCTCTGAACCCTCTTGCATTATCACCAAATCCCCTCCAGTGAACGTGTTCAGGGTAAGGCACAAATCTTAAAGGAAACAGCCATGCAAGGAGCCTTCCCTGTGATAGCTGAGACGTTCGTGCAGACATTGCAGAGCGTAATCTAAAACTTCCTTGGCTGCAATTAAGTAAATCCTGTGTCCTACAGCACTGAGATAATATCTCCACAGAAATGCTTTTTAAAAGTTTCCTGTTTCCATTGTGTTCTCAGTCCCCATGGGATAATATTCTCATTCACTAAGTCCTGGGACCTTGAAAAAAATAATAATTAATACAGCTGTGAGTCAATGGGATTCCCCAAGTTTCTTTTTTGGTTTTTGATTAAGGAGCATTGCAACACAAGGTTTATTTGAGCAATCTGGGGGGATGCTGGGGTTCTCACACAGTTGGCTGAGCCCAGGGACATGAGAGGGAGGCAAGGGAAAATGTGGATTCTCAGGATGCACATCAGACCCTTTTATCCCACACTTTGTCTGCACTGGCAAAGGTTTTTCCCTCTCTCTGTCTCATCACTCTGTGTTTTTGGGGAAGTGCTGTCTTTTGATGAGCACACTGGTACCTTGTACACATGGAATCAGTCCCAGCTCTGCTCTGATTCAGTGGATGACTTCACCTGCCTCAGTTTCTCCAGCTGTAATGAATGATGACCAACACAAGGATGTAAAAATAATACCACAGCTCCCAAATCTTTTTAATCCATTTTTCTGCATACCCCTGGGCTCTCTACCCAGCTTAGGAGCCAGCAGCTCATCCTTCAGGAGGATTTTGAGCTTCTCCAGTGAAAGCTGTTGGACAGTGGAGCCTTTGTGCAGCTGCCTGGTGGCAGATGGTGTCTGGTTCTCCAGAGGAACCCAACCCACAGATTGTTGGGTTTTAGTTGGACAAATTTTTAGTCCAACTGAGTGGTTGGACTCTCCCAGATCTGCTGGAGACACTGCTCTGAAGTGAGTCTCAGGAGGAGACCACTGTGTTTCCCAGGGCATTTTGGATCTGCTGCTCCATCCCAGGGAACAGGAGAAGGAGGAGAAAATGGTCCATAAAATTTCCATTACTCTGAAAAGCAGAAACATCTGTTGGAGCCTGTGAGTGAGGTTGGAAGTGGTATTTACCAGCAAGAAGCTGGCATCTCATCTGTTCAGACCCTGTGCAAAATAACTCCTGCTTCCTCCATGGAAAATAACGTGGAGGAATCTCTGAGTCAGGACCTGCCCCAGGCACTGAAAGGCAGCAAACTCCTCACTCCTGGCCAGGCTGTGTGGATGGACCCAGGCTCGTGGTGCATCTGCCCAGCTCCAAACGAGGTGCATCCCATGAAATCCCAGCTCAGCACTGGCTGTTTCTAATAACAGCCTTACATAAAGTCAGCTGTTCTGCATCATGCACTCTGGGCTTAGGAACTCAGCTCTTTAAAGCAGAGTTTCAGAAAACAAGCTGGATTTTTAAATTTTTTTTTTAAAGGAGGGAGTTGGAAGAAGTGGCAAAGTTCCCAAGTTATCCAGAGATCTGTGGTTTCTCCATTCCCAGGTAAAATGTGTGCTGGGAAAGGGCAATGGGATGCTTTTTAAGAGCCTTGGGTCTGCATGATACTTCATGGCTCCACAGAGAGCCCATGACTGCCTCTTCCATGGTGATTTTTGTGCTAAAATGGCAAACACCTTCTGACTGCAGAGCTGCCCCAGCAGAAACTGCTAGAAGAGTTAGAGGTCTTTAATTCAGCAACTTCCCTTTTCCTCCTGTTATTCCAGTGGTGTCCTGCTGTCCTGGCTGTGTGAGGTTCCCAGAGTTATTCTGGACCCTGATAAATCAGACCTTAAACACTGAGAAATGACCTGCACCTGGGTAAGTCAAATATCCACCTAAGTTTTAAAAGAATGTACATGTAATTCTGGAGTAGGTTTGGTTTCTCCTGTTGCTTCTCTGTTTGGTCCTTCCCCAGACTCCAGGTAAGACCAGGTGTGCTCTGGGTGCCCACCAGAGCAGGTTTTTCTTGGAAAGGGGTTTGAAATCCAGAGGCTGGAAGCTACTCCTCTGGGTATCCTCTCCTGCCATGTGGGGGTCTGATTGCAAATTTGTCAGATGAAGTAAGGCAGGAAGGTAATTAACATCCTTGGCTTTCATCACAGGATGATTTGCCAGCTGCTTCCTCCAGTCTGTTTTATTGTGAAGCATCTCATTAAAAAGCAAAAGAGATTTAAAAGGTGGTTTGAAAACCAGAGGTGAGAAAGGCTCTCCTGTGTCACTGGTGTGGTGTTTCATGGGCACAAGTCACTTCATTTGTTCACGTCCCTGCCTTGCTCCAAGAGCTCAGATGAGCAGAGTCAGTGTGTGCTGAGCAGAGACTGTTCCTGCACTGACACATTGGCTAATTTTGGAATTAAATCAGTTGTGAGCTCTGTGCTTACACTGAGCTGGTCACCTCTAACACGAGCTGATTTAACAGGTTATTTCCTTGGCTTGGTGCAAATCTTTTTGAGACCTGACTCTGTGGGTGCTGCTGCTGCTTCCCAACCATGCAGGGCTGTCAGAGGAGCTGTCTGGGTTTGCCCAGGGGACACAGTGACACTGAAGGTGTCAGGGAAGGAGGCCAAGTCTGTGACAAATCCTGATCCCCCTGCCTGGGGCTGGTGCAATACTTTAAATCTGTTTTTTCTCCTTCCACCTGTGCTGCACAGCTGGAGAGTGGTTGGAGGGTGCCGTTTTTTAGGGGGTTCTGTGCATCCCTCTGGAGCATCCAGGCTGAGCACTGTCAGATACAACATCCCAGGCTAAGCCATTAGAGTGACTGTGCATGGCATTTCTCTCTGTCCTTTTGCCAAGTTTTCTTGGGAGGATAATATATGTGCATTGAAATGTTGGCTAACAATGCCAAAGACTGATGAAGGAACTCTTGAAAATGACCCTTTTTTTTTGGTGAGATAATCTGTGGGTTATTAAAAAGACATATATTTAAAAATCCTAAAGTCAACAGATTTGCATGAAAAATTGTCTGCCTTGCCTGGCTTACTTGACACTTTGGCTGTCTCAGAACAGATGGGACAGCATCCAGCTGTGGGAAAGGAAATACATTTAATGTTCATATTGTGGTCATTGAAATGTGAGGGGCACCATCAGGCTCATAAGGAACCATAGAGAAAATCCCCAAAGCCTATCAAAGCCTAGGTTGCATAATTTTGACAGAACAGCACTGCTTGGAGTAGCTGTGCTAAATCTAATGGATGTCCAGGCTGCTCTGCCCTGTCATGAGAGATTAGGTTTGATTAAGACCAGTGTGTTCCAGGAAATCATTTGTCCCTGCAGATCCTTGCAGGATGTTCTTGTGGGCTTAAAGGTGAACCTCTGAGGAGGCAGAAAGCTGCTTCTTTCTGGAAGGAGAAAGCATGAGAGACAGACTGGATTGAGAAGAGAAAAAGGACCCTCAACTCTCCCTAATTTTCAATAATGTTGCCAGTAAAAGAGAGTTCCTCTGGTGGAATCAATCTCTTGCTGCCCTGGTGGGTAGGAGCTGCTTTGAGTAGCTTTGGCTTTGTGGGGCTTTTTTGGAAGTGTAGAACTGATGCCAAAATAATTCATTGTAAGAAAACTCAAAGGTGAATTAAAAACTGGCTTCATCTGTACCATCCCTCTTCCCTGCCTTCTCCAGAGAGTTTTGGCAATGAGGGCAACATCCAAGCCCATGAGATGGCCCTGCAGCATGGAGAGACCTTCCCTCACTGCAGCTCCTGCCAGCCAGGTAGTGTCAGTCCCCTGCAGCATTTCACAGCTCCCCTCTTCCATTTTTTCCCCCTTCTTTTCACTTAGAGATGAGCCTGGATTTACCCCTTCCTGCCTCTTGATAAAGTTGATCAATGGACCATCTCAGCCATGTGTAGTGAGCAGAACAAAAGCTCCTGAGCATTCAGATCCACCTCCAAACTGCACAGCTTGAGCCCATCTCCACATTTAATTACTCCAGACCATTCCCATGTGTCTCTGGGAAAGATGTGTCCCCTCATCTCTGTATCTGCTTAAAAATTCTATCAATTGCCATTTTTCTAAATCCTCCTATCAAAGAAATCCTCTCCCCTCCCTCCTAAATCTCTTGCACTTGGAACTTCAGGGAACAGAGCAGATGCAGTTTGATGCCCTCATCCAAACTAATGATTTGTTTCTGGCCGAGAACATGTTACCATCAAGGGGTTTTAATATTCTGCAGAATTTAGTGGAGGCCAATAGAGTAGGAGGGGGGTTAGATGCTCTGCCTTTGCCAAGATGTTTATGCAGCAGGAATGTTATTTATGTAAATCTGGAAGCACTCTTGAAGCGATAGCCTCGCTCTTGCATCTCAGGCTTTTTTCATTAAGTCATTGATCTTCCTTCAAAAAAAAATTTTTTTTTAAATAAAAAATATCCCTCTGAAAACCTAAAACTCAAGCATGAAAAGTACTTGGGGAAAAATATTTACTGCATAACTGCTCCAAGCTACCCACATTATACAGACCACGGCAATTCCTGAAGAATGCTGGGGTAACAACTGCTGGATTTGGGATTTCACACATCCGCTCCCCTCTTCTCCAGCTCCCTCCTTTTTCCTTCTAAATGAAATTATTTCCTGGTCCAGCATCTCACTGTCCTCTTTAGGGTGAGCCTGTTTCACCTAAACAGGCCATGACACACACTAAATTAAAATATGAAATTTAGGAAGTCCTGATGCCTGGAATATGTGCACAGGGGATGAGCACCATCCTCATCTCCAAGCTATTCCTTTCTCACCAGCACAAAGCCCTGCAGAGACCACGTTTCTTGCATGAAGCAAACAGATTCTGGCACAACTCAGTTTGTGCTCCTGGCTTTTTTATTTGAAAGATGTGCTCTCCTTGTAAAGTTTTTAACATTTTATAAATTTCCTCCCTGTACATAACTGCTGCTCACAGCTTTGTCTGTTAAAACCCAGAATGTAATGGGGAAGTTGATCAGGATGGATTGGAAGGCACAAGGTTTTTTTTTTGTAGGGGAAATCAGGCCAAAGTGTCAGAGCAGGGCAGCCTTGGCCCACTGAGTGCTCCTTGTATATATCCATGTGACATGTATATATCCATATATATGGATATCCATGAGGAGACTGGGATATAAACAAATGAGGTGGTGGCAGGTAGAGAATGCCTGGATTAAATGTTGTTTAGAGGCCAGGCTGTGTGTGAAGCTTCACAAATTCAGTCTCAGCTGCCTTCCCTGGACTGACACAGATAACTTGCAGGAGCACTTCTCCAGAGCCTGTCATCTGTCCTGAAGAGGTTTGAAAAATATCTCCAGGAAGGGCTAGTGGCAATTTTGGATCATTGTATGTATACACTGAGAAAGATCAGCAAAGCTGGTGATGCTGGGAGCTGCTCACTGCACCTTCGAGTGCCTGGTGAAATTCCCACTGCAGAGAAGACTCTCCCTGGGCAGAATTGTTCTGCACACTGGGGAAGTCAGGAGCTGGAGAGAAGTGGATGCTGTGTTTCAGGTATTTGAATGAGATGATTTCACCTAAGAGCAGTTAACCTGTGCTCTGCAGCCAGCAGACAAAGGTGCTGTATGTTAATATAGTGTGTGTGAGGAAGCAGCAAGTCTGACAGACAGCACATTCCTGAAAACCAATAACATGAAGCACTTGTGAATGGAAGGGAGCAAGGACTGGAATACCCTGGGAAATAATACTGATCAATAATGTCAGCTTCTCAGGTCAGAGGGGAGTCTAGTCCACCCAGCTCTGATTCCTGATTAATTGGGAAACTCTTCCTTGGTGCGTAATTCCTGTGACTCCATGCAGATAGTTCACCTCACTTATCTTTTGGGGATTTGCATTATCTGCACCAGCAGTAGAATTTGACCATATCTGATCCTCTCAGAACCCCAGCCAACCCAATGGCAAAATATAAACATCTGCCTGGAAACTATTTTTGCAGGGCATATATGGTAATGATGGGGATCCAAAGGCAGCAGAAATGCACCTACAGATAGCACTGTGAGCATCCCAGACCACATCTTCTGCCTGTTGCTCATGAATTCTTCCAAGTATAGCACATTTGTGAAGCTCACAGCAGTAGCAAAGACAGTGAAAAAAACTGTGACAACAAGCCAAGTATTAATGCTTTTATAACCCAGCAACCCAGGCAACAGCAACAGAAGGAGTTGTTTTACAGTCAGCACCTGACTGCAGCAAGGCCATCGACATCCAAGTCTGTCCAAAGCTGAGAGAACACAGAGAAACATCTTGGATACCCCATTAATTAACCCTCTGTGTTTTGTGGTTTTGCATCCCAAGGCTTTACTTTCAGCACAGGAGGACAGGAGTGCTGTGGGCTGGACCCACAGAGGTTGGCAGATCACACCAGATGTGCAGCTGCCTTCAAGCTCCAGCCATAGAGCTAAAATTAGCTTTTAGTAAAGAATGTTAAAAGCAACTAAGATGCATTTTTATAGCACTTTTTTTTTTTGGTCATGTATTTTGTTGTTTTTGGGGGTTTTTTTTTTCCTCCTAATAGCAGGTATGAGACCAATTATCTTCATTTTCTCTGAGCAGTTGTTACTGAGGTTTATTAACATCTGGAGTTTGACCTGGACCATCAGTGTGTGGCACTGGTAGCAAACAGGATTATGATGTGGCAAGGGGACATTCTTATGTGCATAAAGAATTCTTGGACTCCTTCCTGCTAGGGATGCTTGGATCCCTCAGAGATGGGTGTGGGGTTTATGAGGAGGGGGAGGAGGGGTTACTTGCTGGTTTTTGAGTCTCGATGGGTAACACCCTACCCGTGGGGCAAATAGCAGGCAAATCAGAACCAGGAAGTGATGTGGCACATGCACATGAAAAATGATGGGTGGGGAATGTTAACCAAACTCAAAAGGAACTTGGGATAGGTGCCAGGTTGTGTTCTGGTTCAAGCCCTTTGCTTGGCTCCTAGCTGATCTCAACTCAGTGGCCCACTCAGTAAAACCCATCTCTCTCAGATGCAGCGAGGGGCAGGAAGGAAGTCTGTGGTTGTTTTTGTTTTGAAATCTAATTTGGACTGGGACATGCTGGGGACTGTCCCTTGGACATTTGATTACTCATGGCTCCTGCATTGCTCAGCACCTTTCAACTCCCTCTCAGGCCCTTCATCTTGAGAGCAGCTCCTGCCATGTGGTCCTGGTGTGATGGGAAAGGCTGATCAGCTGTGCCTGGTGAGCTCAGTGCAGTCCAACAGCAGGGAATGGCCCAGGAGCTCAGCCAGCAGCTCTAGCACTTCACAGGCTTGAAGGGAAATCTGGAAGTGGCTAGGCTGGAATATCACTGAGGACACCTGCTGCCCTCACTGATCATTAAACATCCTGAAGGATGACAAGTTCCTCCTGATGTGCAATTTTCACTCCAGTGTGGCTCCCTGGCCTTCATAGCAAGGGTGTCCTTCAGATCCCCAGCAGTGCCAGCCTCCTGTGCCAGTTTAGCCATGATCCTGGAAGATCCAGGTGTGAGGGGGTGATAGATGTCAGGTGTATTTATACAGCTCTGGTTATGAGCCCTGAAATCAATCACTGCTGGATCACAGCTTTTCCAGCTTCTTCATCTGAGAGATTCTGACATCACCATGACCAGACCACAGCAATGATCAAACCCTGCATCCTCTCCTGAGACACTGGGGTTCAGGAGGACCTGGAAGAGATGCAGGAGGAGGATTCCCAGATTTCACATGAGATCCAGTCCCAGCTTTATTAACCTACCACATCATGTGAAAGGTGCAAAGTGACCACAGCAGGAGCCAGGGTTTATCATCTGAAGACAATTATTCATTAGAATGAAAGACTGTGGATTAAAGAATGTCCTTCAAGAAATGCTGAGCATCTGAGCCCAGGCAAGATATGATTTGATGAAATAATTAAGAAAACATGCCTGGTTTCCTTCAATGAAACATGCAAGCCATCTCTAAATGCTCATTTGTTATGTAGAGATTTTACTGCCTGGATTCTAATTTTTCACAGCTATAAACAGAAGACAAAGGGTGGTGGAAAAAAAAACCAGTCCTAAGTAGGAAGGAAGAGGTGTGTGATCAGAAAACCTTTGGCAAGTTAAGAGGATTAAGAAAGGCCCCAATGTTCTGATTTTAAATTCTCTGAGTTGGACTAACATCATGGATTAGATTTGGGTGGTTAAGAGGAAGAAAATACCTCATTAAAAAGAAGCAATTGGGTTTAAAGTTGTTGTAAGACAATGGCTGAAACAGCTCAACTGGAATGGTCTCGCTTGCTTAATTCTGGGGTTTTGTGTGTGTGTTTTAATGCCCTCCCCCACCTCTTCACTTCCACCCTAAAAGCCTGCAGGCTTTTGCCTTAAAATATATTACTTTCATTCCTTCTGCCCTCTTGGTATTGCTGTATTTGGGAAGTGTTGAGCTCAGTGAAGCTGAGCTGGTGTCAGGAAATCTTTGGAATGGGCACTGTGAATGCTGAAAATTTGCACTGGAAAAATAAGAGTCCAGTCTTAATTTTATCCAATTATTTCAAGTCCACATCTTCCTTTAAAAAAAATTGGATTTTTACACCCTTCCTCTTTGCAAGGTAGTAAACTAATGGTAATTAAGGAGATGATCACTGCAGTGGATTAAACTCTGCAGGTGAGGAGGAGACTAAGGGCTGCCATCCCTTTCCCAGCTTTCTGAAAACACCAACCAGCAAAACTGTGGGAAAATCAGAGGAGTATGCATTTCTGAGGAAAAGTGGAATAAATACAGATCTGAAAGAGCAGGAGCAAGCAAGGTCAGCACAGCTAGAAGGCAGCCAGGAGGCCGTAGGGTAGTAAACAAAAACCAAAAAAACTCTCTGTGATCTCTTTTCCTGAGAAATCACCTGGGAACCGTTTAGTGCTGGTGGAAGGTTCCTGTGGCAAGGTTACCCCTGACTGAAAGCTCTCAGGTGGCTCCTTGAGAAGTGTTTACTTGTTTTTGGAAGCCAACAGAAGAAGAGCTGGAGTACCATGGCTTGGGCAGGTGTGAGTCCTGTTGGCATCCTCCCACATGGAGCTCCATCCAAGGAGGAGATGAGTCCAAGAGGATGTCAGAAGGTGCCATAACCCTCCTTGGTTAAGCAGTTTTGGGTTGGAAGGGGATGTGTGTGCTCTTCCCATTGACACTTGCTGGACCCTCTTCCCCTGCACCATCTCTGTGTCACCTCAGCTGCTTCCTCCTGCTCCTGCCCTCCAACCAGGCAGGCCTTTTTCATTTTCACACTGAGGGCAGCTCAGTTCCTCCAAGAGCAGCTCCCTCAGCCATAGCATCTTGCCAATGGAAAAAGTGACACTAAAAATAAACTTGTTTCAGAAAGAAGCAACGGAGCTTCCAAAAATTCCCAACTAAAGAGGAAAAAAAGAAAGCAAACCACCACCACCCCAGTCTAGACAGCTGCACTAGGTGGAGGCAATAACAACCAAAAGGAATAAATTAAACTGTGGTTAAGGGGAGAATTTGTCTCCCCTGATTGCAAGACAAAAGAAACCCAACTCCTTGTTTGCAGAAAGAGATGTTTGGGAATTTCTCAGGCCAGCTGAAGGCCTATTAGAGTGATGTGAACTGGAAATGGAGCTGAGGGCTCTGGCTGGTTGCACGACCCAGCTCTGGACCACACACAACACGCGAGGCTTTGCTGGGCAGTGAGCAGTGGTAGGTGGCAAAGCCCTCTGTTACTGCACTGAGCAGCAAAATGGGTTTGGGCTGCAGAGCCCTCTGTTACTGCACTGAGCAGCAAAATGGGTCTGGGCTGCAGAGCCCTCTGTTACTGCACTGAGCAGCAAAATGGGTTTGGGCTGCAGAGCCCTCTGTTACTGCACTGAGCACCAAAATGGGTTTGGGCTGCAGAGCCCTCTGTTACTGCACTGAGCAGCAAAATGGGTTTGGGCTGCGCGGCCTCGGCACCGTCAGCGCTGACAATGGGAGGAGAACGACTCCCTCTCCTTCCAGATGTCTTGAGCTGCTTCTCAAACTGCCCAGCAGCTGTAGCTGCACCATAATTGATGGATGTGAGTTGTGACCCTGGTCTGAAAATCCACAGGGTGATGGATTCCTCCTTTTTATCCTTCCAGTTGTGATCGAACCAAAGGTTGGGTCCTGCCCATGCTCTGAGCTTCTTGTTTGTTTATTTTTGTTTGTGTATTTTTGGGTTATTCCTGCACAATTGACAGAGGTTTGTGCTTTCTGTGTCCCAAAGCTTACCTGTGTGTGCTTCTGCCACACAAATTTTTACTCCTTCACTTGATTTGGGGTGGGCAGGGTTTAATCTGAGTGCCAATGGAGACTCCAGTGGGAAAACTTTACCATATTTGTTTATTTTTTAATGTCTAAGGGAGCAACTAAAAACTCACCTAAAGAAACATCATGGTCATTTTCTCAGTTCTTTTTCTCCTCTTAATGAAATTTGTTGTTGGTTTGTGCACGATCTGTAGTGCAAAAATGAAATATCTATTCCAGAGTGGGCATTAAAACATGGAAAGAAAATCTAAATGTTTTTGATTTAGGAACTGTACCTTGGGCCTGGCTGGGCATTGGTTCCCATCCCACATCAGATGTAGCAAAGGGGGGAGCTGCAGGTATCACACTTCATGCCCTCTGTCTTGGACAGGGGCAGCTGACATAAAAACAGAACCAGCTCACCTGGCCTCAGTCACTGAGGGTCACTTGACATTTGATAAAATCCTCAGTGTTTGCCCCAGTGTCCAGCCTGAATTCCACTTTGCTTATTAAGATTTTTCCTACATGAAACTCATCCCATGATTTCAGCTGAAACCCAGATTTTTCTTTCCCTTTCCCACAGCCTTGCACTGCAGAGGGGCTGCATTTCAGTGGTAAACACATTGTGGGGAGTTTTGGTACAACCAATTAGTAAAACAGCTTAAAAATGCTGACAACCAGCTGGAAAAAGGAGTCTGTAGTTGGCTTATTTATTCACTCCCTGGAAGTTTCCTTTAAAAATTGAATTATTGATTAAATTTGGGTTGTTTGGGGTTTTTTAAGGTAGTAGCTGTTTACAACCAGACACACAGAGCCAATAAAATCCCAGTACCTTGGCACAGCAGGAATTTGGTGTCAAATCAAACCTGTTTAAGAACCCAGGGGTGTGCTGGTATTCCCAAGCCCCAGCGAGGGCATTGCTGGCACAAGAGGCAATTGGAGAGGTTCAGCTCAAGGAGTTTGATGCTCAGGGAGGTTTGGTGAAGTGTCCCTGATCGTGGGCTTCATTCTGGTGAATGGTCTGGATTTTTTTGCCTGGGATGTGGTAACACCACAGAAATGGGGTGAGTTGGCTTGGGTTTGTCTTCTTCCTGTGCTAGGCAGGTTTAACCAGTCATGCTGGGGGTTTTGCCTGCTTTCCCAAGGAATTGAGCCAGATATGAGCATGTAATCTCCATCAGTCCACGTTTATTTCCCTTGTGAGACTTTCTGCACTTCCTGCAAAATACCTGCTGGTTTTGTGAGAGCCATGGGCTGGGGTGAGGTGAGAGGTCCATGTACCATCCCACCAAGGGACCAGCTGTAGCTGCACACTGGTGTGAGACTCGCGACAGCCAGGGAACATTGTGGGTGTTTCAGCAAAAGAAGATTTACTTAGGATTTGCTTCTACTTTGGCATAAAGTGACCTGAGATGCACAGCCACAGAAAATCCCTGCCTCAACAAGTGCCACTGCTGACAGGAACACTTGGATTAAGTATTTATGGCTGCCTGGAAGGAGCCAGGCTGCTGAGGGCACACAAGCTCACCTGGACATCACCAACCCAAATTATTTGGTGTAAAGGGGAGCCCAGGACGGTGCCAGGGATAATAAACCTAGCCTGTGCAAACAGAGAATGAACAGCAGGAGCTCTGCAAACACTGAACAGCCCTGGGAGCTCAGCCCTGGCTCAGCCACAGCCTCCCCTGCCCCAGGCACGGGCACCAGGCAGCCCAAACTCTCTGGAGGTGGAGAATCATCAGGATGGGTCTGTGTGAACAGGGGATAAAAGGCATCGTGCCACTGCTCTCCCACCTGATCTGCTTCCTCCTCCCCAGCCCTTTTTGATGTTTGCTTTCATGGCCATTTCTTACAATGTGAAATTCATCCTGGGTTTAATGGTTTGGGGATGATGTGGTTTTTCAGATTAACAGAACAAGGATGTAGAGCTCTGAAAGATGTCTCTGCTCTTTATCAGTGATTTCTTTCAAGTACAAAATGCTTTTTCTTTCCCTTTTTGTTCTGCAAAGGTGGATTCTTCCCCTGCCCTGTTTACTAATTAAAATTTAGTTGGTAAAGAATAAGCATATTGTCCCTGCCAGGGTTTGATCTATTGTTATTGGGGCTCTGTGTTGTTACAGATGAGATCAAAGAATTTAATTTATGATGGGTGGATAGGTCAAGTTCAGTCGTCTGAAGCGAGTGCAGGGCAGAAAGCACAGTCAGACAATGATGTCTTAAGCAGCAGCCCAGGCAATAAGTTCTTCCTTGTAATACAGCCCCACTTTCTCCAGTTTTGACTCAAGAAAGTCAAGCTGTCCTCTGGATATAAATATTTGAGGACAGCTGGATGCAGTATAAGAAGCCCCCTCTGCCTTGTCTCAGTACAACATCAACACCACCCGAGGAATCTGTGCTTTAAAGTAAAGGAAAAATCCTGGGAATGACTGAGTGTTTCAGCCATCCCAGTTCACAGGTTTGCATTGTGTCTGAGTGCCTGCTGCAACTTCCTAAGATATTTTTCAGGTGATTTTAAAGTATCCCTTGAGCTCACAGCAAGAATCTCTAATTAAGACCTAAAGTTGATGCTGCAAAGCCTTAGTCACACCCTAATAACAAAAGGGGAATGGGGTGGGAGGTGAACAAATTTATTGGGTCTGCTTATGGTCTCTAGCTGCAATATTTTCCTTGAACTGTGCTCAAAGAGGAATGGGTTGGATTATTTCCATTTCATCTTTATTTATTGCACATCAGCGTGCAGTGCTGTTGTGAAACCAAGCAAGACACCCACCTCTCCCCAATGCCTATGGAAACCATGAGGACTGGCCTGGGATGAGTGACTGGGGAGCAGTTTCTGGGCTCTGTTACTGGGACATGTCTGTGAATGCATGGCTCACATAGCTGGATACGTGGGGTGTGCTCTCCCTGTGTTCTGCCCAGCTGGAGCTGGAAGCTGTTTTGGGTGGGAACAAGATCTCCTTGTGTCTGTCTGGAGAGCACTCAGCACACCATGGGCTGGTGGAAGAGGCAGGACAGCTCGAGGCTCTGGCTGTGCCTGGAATGGAGCAACAGGAGGTTCCCTGTCAGCTCCAGCCCTGGGCTTTGCCTCTCTGTGCTCATTTCTCTGTCCCACCAAGTGCTGTGGCTTCTCTGGGTCAGGCAAACAAGGCAGCAAAGCTGAGGCCTTTGTGTAAGAGCCAAATGCAAAATGTCACCAGTTCAAAACAACAAAATCCCTTTCCCTGACCTGCTTCATGGAATATGAGGAAACAATGTCAAGGCTCCCTGGAGGGGTTTCTATGGGTGAGCACCTCCCTGCCCTGATGTGGTCACTCTCTCAAAGGGTCCATGTTTTCCCTGCTCAAGATTTGGATTTTACAAATGTCCCCATCTAAAGCCCCCAGGGTGCCTTCTCCCTCACAGGGCTTCTGCTCCAGGTCCCTGTGCCTTGGCTGCTGTTTCTTGTCCAGTTTGGTGATAGTTTGAGCTTGTCACGCATCCTTTTTCTCTCTGTCCACTCCTGCTCCCAGGCTGCAGCCTCCGTTCCTCAGTTGTACCTGGCCACGATCAGGGAACTGTCCTGGCACTAAAAAAAAACAAAACAGTGGGAGTTTCTCATAAATTGGGATGGGTTTATTTGGATATTTTGAGGTGAGGGCAGTTCCTCAGGCTGGCTCAGAGTGGTCACACACAGAGCAGGGGATGCTCAGGGGGTACCTGGTGCCTGCATCTCAGCAGGTACCCTGTGTGGTTCAGAAACACTTTCCTCCAGTGGCTGGTCAGAGGAGTCAGAGGATTGGCAGTGGCATTTCAGCTGTAGCAACACAACTGAAATATATTCACATCCTGGTGATGCCCTTGGGCCATGATTTGCCCCTTTTAGTGACTTTTTCTTTCTTTGACACTGAGAGGTCAAGCTCTGTGAGGTGTAAGTGCAGCTGCACAACCCCACACTGCTGCTTCAGTTTGGGAAAGGTTTGGTCAGGGCTGTTCTCCTGTTGCCTTCCATTTTCTCATTCCTCCATTCCTTAATGAATTCCACAGCTGTAACAGGGCAATATTGGAAGAGATGATGCTCTCAGGGCATTTTTGTAACCCAGTGAGAAGCTGTAAATATGTGATACCTCAGCGTGCCCTTGTAAATCTCACAGCCCACGGCTGGATCCAAGAAGCTCCCACAGTCTGGATCAGCCTCAGGGATGCTCACACACATTGAGTTGCTCATCCAAACCCAAACCCCAACACTCTTAAAATTTTCTCATTATGGCTCTGACTTCCAGTCAGCTTGGAAGCTTTAAAAGGGGAACTGGTGGGTGGTACAGTGTCTGTCTTAGTGTCTTCCTTGCATTTACTGCCTTTTCCTTTCTGGAATAAAAGCTTCAGTTTTATTTCTCATGACTTTACAATGCATCATCTTGGAAATCAATCTTCCCCTTCAATTTTCTTAATAATGCTGTCAAAAGTCATCAGCTAGAAAGCATTTGGTGGGGAATGCAAGAAAACTTTTCAAATCTCCCCATGATGAGCGAAAGGGACAAAGAAAATCTTTTACAACTTAGTTTCTCTGTCTCAGTAAAATAAAAACAGCCCCCAGAGGGGCATTAGTAACTGTTGAGAACCAATATTTACATGTAGTAATTTATCTTCATGTTTATAGAAACCACAATTAAATATTATTTTTTTAAATCTTCAGAAAATTATAATTAGAAATCTGTGGCCAAATTTTTGGAGGAGGGAGTTAAAAATTATATTTCTAAAAAGGCTTTTTAATGTCTAGGGATTTGTGTTTGTTTCTGTTGACTAATCTATAAAGTAAACTGCCCAGGCCCTGAGGTGACTCAGGGGCTGTGCAGATGGTGAGATTTGCTCTGGGCTCTCCACGTTCCTCCAGGAGGAGGAAGAGCTGGTTCCACCTCCTCATCCCCTGCTGCAAAGCCAGAGGGTGTGTGAAAACCCCTCCTGGAGACCCAGCTGTGGGAATCCTGGGCTTTCCAGGCAATTACATTCTTGGGAAGCTTGTGCTCTGACCCAATGTGAATGAAATGGGATGAGCTGGGGGCTTCTGGAGGCTGCCAGGGTGGGAGCCAAGGGAGGATGTGGCTGTGGGGGAGCAGAGCAGCTCCTGGAGGACAAAGCTGGTTCTTCTCAGTCTCACCTCTCCCTTAACTGGGCACTGCCCAGAAAGACCTGGAGGGGCTGGAGTGTGTCCAGGGAAGGGAACAGAGCTGGGGAAGGGTCTGGAGGAGCTGAGGGAGCTCAGCCTGGAGAAAAGGAAGCTCAGGAGGGACCTTCTGTCTCTGCACAACTCCCTGACAGGAGGGGATAGCCAGGGGGTTTTGGGCTCTGCTCCAGGGAACAGGGACAGGACAAGAGGAAATGGACTCAAGTTCCACCAGGGCAGGTTTGGATTGGATATCAGGGAAATATTTTTCACCAAAAGGGTTGTCCAGCATTGGAGCAGGCTGCCCAGGGCAGTGATGGAATCACCATCCCTGCAGGGATTTAAAAGCTGTAGGGATGTGGCACTTGAGGACATGGATTAGTGGTGGCCTTGGTCATGGTTGGACTCTGTAACCTTAAAGAATTTTTCCAACTTTAAAAAGTCTGTGATCTTCTCCAACCTAAATGGTTCTCTGATTCTTGTGGGCAGGACAGGGGGAGCTGTGCTCTGTCTCAGTAATCAACTCTGACTGTCCAGGAAAGCATTTATTTTTGCAAAATTAAAAAGAGGGAGGGGTGGGGGAAATCAATGGATCTGTTTATAGCTGTATAGAAAAGGCAGAAAAGTTAATGCTAACATGTGTTTATTCATTTTCCCAGAGCAAAAACATTTGCAGGACAGTAGTCCAGAGCACAGGTGGTAAGTGATCAATACCTTTATTTACATTTTTTAAAGGAATGGCAGGGCACAGAGGAGGTGAATGTATAGAACCCCAATAAACACATTATGTTCATGTGTGGATGTGTGGGCATTGTATTGCAAAGACTTCAGGAGTCCAGCTCTGCAAGTCAGGTAAATATGATGGGTTTTTTTTTTTTCAGTACACAAGCAGTTTTCAGAGCACTAGACTGGACACAAGACAGCAAAACTCAAGAGTTTTGTCCATTTTCCCCAAACTGGTAACAGAGCTGAACTTTTTTCTAGTCTAAATAGCAGAGTCCCCCCCTCCCATATGCAAGGTCAGCCCCTATCCAAACCCACTTTGTGTCACACCCATCCAAATACCACCTGAAAATCAGCTTGAGCAAATCTGTCTTGGTCTGGGTGTAGTGAAAAGCTTTGGGGAAAATCATTCCAAAATGAGAAGGATTTCCTGTTGTTTTTACTGTCAGTATCTGCCTTAAAATGGAGTTAGCTCTGGTGTGGGTCTCTCTCTATTCCAGCTGCAGTGTTATGGCACAAGCATGGAGGCACAGCCCTAGGTAGGAACACTGCAAGGAGTGGTTTGATGGGAGCACAGGGGTGGCCTGGCAGTGGGCAATACCCCAGGGAGAAGTGGTTGGGCCAGGGAAGGGTCTGAATATTTCAACTGCAAATATGTTTAATGTTCTGTGCTTTGGAGAGAATTTCCTAGGATTTTCATGCATGTTTGCCTGTTTTTTAATGGGAATGAGGGTGGTTACCTCANGAAGCTGATATGAGAGAAATAATATCCAATCTCTATTTCTAAAGATACAGGACCAGTCTATCAGGCTGTTGGCACAAAACAACATTTGTTTTATTGTTGGGGTAAGTAAATAAGAACAAGAAGTCTTAAGTATTGGCATATGTTGATACTTGGCCAAAAAGGTCTCTAAACAATACATTTTCTATTCATTCCAGAAACCTCATACTCTGTTATTTCTCATTTAATGCTGTTGGCAAATACCCATGTCACCATCTAATTTTGACTGTAGTTCAACATTTTTAGTGCAAAGCTAATCCTCATTATAGCTGTAAACATGTGTTTCATTTGGCCTTGTGCTCATGTGTTAAAGTGACAAAGGCAGTTGAGGGTTTCTATCAGGAATGGAGATGTACAGGTAAGTGTTTTGTTCAATCTGCTTCATCTTTCCCACAGTGACAATCAGCCCAGTTGCTTAATAGGGAAGAATGTTTTTATAAGCTTCTCTGTACTCTCTGTTTCCTGCTCTGCATCTTTTTTCAGGTAAGTGGGACAGACCGGGGAGAAAAAGAACAAGTGAATATAAATAATCACAAAAGCCATCAGGATCTGGTCTAGCAGCTCTGTGTGTGTCTCCTACATCTTTATTTGCTCTTCAGACACTGATATGTTTTAACTCTTATTTTTCATAGAATGTTTTGGGTTGAAAGGGACCTCAAAGATCATCTTGTTCCAACTCTCTGTCACGGGGAGGGACACTTCCACTAGACCAGGTTGCTCCAAGCCCTGTCCAACCTGACCTTGAAAATTTCCAGGGATTGGGAAGCCACAGCTTCTCTGTCCAGCCTGGAGAGTGGTTTTTCAAATATGGTTATTTCAATGTTCCTCAGTTTTCATGGAGATTTACAAATTCAGTTCTTATTGAGACCCTACTCAAAGTGACTCTGCTCTAAAATAAGACCTCTTGTAAGGGGGATCACAAACCAGCAGCCCTGAAGTCAAAATTCACTTCCAGGTAATTTTATTTAGTAGTTTTTAATAGTGAAATTCAGCCTGACTTCCCTGGCCCCAGCAGAGCACGTGACAAACTGTTTATCAAAATAATCTGACTCATGGAAGCCTGGCTGTGACTACCACTGAGGTTTAAATGTTGTCACCAAACTCCTTAAAATGCAGCATCATAAAAACAGCAGAAACCCCTGAGCCTCCAGACCTGAGTCAAGTAGGACCAGACCTGGGTTCTCTATGGTTTCTTTCATTAGGATAGAATAGAGTAGGGTGGAGTAGGGTGGAGCAAAATATTTTTAGTTGAATGGGACCTACAATCATCTACTCCAACTGCATCATCTAGGCCAACAATTCAAATTATTCCACTGAAGCTCCTGGTTGAAGCTTTGTGTTGGCTCTTATACTAAGTACTGCCAAGTTAAAGCTCCTAGGAATAGGTCAAACAGAGGGAGGAGTTTGGGGGCACAAGGTGGAGGCAGAGTTTATATTTATTCCTGGCTGTGGTCTGCAGTGGGATGGGTTCTGCTTGGTGGTGGCAAAGGGTTCCCAACCTACAGCAGTAGTGTCCAAATAAGAAATCTCCTGAGGGATTCCCAGTCAGAAAGAGCCCATCTGCTCTGACTGGAGTGAGCACCACAACTTCAGCAGCTGGCAACTTGGTCAGAGTTTGTCTGTGCTAAAAGAAGTATAGTTTGCCACAAGATATTTTTCTATATTCAAACACAAACTTGAGCCACAAATGTTTCTCTGTGCTTGCCTACACCAACGAGTCACAAATTGTCCTCTTGTATTTAAATAGAGCCCAAATTCAATCCATACATTCCCAGTCATTATCACCCCATTATCCTTTCTCCTTTTTGCTGTTTTTCTCACCAAGCAGTGGTAAACCCCAGGCCCTTTCTCAAACATGTGGTTGATATAAGAGGAGAGGAAAGTTCTTTTCAAATATTAAAATGTTTTTAAATACTGTTTTATAGCAATCATGGTCATCTGCAAGAAATCAGTTTTCAAAGAAGCGTTTGATGGACTGACAATCATTTGAGCCCAGGATGAGATGAAATGGTCCAATTCAAACTGGATTGGGACTCACTTTTCTGGAGAGCACATGAATTTAGAAGAGATTGATGAAGCTGAATTTTGAAACTATCAATTTTGTCTTTGAAGCGTGTTGGGATCCAGGCTGGCTGTGAGGATCAGAGAGCTGGGAGCTTAAGAGGATGGAAGGAGGTGGCCTCCTCTGGAGAGTAGGCAGCAGTGAGGAGGAATGGTCAAATGGGATGAGAGAAGTCATCCCCTCTTTCACTGGATTTTTACTACTCCCACCTTATTTCTGGGACAGGATGTCCTGTGAAGGGCCAGGAGTTGGACTCCATGATCCTTGTGGATCCCTTCCAACTCCAGATATTCTATAATTCTGTTATTTTGGTGTGTTTGTTATGCAGCATTTGTTGCTCTTTAGTGCCCACAGGATGTTTGCTTCCTGTGTGCTTCAATTTACACTTTTTCCTATGAACTGCATTTTGTTGTGTTCGTATATGTAAGGAACTTTCAGTATTAAGTTTCAATGTGTTAGTATGGAAGAAAATCAAGAAAACTCTTTCTTGGGTGGAATTCATCAGGTCCCAGCTGGATTGTTGTGTTTAGGGTTGCTGTGGCTGCACAAGGCTGGTGTGCCCACAGTGGGACCAACCTCCTGGATTTTCCATCATTTATGCTGTTTATGCTGCATATCCAGGCTCAGAAGCAGAAATAACTTGGGGTTGTTTGGGTCTTTCTGGTTTTATTTTTTTGAATACCAGTAAGGAACAGCCGAGGCCTTGGTGATCAAGACCCGACAGCGGCGCTGCTTTAAAAACCATTCAGGCTTTTCAGGTGTCCAACTTCCAAACTACTTAGGGCACAAGGGGAAATGTAAACATTGTTCTGTTATTCAACCTACTACATAGGAGCATTGAGTTTGACAAGGCTCCAGGTACCCCTGTGTCCCGTCCTGCCCGAGATCAGACGCTGATATCCCTCCCCAGTGACATCCAATCTGCCAGGTTTGTTTTCACTCTAACAATTGCCCACTGTAAATGTTCCTTGCTCTGCTTCGTGCCTGCCCTGCTGGAGCTGCTTCCAGGAGGATTTCACTGCCTTTCTCAGCATTCAAGCTTGTAGCAGTTCTTTCTTAAATACAGTCAGGGTGTATTTAAATACAAGTTCAGATGTGTGCTGCATTTAATCTGTGCAAGGAGAGAGGTGATTTCAGATATTCTTTTGAACTTTGTAAACCTTTTATCAAAACCCTTTTTTTTTTTTTTCAGTAGATCTATGTCATATTAAAATTGTAAAACATTTTGTTATGGAATTGGCCACATTGAATGAGGCTGTTTGCAGGGCCCAAAATTGGTGGCAGAGCATGAGATGAATTTCTGGCTATGCCACAGACAAATTTTACACTGGATATAGGGTGGGAAATGGAGCTAATGAAGCTGGAAGTGCTCATTGCAGGAACTGTGTACATATGGAGAGCCTTGGTAGGGAGAGGCTGATGAGCTCCAGGATTATTACTGAGAGCAAAACTCGGTGTCTTTGTTCTGCACTGATGTGCAGGGAAAGCAGAGTGGGAGCCATCCCCTCTGCCTCTGGTGAGCACAATCCATGTTTATACCCAGGACTGGCAAGGCCAGGTCTGGCAAATGCCAATGGTCTGCTTCTACAACAGCATAACATTGGAAATTCTAATTTAAAGTATGAGATGTATATAAGAATTATAAGGAGTAGTAAATGTGCTCAGACCAGGCAGGACAGAATTATTCCTGATCAGCTGGCAGAGCTGGATGTAGAGCAGGACCCTGGACTTTGGTGTAGTTTGAATTAAGTTGGATTTCTGTATTATATTATTTTTATAGTCTCTTCCCATCTGACAGAGATCTCTGTTTTCTTTGCTGTTTCATACACTGTTCACAGCTCACTCCACTGCCAGGGAGCAGTTGTGCCTTGATGGTTCAGGGCTCCCCAGACTGGTGGACATGATAGTCCTCCCCAGCACCCAGAATGAGACAGTCCTTCCCAAAATCCTATTCTCTCTGTTGCTGCATTGACAAACTTCTCTGCCAGTCCCAAAAGCAGCAGGGAAGTGTTTCCATCTTGAACAGTTTGCTTCCCTTTATTTACCTTTGGCCTCTGGGTCAGGAAACCTTAATAATTTCCTTTTTATTAATTTAATCCATAGTTCCTAGTAATTACCATAAATTAAGCCTGCTGGGGGGAAAAACACAGCCAATAAACCAGAGGAACTGCTGGCTTTATGTGGGTAACGTCAGTACCTAGAGGATTGTTTCCTGCAGGTCAGTCCCTTGGTTGTTGTGATTAACTTGAGATCAGCAGAGAGTTTCCCGTCCACCTTTTAAACGAGGCTGGGACATGCCAGGAATTCTACTAATGCACAGGGCCCTGTTAAAGGCTTAATCTTGGTGTGAAATGAACTTATTCCTGCCCCTGTGCAGGTACTGAGTATTTCCCAAGGGATGTTTGAATGACCTTGACTGGAGACGCCAGCGTGTCCTTCCCAATGGCCTTGACACCAGTGAGGTGACAGCAGCAGGCACGGATCTGCTTCTGACACCTTGGGGCTTGGGGTAGGGCTGAAAATAGAGCTTTACCTCCCAAGAACAAAGGAAAATAATGATCTGGATTCGCAGGGGGAAAATACACGGTGTCATTTTGCAAACACCCTTCTTTGGTCCTCCTTAGGAGCTCCTTTGGGATTGGGGCACTCAGAACATGGTGGAGAAAGTGGGAATTAAAGCAAACCCATGGGATGAGAGGCTGCCTCCAGGAGCCCACAGAGGCCCCACTAGTAAAGGGTTGCTGGTTTCCTCTCCAAACTGGGCTGAAGCCAGGCATTCCTGAGTGGCACCGGTCCTCCCAGCGCTGGAGAGGAAACATTCCCATTTGTGAGCTGTGGAAGTGCATGCCTAAGCCAAAGGTTACCAGGCTGAGGTGATATTTTTGCATTCCTACAATGTCTTAGCTTTTTTAAATTAAATTCTTGCAACATGAGGATTTAATCCCTCCTGGTATATATGGCGTGCGTGTGTGTGCGTGTGCGCGCGTGTGCATTTTTTTTTCCTACAAAAATTTCATCAGGCAAGTTATTTTTGTTTTTGAAAGTTGGCTCAGATACAGGGTCAGTAACTTTCCACCCAGAGCCTATGGAAAGGTTTGGGGTTTGAGGCTGAATAGAGGGTCAAGTTTTAGGGTTGTGCTTGAGTCGAAACTGGATCTGGGGTTGAGAGCCACTAGGGATGAAATCTGTTGAATTGTTCTTGAATATTTTTTTATTAAAAATAGTGGAAATAAGCAGTTTTCCTTTGCCCAATAGCAGAGTTCTACCACATTGAAAATGGTCCTAAGAAAATTAGTGGTTTCTAGCATGGAATTGGGTTCGAAATCCAATCCCTGAAGGATAAGTTTGGAGTCACATACTCAAAATTAAGCTCCAGCAAAACAAAAAGCATTTTGACTATAGTAGTGTGAGGGTGGGGGAGGAACACAGGCTGTGCCCTGATCCTGCTAGCATGGAGTTGGAAACTTCTTGGGAGCAGAAAGGTGCTGTGGGACACCACAGAGAGCTGCAGGCAGAGCCCAGGCTCTGTCCTGGGCTCCAGGAGCAGATACCCCAGCCCAGGGTTATTTACAGGAACTCAAAGCTTTGGCTTTGGAGCTCGGGCTGTGCCTCTGGCTGCTCTGAGCTCACACACTCTCTACCCTGCTTCTGTCACCAGATGAAGGTGGGGTTTTTTTTCTGGGGAGCAAGGAAGTTGTTAACTCAGGCTGTGCTCTGGTTTCTTCTCCCTTCTGCTGAGCTGCTGTGCCAGCTTTGAGATAATCAGGCTGATTAAACCCACCTACACTGGTGCCCTGGAGAAAATACCCACAGCTGCTTCTGCTAAGCCAAGGAACCCCCTGCTCTGGGCATGCACAGGGGACAGCTCTGCACCAAGTTGGAGCCACAGGACAAAGATGAACCAGGCCAGCAGCACTGGGACACAAGTGCCCAATTGCTCTAAGCCAGGACTCAGATTTTAAGCATCAACCTTCTACTGAGGTGCCCCTAAAAATCTGTCTTGATCATGCTGAGGACCAACAGCGTTTCTGAGTTTTTTCTCCACTGAACTGTTCAGCCTGAGCCAATTCCTGTGCTGATGCCATGGAAGTGCCCATGTGTGCTCTGTTAAGCCCTGGACAAGGCTGTGTCCTGGATGAAGTCTTGGAGTAGAGATGCTCAGATAAAATGAGGGTCATGGTCTTCCATGGTTCCCTTCTGGTGGCTGCACAGCTGAGGATGTCCCTCAGAGCTGGCACAGCCACCTCAGGTTGGCTCAGTGAGGGGAAGGGATGTCCTGAGCTCTCCCTTTCCCTTGGCTCAGCGGAGCCGACACGATGGGAGAAGAGGCAGGTTCTGCTCAATGAAGATATCTCTGTTTCACCACTGCTTCCTCCTCTGGAAGAAAAATGATTCCTCCAGGTCTTGACATCTGCTGCTATTTAAAGGATCATCATCATCATCACCACTCCAGCCCTCCTGGGGCCTCAAGGTATATAAAACCTTATTCTTCCCAAATTTGTGATTGAAAACAGATATTACGTGATGGTGTCCCTCTAAATTCCATGTCAGTGGTGGGAAGCTTATTAATTAATGGTTCTGCAGGACAGAAGCTGGGGGTGACTGGGGAGGGCCAGTGGAAGGTTTTAGGTAGATTTTAGCCCCCCTGGGGCAGGGGGGTTGTGACCACCTGTGGACATGCTGCAGGAGGAATCTGCAGCACTTGCAGCTCTCTGCTGGTGCTGTTATTTGCATTATCCAGGGATTCCCTTGTGACCTTTAGCAGTTTTTACTGGGGCTCTGGTGAAAGACTGAGACAGAGGAAGAATTTCTCAGGTTAGCAGACCCCTCTGCTACTTGTCACCCACGTGCACGCCCCTGTGGCCGTGGAACCAAGGGAGCAATGGGAAAGTGCACCTGGAAGCTTCTCAGAGGGTCCAAGCTGTGGAAAAAGCTCATAAAACACCTCCTTGAAGCCTGTCCCTTGTGGGAGGCTGTGTGTAACCTCCATCCTCACCCTCCATCAGGTGGCTTGGACAGGGGGAGGCTGCAGCTACAGACACACTCTCACTGTAACAGCTCCACACTGGGGGGACCCAGCAGCTCTCACTCTGTATTTAGAGTTTGCAGGTTCAGTGGTGATGGGAATTATTTATTGATTCACAGGGTGGGAAGGCCCTGGCACAGGTTCACAGAGAAGCTGTGGCTGCTCCATCCCTGAAGTGTCCAAGGCCAGGTTGGACAGGGCTTGGAGCACCCTGGGATGGTGGAAGGTGTCCCTGCCCATGGCAAGGGGTGGAATGAGATGGGCTTTGAGATCCTGTCCAACCCAAACCCTTCTGGTATTCTGCCAGTTGCAAGTGCTTGAGAAGTGAAGTAGTGCTCTGCAACCAAAGACAGGAGGCTGTGTGATCAGCTTGCTGATTTGATTGCCTCCTTTAGCAATACCTTTTGTTAATTAAAATTTGGATTGTTCAGCTTGGTGTAAGGAGATGTGCCCCATTCACCCACCATGTCCTTGCACCCTCACACACACAGAGCAAATTTAGAGCCTTTTCTGATGGCTGAGTTATGGTGCCTGAAGCTGGTTGGTTTGACACAGAGCCATGAGCTTTCACCATTAGGGACATTGGGTTCCTTTTTCTTTCCACATCTAAAAAGTTTGTCTTGTGTGGGTTTGCCCTTGGGAAGCCAATTCCTCTGAAAGGCACCAGGAGTGGTTCTAAGTGAGGGATGTCCCACAGTGGGACTGTGCTCTGATGTTGTCACCTTTATCTCCCTCCACAGGCTCTCAGCAAACAACCTTTCAGTTCCAGGGCAATAAAAGATGTCAGGGGTAGTTAAAGATGTGGCAGCTGGTGCTCTGGATCTCCATGCACTCAAGTCCTTCAGATTTTTCTCTCTCCCACTGGGACAGAATTTTCCAATATTCATTACCAGTCTCCAGCACTCCCTGAGCAAGCTGAGGCTGTTGAGCCCCCAGCTGGATTCAGTCCAGGTTCAGCACATCTCTCTGAGCTCCCTGTTCCCATCCATCCATCCTGTCCATCCCTGCAGTGCTGGGTGTCCTGTCCCTGGGCTGAGCTGGGAGCGTGTGGTCCTTGCACAGTGCCTGGAGTATTGCTTACACATGGTATGTTTTCCATGCAAAATGGGTTTTTAAGAAATAGAGGTTTTTAAAATTGACTAAAAAATTTTTACCGGGGCATCTGGTATTGCAAATATTTGAAAACGTAGAATTTTTTTCTTTCTTGGCAGTAAAAACAACCCAGCTTCTTGCCCACTGCAGTCCAAGAACTATTGAATATGTTTTAAAACAGATCGTTTGAGGGGTTTATATAACTTTTTATGGTTCTGAGCAGAAGATACTTTTCTCCTTAGAAATGGTTCAGAATCCTAAATTATAGTTGTTGATTTCTTGGCTTATGGGGAGCTACGTGATTTACACCAGTTAAGAACATCAGAAAGCTTCAAGAAACCTTTGAAAGCACAAAGCAGAGGAAGGTGAGCTTTTGTTTTCCTTCCCAGATATTCATATCCTTGTTGCAGCCTATGCCTGGATTCACTCCATTGCTGTTGTGAACTTTATCCCATCCCATCCCCAGGTAGCTGGAGTCAGGCACTGCAGGGAGCAGCTTGAAGGTTCCCTGAGCAATCTGAAGGGATCTGAGGGAATCCAACCCCTGGGATGGGGTGAACCCAGATGCTGCAGCTGCTTCAAACTTTTTCCAGTTATTTTTTCCTGAGAATGACTATAAGGTCACAAGATCAGGGGGTTTTTGTGTGTGGCTTTCTGACCTGATGAATCCTGATTTTTTTTTTCTCATGCCTGTTGCACTCAGATGTAGTTTTGACAGAAGCTGGAGAGAGGAATTGGACCAGCATCTCTTGCATCTCAACTGAGGGCCTTGACAACTGCATATGGTACAGACAGGAACAAAAATAATGCTTTCTATAAAGCATATTAAAATAAAAGGGGGAGATAGGAATGAGAAAAATAATTTTAAAAGATCAGCATTTTATCAGCAATTGATCCCATGCCTGTGCGCTGGAAAACCCTCTGTGTGTGACAGCTCCTTGTGCCCAGGTGGCAAAAAATCTTGGAAAACTCCAAATACAGCTGAGAGATTTGTGCACACAAAACCGGGTGGGTTTTCAGCTTATTGTGTGCCTGGATAAGTCCTGGTGCTTGCCAGCATGAAGGTGGCAGGAACAAGGATGGAGGGGCTGGGAATGCCCCCAGAGACAGCTCATGCCTGGCTGTGCTCAGGGCCAGCTCTGCAGTTGCCATGGCTGGGGTTTGCTGATCCATAAACCATCACCCCTCTGAGCCAGGGTGGGGTGGCTCAGGGATCTAAAAATGTCCAGAAATCCAGGCCTGGGCAAGGGAGGGAAGGGTTGGTGCTGGTGGAGGTTCCAGCCTGGCCCTTGGGGTCCCAGAAGCTCTGGCATAGCCACAGCACCAAACCACATCCCTGGGCAGTCCTGCTCTGCAGTCTGGCCTCGTGCCCAGGTTGTGAAAGTGCTGTAAAAGCCAGGTATGTTGTTTTGGCCTTAATGTTTGTCCTATGGCATTAAAAAAAAAAAAAAAAGGAAAGAAAAGAAAAGAAAGAAAGAAAGTTCCAACTCAGCAAAGAATAATAAAGTCCTGGGATATTTGGTTTAATTAGATTGACTCAAGTGCTGCTGGGCTTGTCTCTGCCTGCTGCTGGTGTCAGGGTTTCTGTCACCCTCCCTGGCTTTGCACGTGCAGTTCCACAAACATTACTCACATGTGGACCTATTCAGTGACACTTTGGTCCAGTACAGCACAAGCTGGACACTTACAGATGCCCACCATTCACTCTGACAAAGCCACTTCTCCCCCCAGCCTTGGTAACCCATAGCTGGAGCACATCTCTCCAGAAGAGAAATTCACTCCTTGCTTTGAAGACAAAGTGCTGAGGCATCCGCCGCATTCCTCCCTGCCGTGTTCCCGTGGTTGGCTGCCCTCATTCTAAACCAGATGTCTCCTCTCTGATTTGAATGCTGCTGACTTCAGAATCCTGCCACTAGGCCTTCTTCTCCTTGTTCCTGATGGAGGTGAGGGGCTCCAGGTTGTTGGGGTACCCAGGCTGCCCCTGCTACCCAACGAAGCAGCTGCTGTCAGAGTCTAACAGCATCATAAAACACTTCAAGAAAATTCCTTCACTTTGTCTCTTGGCTGTGATGGCCATTTAGTGGGAGCAAGGCTGTCACGTGCACAGCCTTGGTCTGATCTTCCCATTGCTGGCTCTTCTTTGAGCCACCTGCTTGGTAAAATGGTGGGAGTTTGTCCTTAGTACAATTTTCCTCCTGTTATTAAGAGATAAATCTGTTAGAATGTGTATTTTTTCCCCCTGCCTTTTTTTTTGTTTAGTGTCATACCATAAATATCCTGTAGTTTCATCTTACCACAATGCTGGTTGAGGCTAAACTCATGCAGATTTTGGTTGAGCACTGGATGTTCTTTCCATAAAAAGTTCCTGGTGAGAAGTGGGGAAGGCAAGGGACAGTCTGGCTACCAGCCCTGGTGAAGCCAGTGGATGAGTCCTCATGAACACGAAACTTGAGATTTTCTTATCAATAGTGTAAAGGTCAGGCTTGGTTTTGTTTCTCAGCTGCATGTACAGAACAATGTCTCTTTTCTCTGCAGTGCTGTCCTTCTACCTCCTTCCCCTGTAAATTTTGCTCCCAATTTAATTTATTTGCAGCCCTGCCTTTGGTGGGCAAGGGAGAAACACAGACAGAACGTGAGATTGGTCTGAACTCACAAAACTCTGCAGCTTTTGCTTTCAGGATTTAATGTTGGGCTCTTCTAAATGGAGGGGGAACATGGTCTCAGCTCATTTTAAACAAGACTGACATCTTCAAAGCACTTTAAAATTGTAGAATCACAGGATCACAGAATAGTTTGGGTAGGAGGGACCTTAAAGATCATCCAGTTCCAACTCCTCTGCCACAGGCAGGGCCATCTTCCACTAGACCAGGGTGCTCAGAGATTTAAAGGAAGCAAAGATGTGTCCATAGAACCAGTGGAAGTATTTGTGCTCTCTCCCTCCCTGTAAGTACATCACAGTAACTCAGAGGAGTAGCACGTGCTCACTTACAGAAGATGTGCTATAGAAGAGTTATCACTCATCAGGGGAGATGTGGGCTTAATGCAAAAAAGAGCCTGAGATGGCTCAGCACAGCCCATAGCTGAAACATGTTGTGATACCCCTGGGTAAAGATCAAACTGTAAAGGTCTTACCGACATCTGATTCTCCTCAGTTTTAGTTGGATCCAAATCTAGCAAAAGGGCATTTTTGTGTCTGGTCACAGTCCAAAAAGATATAGCAAAATCACCTGGAGTTACAAATGTGTTGCAGAACCTGTCCCTAATCACATTAAGAGCTCTCAACTGTAAGGCTCGATTGTTTGCCAAATGAAATATTCTCCTCCGGTATTTGCAGAAAGGAATTACAGTCTGTGAGTCATGTTTTTCATTTGGTACTGAAGTACAGTTTCTATTTTACAGACCCAATCCTGAGCTTGGGGAAGGAGTCGTTAAACAGGCTTTGTTTTGTTGGGAAATAAGGGCAAGGTGACAGGTCTCAGACAATGTGTTGTGGGCTCTCAGTTTGCAGCTGGGCTTTCAAGCCCTGGAGGTTCCAATGTCAGGTTTTCCTCTGCAGTTCTCAGAGAGGTGGATTGAGAACCAAACTGTTGGTTTTGAGGTTGTGGTGGAATAAACAGAAAGGCCATGTAATCCCAGGGCTCTGGTCTCCAGAGATTCAGTGGCAGCCCCTAAGGTTGAGAGACTGCAGAGATGTCTGCTGGGTCCCCAGTGGACTCTTGCCCCAAGCTTGAAGTGCCTCTGGCCCTTCCTTTTGGCCCACTCTGATATTAGCTGGCCACCAGCCATGGGCTCTGGGCTGGAGCTCACCTGTGCTCTAGTGGAAGGTGTCCCTGCCCATGACAGAGGGTTGGAATGAGGTGGTCTCTGGGGTCCCTTCCAACCCAAAACCATCCTGGGGCTCAGTATCACCCAATAAACTGATATGAGTTGGGTGGTGTGGTGCTCTTGCAGTGGGTAGGAGGTGGGGGACAGTGAAATCCAAGAAAGGAAAACATTCAAAGCACCAGGTCAGTGCTGAGAGCAGAAGCAAGGAAGGTTGGTGGAGAGGGCTCCAACTCCCAGCCATGGAGGATGGATCTTGCAGAGGACCTTACCAGAGCTGTGAGAGCTGAGCCTGCTCCAGGGGCAGTGGGAGATGCCCTTGGCTCAAACCAGAGCTGCTGCTGGATGAGCTGACCCTCACACCACACTTAATCACAATGAGGGAAACTCTCATTCAGAGTCACCTGGGAAGGAGAACCCCAACAGGATTTACTCCAGCTCATCTTTAAAGCTGGGAGCAGGAGGGGTGGGCAAAGCCTGGTAATCTCTTGGGAAGAGGGGAGCACATCCCCCTGGGCTGCCCCTAGGCCACAGCCTGCCCCCAGCCTGTCCCCTCCTCATCCTCAGGGAGGAAGGAAGCACAGGGCCAGGTCAGCAGTCGTGCCTGGGGAATTTTGGCCTGACTTCTCACAGTGTCTTAATATACCCCAGCTGGCAGCAATAATTGGAGAGTTATTAAATAACTGTCTGCAGTGACATACAATCTGCAGAGCACTGTACCAATTATTTTTCATTTGCTTCCCTCTATCTCAAAGTGTCTCTATCTCCCCATCCTACCCCACTGCCTTTCCCAGGAACAATTTACTGTAGTGATTGGAGGGCAGCGAGATCTTCTCCAACAAAGAAACTACTTTATTTTCTGCCATGGTTAATGCCCCTGTTTAATGAGTCCTTCATATCATTCTCACCACCCTAAATTAAAGGGTAGCCTGTGCAATTAAACTGTTTAGGTTCCAGAATATCCCTCACAGTTATCTGCAAAATGGGTTGAAATGCAGCTGCTACTACTATTGCTCGTACTAAAACTGGCAAAGGGAAAACCACTTTCATCTCTTTATTTTTAGCAGTGTGCCTTTACTTTTAATTAAACTGATTATTTGCACCATCTTGTTCCTGATCCTTGTCCCATGAAATTTTCCCAACCAGGAAATATTTTATGCAATACATAGCTGTAGATGCTTAGATCTTCATGTTTGTGTCTTTTGGGAATGAGGAGAGAGCTGGGATTTGTAGTTCTCAGTCCAATGTTTATCAGTATTAAACCAGAGTAAAGTTAGTTTGCAGTGGATTCACTCCAGATTTAAGCTTTGTTAGATGGCACTTGCTATTTTTCCTTTACTTTTTAGATCAGAATTTGCTCTTTTTCCTCTATTTTTAAAATGCAGATGTTTAATGAGGACAAGTTCCCCCAAACCCTTCTCCTCAAATATCTTTCTTTGCATCCAGAACTTGCTGCTGTATTCCCAAGGGTCCTATAACCACCTGCACTAAGAGCATCCTTGAGGATCTGTTGATTCTTTTCACCAGGAGCTGCTTCATCCATCCCTGATATTCGCCCCAATCAAGATGAAAAGTGGCTGCTTTTTAAGGATTGGAAAGAGGTTTGACACTGCTTGGATTGGGAGGAGAGTGGAAGCCCCCAAAATGTCAAACCATAAGGCTCTGCAGCAACCCAAGGAATTCTACTTGGGATGCCTCTGCAGGGAAGTTTCTTCCTGCCTCAAACCTGTTGAGTTCCAATATTCATTTTAATGATCTCATTTTATAAATAATGGGAAGCAAAACAATGCATTCAATAGAAATGAGATTAGAAATAGGAGGGGAATGAATTACAAAAGCAAGAGCCTGTACTTATTCCAGGGAAGATAAATTTAATTTTAAGTGGTCTCCAGTGCAAGAGTCTTGCTAAGACTAAAACAAAGTAAATCTGGTTTTGTTGATAAATAAAAGTGTGAGGCAGTGGCAGGGAATGTTTTCTAACACTAGTTGGTTGTCATAGTATCCTGGGACTAACGATACCTGGGTTTTACTCTTGGCCTAGCCACTGTCTCTCTGCAGTAAATAATTTAACACCCTGTGCTGGAGTTGAGGCACAGGCTGGAAAATCCAACTCCACTGAACAAATGGCATCAGGGTGTGACCCTGGGTAAAGCTGTCACTGACAGGATTCTACCTCAGCAGTGTGAAGGAGTTTGGGGTGCATAATGAATTGGAAGGTGGAATTAGTGGCATTTCAGCAGCCTCATGCACAATTTGCTTCAGGTTGTTGTGGGAAAGGCTGTTGGTGGGAGACCTTT
The DNA here is from genome assembly GCA_013400575.1 of Peucedramus taeniatus. Lineage (NCBI taxonomy): Eukaryota > Metazoa > Chordata > Aves > Passeriformes > Fringillidae > Peucedramus > Peucedramus taeniatus. The sequence continues at coordinate 411,986 of WBNO01011811.1, forward strand.
TAATCTGGAACTGGATCTGGCATGGTGATGCACCTCGTGTGTGTCACCCAATGTAGACACAACACCAGCAGTGGCTTGAAAATTCTCCTTTTTTTCTCTTCTGTGATTTGGTCAGGTTTTCTGTCTATATAAGTAACAGGCAGGAAAAAAGATGTTTGCTCTGCAGAACCCTCCCTGAGCCCCTTCTCCATGTGGTCCTTGAGCTGCAGTGAGGAAGGCACAGATTGATAAGAGGGTCTGAACTGGAAACGCCAGCTCAGCAGGGAGGTAACACCACCAATGTCTTCTCAACTAATTGAAAACACATTGTCCCTCTGTCCCACACCTGGAGACTTGGAGGGAAGCTCTGGCATGAGCTGCAGGGAATGGATGGGGTGAGGTACCCCAGGAGGAATGTACACCCCGGAGCTGGCACGCGCCGAGCCGGGTACGCAGAGCTGCCCCAAACAACGCCACAGTCAGCAGCCTCATGGGCTGGAGCTGGAGCTGACCGACCCTCCTAGCTGGGAGCTAATGATTCCCTTCAGGATTGCATCATTAGATTCGAACTGAGTCATTATGAGGCGATTTGGGAAAACAAGTTGGAATTCATTACCAGGGAAACGCGCTGGAGCTGTTGCAAGAGCCTCCTGTTGGTGCTGGGTGGGTGCAGAGGCACCACCAGCCCCTCACTCCCAGGGCCAAGCACAGGAGCCAAGATCCATGCCCAGGGTAGGCTGGTGGGATTCTTCTCTTATTCCACCCACAGCTGCTTCCTGATCCTTCCTGCCACTGCTCTCCATGTGACACCTGTCACAAGAATAAACAAACCCCAGGGCAGGGGGGAATTGGAATGGTGAAATTTGCACTCGTGCATTCCTGGGTTCAACCTCAGGAACAGCCCCAGCCTCTGTCAGCAGTTCCAGCATCATCTCCCCTGGTGTCCAGCTGCTGGCAGCCCCTTTGCTCCAGCTGCATGCTTGGATGTTTGCCTGCCCTGCTCACTGCCTGCTGGTGCCTCTCCAGGTGGGCACAGCTTTGCAGGGCTCTGCCATCAGCAAAAGCATTTTCAGCAGGGGTAGTGGAGGGGCTGGAAAGGGACTATCTGCAAACAGCCAAATTGTTTGTGGCAGGTTCTTGGGAACCCAACAAAACCACACACTGGTGTCGGTGTTTGGGCTGCAACTCATCCTGTGAAGGCACCACTGAGCCACAGGATGATTTCTACCTGCAAAGTGCTGGCTTCAAAATGCTGGGTGAGGACAGCAACATCCTTGATGAAGGCAGAGAATGTGGTGTAAAGGATGAGTAAAGGTTTGGGAGAGCAGTAAGAGAAAAGGAACTTGGGGAGCAATCCAAGGCTTGATTGTGGGTTGGCACTCAACACTAATGATAATCAATCAGCAGAGATCAAATTACTCAGGAAGCTGAAGCACCTACCAGGAGCAATACTAACATCAGCTTGATGACCAAAGAAACAAGGACACGGATAGAGACCAGCATGGATGGATACAGGCCCCTTACTTGCCTCTGCAGAAAGGTGTTTCCCAAAATCCCAAAAATCCCAAAATTACTCCTGGGAGAGGCCAAGCTGTGGCCACGGAGGGTGAGCTGGGGTCTTTGTTAATATGTTTATAAAAATGTGAAGCCTGGGCGTTTGCTGGAAGATACTGGTGTGTTTGAAAATAAAATAAGCAAAGTTTGCCTAGTGAGGGAGAAAAATTATTTCGGAAATAATATGTGATAATGGAGAAATTCCTCAAAAATCAAATACAGTGAGGAGAGCGAAGCCCTGGTGATGTGAGTGAGCTGGTGGGTAGCAAAAACAGCTGAGGACAGCCCTGCTGAGCATTTCCCATCAGTCATTTTCTAGAGAGCTCCCTGCCACAGCTGCTTGAGGAGATGATAGATGGCTGGTCCCTGGTAAACCTCTGCCAGCTCGGTGTGACTCACCAGGAGGTTTAAAGGAACAGAGTGAGGTACAGGGTGAAGAAGAGGATTTCAAACACAGGGCTCAGGGCATCACAGCCCTCATTACCACTGCCTCATGTGGTGCTTACCATAGGACTGGCAAGAGAAAATGCTTTGTCCTCACACCTGCCTGTGATGCCAAAGCCACACAGCACAGGTGACAAATTCACCAGACTCAGGGGACTGGGGTGGCAGTTCACCCTCTGCTCAGAGGCTGCAGGCTCAGGACTGACTCTTCTGGGTGACCCTTCCAACTTAGATCCTCAAAATCAGGTCAGTCTTATGAATTAGAGGTTGTACCTCCAAGATTGGAATTTTTTTCAAACACCTACCAAAAGGCAGCAGGTTCCTGTAGAGTCAGTTGTTTGCCTGAGGGAGAAACTAGGTCAAAACTTGGTGAATTCAGATATAAAGGCTTCCTCAGCAAACAATGTCTTACTGCAAATAACTGCAACTAACTGTGTGCCCTGAGTCTTGTTCTGTCCTGGGTGATGCTTAAACTGTCAATAATCCTAAGGCTGCCGTCACAGTGCTGCTCAATGGGGTTGACAGATTATATCTCTAAAGTCCCTTTATTGGACCTTGTTCCCAGAAAAGCTTGCAAATTGCTCTGATCTTACCAGACAAAGGCGTTGCTCACTCTCGGAGTCCTTGGATATCCTACACAATAAGGTAGGAATTGGTGAGAATTACCTGAGATAAAATATCCCTTACAACATCAAAGTTTCTGATCCCTTAGCTGTCAGCTGCAGGTATGTGAAAGTCCTGACAGGCTGAAGATAGAAGGAAGAGATAAAGCAAAAAAAGAAGGGAGGGGGAATGGAGAAATTCTCTGCATGAAACGTTATATCATTGGATTTGGCACAAAGATGTCAGCTCAGGGGGTCTGTACAGCCAGCTGGGGTGTGAGCAGGGCACTGGGCTTTCACCTTCTGAGATGAATCAACAGCAGGCAGCCAGGGACAGATCCTGATCCTTGGCACACCAGTGGATAAGGAGGTGGACTTCAGTAGTCTTTGTGAGTCCCTTCTAACTCAGGATATTCTATGATAAATGAAGCAGGAGTGACAGAGATCAGGATAAATCATGATCATGCATCCCCCACATTTTCCCCATCCCTGTACACTCAGCTGTTGCCTGTCTTTTGCCAGTAAAATCGGTGAAGTGTGTCAGTTACCAGGGAGGATTGCACAGGACATCATTCTTTTGCCATCTTTGCCCTGCACATTTTATAATAATTGATCTCCCTGAGTTGTCACAGGAGTGTGGCTGGGGTCAGGCTCCACCCTGCTGCCCAATCTGCACCACTAATCTCCCTGCAGAAGTCCAGCTCATTGGCAGCAAAGCCACAGGTAGGCCTGAAAAACAGATTTTCATAAAAACAGAGTCAGAGTTGAGCTGAAACAAGATCTGGCTTGTTTGTCTAAAATCCTGCCCTTTCACACCACAAAGACTGGACAGGTCTTCCCTCTGCCCAGTGCTCCCACACACCTAATCCTCCCTAAAACTGTGTTTCACAGCAGATCAAATACCTTTAGGTTCTTAGAAAGGACTGGTTTTGGCAAATGCACAAATACTTTTCTCAAATGGCATAAATATTGTATGTGATTTGCTGCCTTGCCAAAATGCAAACACACACACATGCTCTCCTAACTAAGCAACATTCTTTAAAAGTTAAGATCATTGCTTAGAAAGAAATATAGAGCATTTTATAAATCCAAATTGATCACGCACTGTGTGTGTTGAAAGTATGTACAAAAAATGGAACCCCAAAACTCCATTAAACCACTTCTGAGACAATACATCACTGCACCTTTATATTGCACCGAGGGGTTTAACAACCCTTCTCCAGGAAAATATTTTACTAGGTAACAAAAAAAAAAGTTATTGAAAACATATATTTGATACTTTTGGCAATTCATTTTACTACTTGCATTTCCAATTCATTGGTATAGTTCATGAAAAAAAATATTTTCGCAGTTGGGTCATGTTATTATTTCTCTATTTTTTTTTTCTACTTGAAAGCCATGATACAATTTTTTTTCCTATGAAACAACAAAGAGACAAATGCTGCTTTCTTGGTGATCCAGTGGATGTTTGAGGGTCTGCTGGAAGTGTAGAATACACACAAACATGCCTACAGGAAATTAGGGCATCTTTCTGCTTTTCTGGATAACCAACTTCGTATCTGAACCAGCTAAAATAAAGCCAGGAAAGAGCTAGTAGGTTGAATCTTCTAAGGAACAAAAAGAAGGCATAATTAACTAGAATATTAAAATCTTTTTAAAAATTAGATGATTTTGCTTCAGATCACCTGAACTGTCCCTGGCACTGACCAGTGTGTGACTCATCCTCTCCCTGCAGCACTGCTCTTCTCTTGTCTGATGTGAATGCACCTCCTCAGGTGAAACTCTGGTTTGAACTTGACCTGCCCAGATTCCAGAAGAAGGCAAAGGAATCCCAGGAGAGGAGGAGGTGGTAAGCATTTCCTAAACCAGACCAACAGCACATCTGCACTGCAAACTCAGCTTGGACTCAGATTCTTTTCCCTACCTAGAGAGTGACTTTTCACCCAAAGCTGCTCTGATCTGGCCATCATGGCATTGTGGGCATGCTCCAGGCTTTTGCTTTCCCTAGGGCTGAAAACACACCCATTTCAAAACAAACCTAAACCATAGGTGAGACCCTTCTGTGCCTCCTTGCCATCCATCCTCCCTTCACATCTCTTCAACAAGATTTTGGTGGAGATCTTTCATGTAAAAACCTAGGTGACACATGTCCTTGGAAGCACTGGTGACCTACAGACCTGGACATCCACACAAGGATTTCTGCTTCTTTGACCAAACTGCTCCTGGACCATATGTGTGCTCACTTCCTACACCATGCAGGTAAGTCTATACCCTTTGCTTTGAGAGAGATACTGGGATTAACCACTAGCACATTGCATCGTTTGGAGAACAGTGATTTTCCATTTTAATTGCTTCCTGTATGACAGATTTTGTTAGGTCCCAGCCTCCTGTCAGCTCTTCTTCTCACTGCATTTGTTTCCTGATGTGTGTGTAATTACAACCAAGAAAGTCCATCAGCAAAAGCGCCATCAATCTGAAAGATTAACGAATCTCACGCTTTCCCTCTCTCCTCCCCCCAAAATTAGAAAGCCCACTCTGTAGTTTCCAGCACACATCTATCATTACACACTCCTGGGTCTCAGGTAAATTAGCAACCTGATTCTTTTCCCTGCTGTCACTTAGAAGAAAAGGGCTTCTTATTTGCCATCCAAGGAAAAGTACAGTAAACCTAGAACTAGATAAAAGGGAAGTAATCAAATATATTTAACTGTACTCAGCCAAATCCCATTATTTGTATAGATGTTAGCTGGTGCAACTGAAGAATTAGGGAAGCTTTGTCTTTTATAGGAAACAGTACTGCTTGATTGAAAATTGCAATATCTGTGCTACTGTTCCTCTGCTTACTTAAAATGAGAAGTTCAGCTTTATGTCAAGATATATTTATGCACGAACAGTAGATCTTTTAAAAGGGGTTTCATGTCCTTGTTCTTCCACTAAGCACAAACATTTGGCATGAGGACAGCATCCCTCTGTGTTTCTTTCAGAGATGGGAAATGCCTCATCAGTGTGGGAATGTTCCTTGGGTTGTCCTTCTCACTTCTACCTGAAAGATGTGGAGAAAATAATTTTAGATAAGTCACCTCCTACACATCTGAGGGGAATCAACTCCCTGGAGTGTGAGGAACAGCTTATGGGGTGTAGGGGTAATGTAGGGGTAGGCAGAGCAGCCATGGGGAAGGAACATACTGGGAGTACCCCATGGAGATTATAACCATGGTGAGGCTGTAGGAGGGCACAGAAAACCTTCAGCTGGTGGTAGGAACCCAGGTTTTGAAAATACATGGACAAGACGACAGCAGTGCCTGTGCAAGGGGTGCTCCTTCCCTTGGCAGCTGGCTCTGTGGGAAAGGGGGAATGCGCCACCTCTAGACGGCTGCAGCCCGTGGCCACCAGACCTTCCCCTTTGGAAATCCCTCCAGTGCCAAAACAGAGGATGCACAGCTGCTTGGAAAATATACCCAAAAATACCCAAAACCACCTCCTCATCCTTATCCACAGGACCAAATTATCTTTCAGGTGTCCTTGTGCAAAGAGTGTGAGTTTCGCTATGGAAGTGTTTGATTAAGGTGTTCCAACACAAGCACTGAAATTCAGGTCCAGGACTGAGGGAAAGCTTCCCCTGGACTGTGCTCATGCCAGCACACAGCTTTTCTCAGCTCAGTTTTGTGCTCAGAAGCACTTTTTTGTGTGCTATGCAGCCAGGTAAGTGACTGGGGCTCCGCAGAGAGCCTGGGTTCTTCAGGATGATGAAGAATCTCGCCCTTATGACAACGGGTGTAGCAAGATGAGGCACATTTTGATCCCAGATTCCAGTTTTATTTTGTATGAAACATCACAACTCAACGTTGTTTCAGTACTTTGGGGAGAAGAAGGAGGCAGACAAGAGTCCCCACAATGTTTTTTTACATGCCTGAGTCAAATTACCCTCCCTTCTGCGGGGCTTCTTCTGAAGTAACAAATCATACTGTAACCAAATATTGCCATCCAGGAAAGCCATTTTCCATCCAGCAAGGAGGCTTCTTCCTTCTCAGCAGCCACTGAAAAGGGCCTTTGTTCTCAGGCTGAACACCTGGAGAGAGTTATCAGCAGTGGCCTCTCGGGCTGGCGCGGAGCAGCTGTGACAAGAGCCAGTGGCTTTGGCCTCAGGAGCATCAGCAGCACCTGGCAGCTGCTGGCACCCAAAAAACCTCCTGTCTGGGCCATTGCATGGGCAACTTTGGGTAGTTCCTCTCTTCTGTAGGGACCAGGCTCTCTATTTTCTTTCTTTTCCCATCCTAAAATGAACAGCCTCACTCCACAGGGTCTCTGGATAACCTCAAGGTGACACCTCTGTAGGGAATGGAGAACAAGCCTTGGCATTATCTTTCTGGAGGCACTGGTGATGTGAGAGATGAAAAGCTGGCACAGAGCACCAACATGCTGGGCACATGGTTTGATACTACACCTTGATGAGTAAAAGGTGGAACTGTTGCCTGGCATGAGGGATAGGACATTCAGCAGAGAGGGAGTCACCTGATGTGACCAAGGACAAGATTGCACAGCAGCTGATGTGACCCTGGGCACAGCTTTCTGCTCTCTCCATACAGTCAGCTCTGCTTCTGTGTCCATGGAAAGACAGACCCACGACTGCTCAGAAACTCAAGGAAAGACAACTCATTTGGCCCATCAGGTAATTCCCTGGAGGTAGAACCATCACTGCCATAGACATCAGCTTCAAAATCAAAAGGTTTTCATTCTTTCACTGGATTTTACAGGATCTGAAGAAAAGTGTGTGAGGAAAGATGAAGAGTCAGAAAGGAGAGGTTGTCAGTGGATCTGCCATGGGGTAACCTGGAGAGCTGCTGACCTGAATCTGTGCTGGGTCTGTGAGCATTTTTACCAATGGCCTCGATGGGAATTGTATCTGCAACCTATGAGTTTAGTGGGTCTAGACCTACAGACCTTTCTCAGTGTGTTGGTTTTCCACTGAAGTCAGACAGTCCAGATCACAAAAAATTGCCCCCAAAACCCCAACATAATTCTTATTTTCCTGATAACCCAGATAAAGTTTTGACTCCTACAAGGGAGTCATACACTGGAGGATTTCAACAGTGCCTCGTCACAAGATGCACAGCTCTGCAAAGTATCCATTCTGAAGCAGTTCTGCCAAATACCAAGAGAAAATTGCATAACATGAGAAGGAGCAAACCGCAGCTGAAGCTTCATCATCCACTGTGGCAGCTGACCGTGGACGTCACGAGTTCTTCCATACCCAATGGCATCCTTTCCATTTTCTTTGGACTGTAGTAGTGAAAGAATAAACATTTCAAAAGGTTCAAATGAGACCTTTGAGTGCCAGCACTGAATCCCTGTGAGGTTGGGATAAACTGACAAAATAACATCCTGCAGAAGCTGTGCCTGGGACAAACCACCATTCCTGCGTTCGTGTTCTGTGGTTTGTAGCACAGGGGCCACTTTAAACCTTGGTCTCTGTCCAGGCACCAGTACCAGCTCTCCCATGACTTTATGTTTGCATCTCTTTCTTCTTCATGAAGGGAAGATTTCCAGGTTTGTTCCCTTTAACTTTGTTCATGGTAGCACTCTTGACAGAAGGACTTAGTGCCTATTTAATGTCTTTGCAAGGAAAAGAGAGAAACTTCTCGGTTACATAAAAGTTTGTATCAAAATTCAAGAATCCGGATTAATTATAGAAGACTTGCCTTGTATCATTCAATTTGTTTGAATAGCTTTAAAGATTAAGCAGATCCAAGGCCTAACAGAACCAGAGCCAGTAAGACAATAGCTGAGATTTTCCTTTGAAACAAAATATACAGGTGGTTTCTGTGAGTTTCTGTGTCTATCTGCCCAGCTTTTTTATTTTTATGTCGTATCCAATATCACAGAACCTGGCAGTAGAAATCATATAGCAATTTGTGAAAGCTTGTTGCTGTTCTAGATATCATATAGTCTGTTCCACACCAGCAAAGACAAAACCAATGCCTTTACTCCTCGAGTTTTCATTCAAAAGGATAATGATCTCTGGTAACAAAATATTTGGCAGTAGCATTATTTAAAATGCACAGAGGAAATGTTTGTCCCTAATTCAAGGAACTGTGGTCACACAGTCTCTATTCACTTGGTATTTACCAGTGAATGCCAAAGGCTAATCTGCAAAAAGCTCAGGAACAGAGTTAAGTTTATCACACTCCATCCTTCACCCATCCCATTGTAAGGGAGTTACAAAATAGTAATTATTGAATTTCTTTGTGGCCAGAGAACTTATAAACCGTGTTATACCCAGCAGGCTCTAATGGCTCCTTCGGTAAGTATCTAATTAAGTGGTTGGGGTGTTGGGGTTTTTTTCTTTCACAGCATACTTTCGTGTTTTAAAATCCCTTTGCATTAAATGACTTCTCGAGTTTTCCAAATTTCTCACACGCACAGAAGATGGAAGTACGAAAAAAAAGCGAAGGGGAGAGTTCGGTCGTGGGAACAGGAGGCAGAAACGAGGATTCGCAAAGGCTAAGGGCAAATCCTCCCCAAAGTCTCCATCTAAAATACTGAAAACTGCAGCTACCGTCTGCCTGGGGCAGTTTGCCGTCTAGAGAGGGGGAAATAAAGCCAGCCCGGGGGGAATGGCTACGTTTGGGGAGGAGAGGCCGCTCCCCAAAGCCCAAAGCGATTACAACACCTCGAAGGCTTTGAACGGTGCAAATCCGGGCTTTGGGCAGTTTTACCGATCCCGCTCGGCATCTCTCGCCCGCCGGTCCCTGCCACCGCGAAATCCCGCTCCACCCCGGGGCAGCGGAACGCGCCGAGCGGTGCTGAGCGAACGCACGATCGGGATGGGGAGAAACTGCCCCGGGGTGAGGGGAGGGGAGCCGAGCATCCGCCCCGCTCTCTCCTCGCCTTCGGGAGGGATGCTCGGCTTCGGCGGGGACGGCGCGAGGTGAGAAACCTGCCGATCTCCGGCCCGGGGAATGCTACCTGCTCCCGGGAAAGCTACTTGCCCCGGGAAAACTACGTGCTCCGGGGAAATGCCTCACAGCGAACCACGGGGCCGGTCCCTGCCGCTGCCCACCGCGGTACCAGCGGCCACCGCCTCCCCGCAGCCTCGCTGCTCCTCCGGGCACCACGGGTTCACTCCCGCCCTCTCGGCCGAGCTTAAATCGCGCAGTAAGTTGGGTTTTTTTTAATGGAGCCACGTCGAGGAGCCGGAGATGGGCTGGAAGAGCCGAGTCCCCGCATCCCGACTCGGTCCCGCATCCCGGCTCGGCCCCGGGCGCACCTGCCCCGGCGCCGGGGCTGCGGGTCTCTCCCGGGGCTGCTCCTCCCCTACGCCCCCGATCGCTCCGGCCCCTTCTCCCTCGTTAGGGAAGTGTTAGAAAGTTGCTGAAGTGCGAAATGAGCCTGCGAAACCTCGTTGTCCTCATTAAACTCTGACAAGGAGGGTGACAAGAAGCAGCGGAGGGGAAACAATGCGGCAGTGTTGGGGAGAGCCCCGCGCCGGGGCAGCCTTTGTGCCCGCACACAAAAGCTCTTGTTTGCATGTGTTAAAGTCCATTAAACCGCGGCAGCCCCAGGTGCAAACGCCAGCCCGGAGAGGCCGCGCCACCTTCCGCGCCCGCTGAGCGCCGCGGCCGCTCCGNCCCGCTCTCCGTGCCCCCAGATTCGCCTGTCCCCAGCCTCGCCGTTAGTGGCAGCGACGGGACACAATGTCGCCTATTGTGCTGGCCAGCCCCTCACCCGAGGGGACACGGATGGGACCCCGCGCGCAGCCCAGGGTCGTGGATGCTGACCTGGTGCCAAAGAGCCTCCTGGACAGGGGCCGTGGTTTGGTTTTTCCCACTGTGGCTTGTAAAGGTGCCTTTGGGCACCGTAACATCATCAAATCTTCACAGAAAGTGCCGCCAAGGTTAGGAGCAGAGCAGTTTCCCGACTCCCGATTCAAACAGCAGAATTCAACCCAAATGGTCGAAAAGAGAGGAATTGTGCAGAGAATAGCCACCAAAAAAAAAAAAAAAAAAAAAAAAAAAAAAAAACCCTTGAACAGGCCAAAAAAAAAAAAAAAAAAAAAAAGCCTTGCACAGGCCAAAGCTACAAAAACAACATCATCACAGTGTTAGTGTTTCATATGACTGGCATGGCAATTTATCCAGGAAAAAGTATTTCCAGGTTCTGTTGCAACAAGTCTACATCACTTTATCCCCAGTGGTCTGCCAGGGATCTGCCCCGCAGCTATTTTAAATTGTGCTGCTAATAACAATTCATTACAGTTGATAGAGCTGGGAGACTTGCCTTTTATTTTGCAATTAGACGTAAAGGCTCTGATCTGGCAAATGCTTTGCACTGTGAGCATGCGAGTAGTTCTGCTGAAGTCATCTGGGACTGTTCATGTGCTTAACATTAAGCCCGTGTGGGTTTGCAGGATCAAGGTCTGAGACGGGATCATCTTTAAGGATGTTTGTTTACCTGCTCTGTTCTGTATTTTCTAGATTCATGACGGCGCCCTGCAAAACTATTGGAGTGTCTCGAGTCAGCTGGGCACAGCTCACAAGTAGCATTCTGAAGCCAAGCGATTCTTCCCGTAAACAGAACTGGTTTGCAGGAGCCTGATTCGGGAAGACATGACGGCACTGGGTACGTTGCATTGCGAACTGTTCAGCTGTGTGAGCCTGTGTGTACTGAGGCGTTAATGCAGAACTGTTGGGCATTGGGCCCAGAACAGATGTGATGATGAGTGAGAGCAAAGAGACAGGGAGGAAGGAGTAGAAGAAGAAAGCACATTTTAGGCTTCTCCGTTCCTACCTAGACAACTACTGCTTCCAAAACCTGGGAACCGTCCCCAAATGCCTCTTATCAAGAGAAAGTAGGAAGCAACATGATCTGTGGAGAAAACAAACATATTTGTTTTTTTCATTTGCCAATCCTCCGAACAATAGCTGTTTGTAGGCAAATAATCTTCAGGTCTGCATAGCCAGATCAATGCAGGGAGTGGTTCCCATGGGCTCTGCAGTGCCAGACACACTGAATGGTTTGTAAGGAAACAGGTCCTTGAACTTCTCCACAGCACAGACACTATCTTAGTAGGTTATCTCGCACTTGCTTCTGTTCATTCTCCCATTCTCCTCATCTTCCAACGCTTGGCCTGGCAGGGAGAAGTGAAGACTAGATGAAACAGACCTTGTTTTAATAGAAAAGGCTTCAAAATGTTCAGCTGTTTGTTATTTCCTTGCCACTTACTTTTCCAATTTACTTTTGGAGCCAGGCTAGCTAAAGAAAAGGCCAATCCTTGTGCACAGTCGCAGTTTAATACCTATGATATGCATGAAGAAAATTAATTTGACTGAGGATTTTGCTTCATGAAGTAATTACAGCACAAAGCATAAAAAGGCTGTGTTTTGTCTTGATTCGCCAAAGTCCTGGTTTGCATCATGAGGTCATGTTTAGGATTACAAATGTTTACACAAATAGCATCTTACAGTATCTCACATCGCCTCTCTCCACCTTTACTAACAGGACTTTTGGAGGTGGAGAGGAACAGGGAAAGAAACTGTTCTTCAGTCCCAGATGTGTTAAAATTGAAGCTTAAACTCACAGGGCACGAGAAGGGCAACACAAATATGGGAGGGTGCTGAGTTTGTGGGGCTGCTCACACTCCAAAATATATCCCATGCCTACAACCCCTCTCCACTACTATCAGTGGAGGAGGGTTGTAGGCACCAGCACAGCCCAATTAAGGTTGGATTGATACAAGAAAAACTCTCATGTAGGACATACCATTTTCATGGTATCTTCAGGACAGGCTGATCTTTTTTATTTTGACTTTTTAAGGCACCTCTCTGGAGTCAGATCCTTTTGAAATTGTATGTGAATACTTTGATAAACTAAATAAAACTAGTGTTGGTAAAAAATGGCAGATTTTTTCATTAATTTGGTCATATTTGCAATGTGTTTCACAACTGAAGGCAGCAGTTCAATTATCACTATCTTGCAGCCAGAAAATACCTGGAAAAACGAAGCAAATCAAAATGTGCTGGCAGAGCATGTCTCACTGCCTTCACATGGCCAGTCCCCATCAGTCAGTCACTTCTGCTACCAGGGAGCCCACAAACTGCCAATCACACCACAGTTCAAAACAGTCCATCCTGCTGCTAACCTGTATCACAGCAAATTTGTTCAAGACTGATGGATTTTAAGTGTTCTTAGAAGAATTAACTCAAACTATAGAGAACTACCCATGGGAAATAAAAGTTACAGCAATGGTAACCTTCCAAAAACCAGAAAATTCACAGATTAAAGTCACTGGGGAGCAATGCACTCACCAGCACTTTCTGCCTTACCTGGGTGTTTAGGTGGGAGATCTTTAGATTGTGCAATGACTGCTGGAGCTGAGCTCTGAATGTCTGTCATCAAAGCACTTGGGCTGTGGCTGACTCGCATTGGGAAACTGGAATTATGAAGACCCTTCTTTTATTCATCACTGCCTGCCTTCTTTCCTCACTGATAATACAGGGTCAGCATCCTCTCAAAATGACTGGAAAAGGAAATAGTGCATGTGAAACTCTCAGACACTGCTGTCATGAGCACCATGGAAAAACCATACGGAAATGAATAATTTTGTGCCCAAAGCACAGTTTGAATAACAGGCAGTAAAAAGCCCCTTCGCTGCACATTAAACAAGAGGAGAATAAATCATGAGGGGAGCTGCTCCCTCAGGAGCAGCAACCATTGCCAATGCAGAGTGAGGGGGATGCCTGTAGGAAAAGGGCGTGGATAACTCAATTACAGTTCATCTGGATGAGGAAAACCAGGCAAATTCTGGACACTCTGGGCTGCTGAATGCTGGAGCCTAGAGCCTCAGTAGCCTTTCAGAGCATATTGTTTCACACACGTCTTTGTGTGTGCATGGGCTTCAGGGTATATGGAAAATTAGTGGGATAAGCTTTGGCTCTGTGCCAGGTTGAGTGCTCTACAGAGCTACAGCACTGCTGGTCAGCTGGAAGCACAGGCTGAGGTCTAGATGAAATAAATAAAATCTTTGTAATATCAACTGATCAGGTTGTAGAGTATCTGTCAGTGGCTACAGCACCAATGGCTGGGCAAACACAGCCCTCTGATATGTGTCCCACTGCCAAATCTGTCTTCATCCATGGGGCAGGATGCCAAAGGGGTCTAGAAACACCCTATTTCCAGGTAGTCTAGAGATGTCTTTACTGACCCTCTATATATAATTCCCTGCACTTCTGGGCTGGAGCCAGGGCATAAGATACAGCAGAATGTATTTGGAGGAGTTACCACCAGGAATATCCCCTTCATTAAGGTTAAATAAGATTGGGAAGTAAGAGAAATTAATTCCTACAGGCATCCCTAAAAGATGGGGAGACAGCAACACCATAGCAGGAACGTGTCCTAGGACTGTGCTTGGCAGAGGCAGGCAGGACAGCACAGAGAGCTGTGGTCAGGTCTCACTCATGGTGGCAGATTTAAGAGTGCAATGTCCAACCCAACAGTGGGAAGGTGATCTTTGTTCTGCTTGACAGAGCAGAGCTGGTGTACTGGCAGCATCAAAACTCTCTGTGTGATGCAGCTCTGCAGAGCAGCTCCAGAGAATCCACAGCCACAGTCAGTGCAGCAGGTTAAGGACACACTGCCGAGTGGCGATGTGGCCTCTCATCGACGGATGCTCTTCCTTGTGCTCGTGTTTCTGACACATTGATCAACTGTTGCGAACTTAGGTAAAACCCATTTTTTCAGTCCCTCTGTCCTAGTGGAGGCATGGCCCTCCTGAGGCTCAGGAATGAATGTAAAATGTCTCACATTTGTTCTGATCAGGGCTCTGCTGATCCTTTTTCTCCCACTCGGGAGTCAGGAGATGTGAGTATTCCACCCCTGTGGATCTGGTAGAAGCACAAAAGACACATCTGGTGACAAAAGACACATCTCTTCTGGGGCTGGTGGACTTCCTGCTTATGCCAGGATTGAGTTTGCCCAACAAGGGACCAGTCAGTGTCCACAAGACTCTTTGACAGCAGAACATTCTGTTACTCTTCCTGTTATCAGAGGGAACACTGCACACAGCTACGTATATCCATTGAAGTCTGTTATTTCAGCTCGTTCATATGTTGCTGACTCACCATTCATTCACTTTGTACAACCTTTTAAAAGTCTTACACATCCCCAAACCCTGTCCAGGGAATTTCTGCCTTAGATGTATCTCACACTGCACCAACATTAACTTGAAGGGGCAATAATTTTCCCAGGAGTGTCTTATATAAAATCTTCCTCTTCAGAGATAAGAGACAAGGTCATTCCACATGAGACAACCCACTGGAATGACTCTTTAGACGCTGCTTGTTCTGGAACCTCTTATTCATCATTCTCCTCATCCTGATATTTTGTCCTCTAATTGCAAAAGTACTTTCCACTTCCACTGAGTGTTTCTGTGGGCAAGGTACAGACAGAAATGGATAAACTCCTCTTCATGGGGATTAGGAATACATTGGGATATGGCTAAGAGATTTCTTCTAGCTTGGGTACATTTGTAGATTTTGTGGGAAATAGCAACTGGACAGCTAAAAATGGACAGCTTAGAAATAAACATCTCTGCACCAATCACCATCAGATAGGTCTTCACCTGGGCAGAGGACCTCCAAAAACATCCTGCAAGCTGCAGGGAATGGGGGTTGAGTCACCAAGGTACTTTCCCTTCTGAATCAGCACTAAATCTACGCCGCTGTGATATCACAGGCTATCTGCCTTTGGAAGCTCTCAGTATTTTTAAGCATTCTAACAGCAAAGTGCTGACTATTGCTGGGGATTACAGATTCTGCAGAACATTTTGGAAGATAACTTCTGGCATCTTGCCACTTGTTATATGGAAAATATGTTGTATTATCTTCCATGTGTGTGGGGGTGTGAGGGTGCTCTGAGTGTCCTGGCCCTCAGCCTGCAAAGACTTACACATATTTTATGCAGAATAAAGTTAAGCAATACATAATGAACTTGTTCAGGCTCAGAGCCTAGATCTGTCACTTAAGACATGTTCCATATCCTTCAGGACTTCTCGAAAGACAGCATCTTTCTCGACACTCCAAGTACGCTACCATGAGCACCATGCTGGAGGTTGGCTGAGTGGGACACAAATATTCTGTTGTCAGTGCAGGACTTTCCAGTGGAAGGGCCTGGTCCTGCCCCAGGCGGCTGGAGTCCTGTGACTGGGATAGTCAGACTGGGATGGTCAAACTGGTCCTAGACTCCTGTAGGCACACAGGAATGAGGAGGAGCTGCTGTCAGATGCACAGCAGACATTTGATGTCATGTTCTTCTCTTACTATCAGTCCTGGAAAGTTCTCCAGGGGCACTGAGTGAAGGATGAGGTGTAGCAGGTTGAGGGAAGGATGTCAGGGCACCGGGAATAGCCGAAAAAGGCCCCTATTGTTGGGAAATGGTGGTGTTATTCCCATGGAGACCCCTGCAAGAGTTCCTCCCATGAATGACTTCTGGGTGGGTTTGGGTGGGACCCAGAGGCAGAAGGCAGCAGAGGGCACATCCTCCCATGCCCACCCCAGTGCCACCCTTTGGGGGAAGCCAGGGTGGCTGCTCTCCTCCCCAAAGCCTGTCTGGGCACATCCAGCTCCCCTCCCTCACTGCCCTCGGCTGCGGGGAGCCCTGAGGGAGCCCCACGGGAGCCCTGTGGGGAGCAATGTCAGAGCTGTGCGTGGAGCTCTGAGGGAGCCCTGCAAGAGCGCTGAGGGGAACACTGCGGGAACACCACGGGGATGCCTGAGGGAGTAATGTCTGAGCCCTTCGGGGAGCCCTTCAGGACTCTGTGGGATCCCTGAGGGGAACCCGGGGGAGCCCTTTGGGATTCTGTGGAGAGCCCTGCGGGGAACCATTTACGGCCTGAGGGGAATCCCTTGAGACATTGAGTAGAATCCCTTGCGACCTTGTGGAGAGCTCTTTGCAAGCCCTTTGGGATCCTGTGAGCCGCCCTTGGGGAGTCCTTTGCGAGCCCTGTGGGGAGAGCGCTGCGGGAGCGCTGAGGGGACCCCGCGGCGGCGCGCGCGGCGCGCGGGCGCCCCCNTGTCAGCGGGCAGAAGGCGCGCGGGTTCGACGGCGGGGCCATGGCAGCCCTCAACGGCGCTGTGGAGAACGGGCAGCCCGACAAGAAAGTGCCCCCGCTGCCGCGGCCCCTGCGCAGCCTGGAGGTGAAGTACACCAAGGTGAGCCCCCCAGGCATGGGGCGCTGGGCGGCGGGTGGGCTTCGCCGTGCTGTCGCCGGTGTTCGGTGGAGTCAGGGTAGCGGTGAGATGTTATATTTTTAATGCAAAATTTTCGCCCTCAGCGTTGTTTTTCTTAGCTTCTTTTATTCCTTCTGCTGTCTGAGATAGTAGGTTTATGGGGGTTTGAGGTTGAGCGAGCAGATGACAGTGGCGTTTCTAGTGGAGCAACACTTGCCCCAATCTCCCTAATGCCCAAAACCTACCTTTTTCTTTTTAATAAAATAACTCCACCAAAGCTGTTGCTCTGCCCCAGGTACTCTGGGCTCCTCTCCCTGGCTGTGGTGCCTGACACCATCTCCTCCCAACCCACCCGTGAACGCCTCCAGCTCCCCGCTGGCGCTCAGCAAAATCCGATTTGGATGGGTGAGCCTGGGCAGGGCGAGGAAGGTTTTATCCCTCAGAGCCGCTTGCTGGGGTCGTGTTCGAGCGTCCTTGACCCACAGCTCCCCTGTGGAGAGGTGGCTCGGTGCCAGTGGTGGGTTTGGGTGGTGGCGAGCACTGGGCCGGTGTCCAGCAGGACTGGGCCTTGCAGAAAGGCTCTGCCATGAGACTGGAGCCACCCTGCAGCTCCATGAGAGGAGCGGTGCTCGTGTTGGTGGCTCTTCGTCCCAACTCCAGGGCCTCCCCACGGGATGAGGAGTCAGACACTGAGCCCACACAAACCCTCACCTCCCCGCTCTCCATTGAGTTTCCCTTTAAACAGTCACTCCTGACCTTTTGGTATAAACCAAAGGCTCCTGGGCTTGATCTCTCTGTCCCTCAGAGGTGGGGCTGGCTTGGAGCGGAGCAGGGCTGCAGAAATCCCTGCTCCCAGTGCAGCTGTAGCTCTGCGATCGCCGAGGCGCTTTTTGTTCCACAACAGCCTGACCCGCTGCCTTGCGCAGTGGGGAGAGCGTCCCGGCTGGTTATGCTGCTGAGGAGCCTTGGCTGCCATAATTTCAACTTTGTGCCTGGACTAAAGGAGCTGCAGGGGCTGAATGAGTGTGCTACTGCTGCATTTTTGTGTTAAGTATTAAGAAAAAACAAAATTCAAAGCTTGTAGCGAGAAGGAGTGAGCAGCGATAGCTTATCCGATGAGGTGTTGATTTGAATTATGCATCCAAAGCACTGAAACAGATTAGCAATTAGGGGTAATCACTGGACGAGATTAATTTTTTAACATCCGAAATTTATCTACTCTTTATTTGTCAGATAAACTTGTCATTTAGCAGCAAATTGGATCTGCAGCTGCTGATTGCAGAATGGCGTAATGCTGCACAAACAGCTCTTTCCTGCGTCCAAAATGGACACGGCCATTTGAGTTCTTCTTAAACATCCAAATGTTCTGGTTTTTGTTATTTTTATTGTTGTGAACACTTTTAAACACTCCTTAGGGATCTTATCCTGCAGCCGTGTATGTTTTCAAACACGCAGTTTATGCTCCACAGTTTTGCCAGAGACTGTGAGCGCTGAAAGAGTCAAGGTAGTATCTTTAAAGTGGAAACCAGCATAAATTAAAAGTGTGAGTTTGGTGTTTGATCTGATGCTCCCGGTGCATCTGAGAAAATAATGAGCAGCAGTCAATTTTCATAAAACTGTGAGGGGTTTTGTGCAAGCTCTGAGTTTCACCAGATGTTTACAGCTGACAGCGTGCTTCCCTCTGCTTAGAGGAGATTTTTATTTTTGGTTCTACCAGTTATGGGGCTGGGGGAGAGGCAAAGTTTTTCAACAAAGATCTTTCTTATAGAGCAGCTTAGTGCTTGTCATGGGTGTGTGATGGAAGTGATCTGTCCACAATTCTTTGTCTCAAATTCTGGCTATGAAGCATGAACTGTGGATATACTATTCAATTTGATTTCAACTCCTGGCACCAAGGACTGGTGATATGTGGTGGATTCCCAGAATGATGCCAGTGTATATGTTACATTTAAAACAGCCTGATCCTGTCACTCTTGTGTTTTACTGCTTGGTAGGAACATCACTTTCCCACAGAACTAGCATTGAATGCAAAGGAAAAATCAATATCCCTCCCCAATCCGTAGTTTGTGAGCATACACCTGATACTGTAATTTTATGGTTCCTGTCATATTTCCCACATTTTTAATATTAATTTTTTCATTAGAGAAACAAAGAAAAGATGAGGTTAAAATGTTAAATGTAAATGTTAAAATGTAGCACTTGGATAACAGAGTTAGTTTGGGAGCACTGGTGTCCTAAACTGGAGTTACTATTTCTAACATTGTATCTTTTCTTGTGACTTCCCTTGGCAACATTTTTTGTGAAATTTTCTTTTTCTCAGCCTGTGTGAAACAGGTGGGTCCAGCAGTGCAGCTTCTACACCAATTACACTTTGGATGCTTTATGCAGAAATAATGAGAAAAAGTCCTTTCAGGAAAAAAAGCTGCCCAAGGAAAGAAAACTATGACCCAAAGCAGTGGGAATTCCGAATGTAAGAGATGCAACATTAATCTCCTGGTGGTGTGTAGAGACTCATAAACAAGATTGCAAATGTGGATGGCTTCCAAATAAAAGTACTAGCTTACAGCCACTAGCAGGCTACTAATAAAGATTACTTCATCTAATCTTATTTAAAGTATATTTATAAAATATAACACTGCCAAGTCAGATCACAGTGTGGATAAGATGCATGTTGAATCAATTAATTGTATATAGGTATTCATGTTCTGTTTACAGTGAGTAACAACACTCCAGTATTTAATGCATTTTCAGTTACGCAACGCTGGGACTGTTTGTTCTTGCTCTGGAAATGCAATATTTTGAAACACTTAAATCTTGTCACAGATGACTCCAAGTGACGTGGGAGGCTTGATCTGGCCTGTGACAAGGCATGGTGGGGTAGAACCGAGCCAGAGCCCTCCTCTTGTGGACCCTGCCAGAGGGAGAAGCAAGCTGTGGAGGTAGCCCAGGGCAGGGCACAAACAGCCAAGTAATAATTGTACAGCAATGTGTAACAAACTTCTGCCTCAACCACACAGGTTTCTCTTGGTGTCTGCTTGCTGCTCCCAAGGAGATGTATTTCAAAAACTGCCTATTTCTCACTGCCAAATCCCAGTGTTGTTCTGTGTGGGACCAGTGCTCTGCCTTCCTCCAGCTCAAAATTAACTGGGTGCACAAGGTTTGTGGAAATGCTTCTGTATTGCCAGCAGTGTCCCTTGGAGAGAGCCTGAGCACACTTGACTCTGCCATGGATGGAAGTTGAAGAGCCTCTGGACCTTTGAGGAGCACTTGTGTTTTTTTTGTCTGTATCAGTTGTTTCTCTTTCTCCTGCCCATCCCACTCCCCTTGCTCTCTCTTCAGATATTTATTAACAATGAATGGCACGAGTCTACAAGTGGAAAGAAGTTCCCCACCTACAACCCTTCAACGCTGGAGAAAATCTGTGACATTGAGGAAGGAGATAAGGTAAGTGTTGTTGGACAAGTAGTGCAAAAAATATTTTCCAGGGGATTTCTTTTTGTAGGGAAGCACACAGAGGAAAAGCTGGCTTTTAATAACAACATCCATCTGGCCAGCCTGAGCTGGAAGTCTGGGATGTGCTGCTCAAGAATTACATGGGCTGGGTGGCATCAATCCTGTCCAGCTTGTCAGAAACACTTTCCCTGGTAGGAACTGGCTGCTGAACACTGTCAGAGGAATGAGATTGAGCATCATTCTTGTGCCATAGACTGGAAGGAAGTAGCCAGCCTGAGGAAATAACAAAGATGGTGTGTGCACACCCCTGACAGGATTTGGACCCTGTGTTGGGGGTGGTTTATACCCCAGCTGCAGGGCAGCCTTTTGGAGACACTGAACTGAAACTCCCCCTTTTTTAAACACAAATAACCTGAGTGCTTGGGGGAATTTAAGCTCAGTCATGCAAACATTGACCACTGCTGCTGGAGATGTGGTGCTGCTTTTCTAGCTGGTATTGTGGGTTCTGGCCTCCTGCACAAATGTAGCAGCTCTCACTAAAACCAAACCAGTCTCTCTAGAGCTTTAGTAGTTCCTGGCTGGCTCTGGTGCTGTAGAGTAACCTGAGATGTAACTGCTTGGGTTTGGTAACAGCCTGAGGTGAGGAACAATCACATGTGACACTTTTTTTGTCCAAAACAGCTCATCATGTATGGGCCAACTGGTCTGACCTATGGAAAAGAGCTGGGCCAACATCTGGCTCTGTGCAGGAAGTCATGAGAAGGTGATTCACAGCTGCTGTGCTGTGCCAGGGCTCATTGCTGTGGGCAGTAAGTGATGGGCAGCGTGGCCATTTCTGCCTGCACTGACATCTTTTTCTTGGTATTTAAACTTGTCCAGTGCTTGTGAGGCAGCCTCCAAGACTTATTGCCACTGGGGATCTGTGCATCCGTGGGGCAATTACACATTGAGGCAGAACCAAACATTATGTGTCATTTCTTTATCCTGACTGGGTAGGACACAACTGTGTTTAATTGCAGTGGCATGTAAACAGTGGAATTGAAGCTGACTCTGATGCAACTGTACTTTGATAGGCAGAAACCATGACGTTGTTATTGTTCCCTGAGCTAAGTGTCTCCTCAAGCAGCTACAGAGTATTCCATGAGCAGTTTGTGCCTGCTTCTCAATGTTTGCTATAGAAAATTGTTATACAGAACTAACAGGCCAATTTTGTTTCCTTGAGATTTGTCCCTGTCTGAATTCAGCTTCTAGCTTGCAGGAAGTGGAGCTTTTCCAGTCAGTGGAGCTCTCTCCCCTGAATACTCAGTACAGGTGACTGATTTCATAGTGGAAATTGCAGCCAAAAATGTAAGCTAGCTGTGCTTTGGGTGCTGAAGGTCTCTTCTATACATCACAGCTTTTAAAACAATATTTTCCTCTAACTCTGTTTTTCCAAGAAACTGAGTGGGGATTAGACCTGGATCTGGATTAATTAAAGAGAGTAATGGGTGACAACCATCCCCCAGATAGCTGTTTGCCTTCTGGTGGCCCTTGACCACGTCTCTTCTGGCACAATAAGGTTCCTGAGGCTTCCCTTGCTCTGGTTCATCCCCTCCTGGGGCTGCAACTCCAGTCTGCTGGAGTCACCACAGGAGGTGGCGAGTTGTGTCCAGTGGTGCTTTCCAGTGCCTTGTCCCCATGTGCCACTGTACTTGCTGTGCTGGCCAGTGCCACTGCAGGGGTGGCAGCTCCTGCCACTGTCTTCAGCTGTGCTCTGCCAATGTTTGGCTCTGCCTTCACAGCAGGCTGGGAGCAGAACTCCCCTTCCCAAGCCCTGAACAGAAACCTGCCCCTCCCTGGCCACGCAGAGTGTTTTGCTTAGGCTGCACATGAGGGGTGGAAATTTGGCAGCCAAAATCTCAGCGATGACAGTTTAGTCTGGTGCTGAAACTTGGCCAATGCTTTCTAAGCCTAGAAGCAAAGGTTTTGTTGTCTGTTCTTTAGTTACAGAATTGTCCTTGATGGGACAGTTGAGGGAAAAAAACACCCTGAAAATAAAATGGTGGATGTTTCCATCATTTTTTGCATGTTTCCATCATCCTGGATGCTGGATAGCTCACAAATAAAAGCTTGGTGTCCGACTGTTTGCCAGATTGATAATGGAAAAGGAGTAACTCTGGTGCTGTCCCTAACAGTTAGAGACAGGCTTTTTCCTTCTAGCAGCTTGCTGACATCCATCAAGGACAAGGGAAAAGTGCTCCTTCCTCAAAGGAGTGCCCAGTTCACTTGTCTCAGAGCATGGACAGCAGGTCCACAGCTGTGACTGTCAAGTCTCTGTCATGATCATTTCTAAACAGTTCACTCTCATGTGGATCCTTGAAGGGTTGTGAGAGGGATTTGTTCACAGTCAGCCTGTCCCCTTCAGATTGTAGTGGCAGACTGATGTAAGACCACAGCAGATTTGCAACGCCCACAATAATGATTTTGGACATTTCTGGCTGTTAGGATGCTGTTTGTAGCTGTTTTGAATTTGAGTTTGGAACTTAACACCATTCAATGTGTGGACTGTTTGCAGGGGAGCAGGTCAGGGAACCTCTTCTAACTGAAAAACTGTGACATGCTCATGCCCTATGTCAGAAGAGTGCCTTTCCAAAGATGTGCACAGGGAAGGCTTTTTGAGAAAGTCAGTAGGTAAATGGAAGAAAGAGGGTCCCCAGTGGGTGTGCTCCATTCATGGCACAGCTCCTCACTTGGAGCACTCAGGGGCACCCTGAGATTGAAGCAGAGCAAGGCTTTTTTGCAGGTGTTTTCCCCACTCACAGAGCCAGTGGGCTGATGGTCTCCACTGTGCTCTGCAGCCTGCTGCTGGGGCAGGAGAGAGGAAAAGAGGATGGGAAAGAAAAAAGGAGCAGCAATGAGCAGGCCTTGAGGTAGAGGAGGAAGATGGACAAGGCAGCTTAGAACAAAGAACAGTGTTGAGTTTGTTCAGGGGGGAAGGTATGTGATTGTGAAACTGGGGGTTGTATCATAATTCAAACACCCCAGGTGGGTATGAAGGTTTGCAGGTATTTCCCAACACTGTAAAGACTTTGCAATCTTAATATTCTTAGTGAAGCTTTTTATGTAATGCTCAGTAAATCTGTTATAGATCTGAGTGGAGCACCAGGATGCATGGATCTCCTCCTCCTGTGGTTTTGTGCACCACAGGGTGTTCCTGGCACCTTGACAGTTCAGAGTCACTTTGTCACGCCTTGTGCCTACCTATTGCAACATGCCTGCAATGAACATGCCATTCAGACTCCCCTAATGCCTAGTCATAACAGGATGGATTAAGAATGGCATTTCAGCCTTCCTGAAGGATTTCCTTGTTTTTGCTGGTCTCTCAGGCCTATTGAGTCGGTGCAGAAAGGCTCTTGGGATATCACTTGGTGGTGCTACCCTGAGGGTGTTTAGGGAAAGCCTGTTTGCCCATGTGACAGTGACTGCAGGCTCTGAGCCACCATTTGTACCCAGAATGTCTGAGAAAGATGGTTGTCTTCATTTTTGCCTCTAGGAGCTGCAGCAGGGCTCATGTGCTCCCATTTTTAAAGGCTGGGTAAGATCTGGGCATGCACTGAAGTCCTCTGCCCATGTAGTCATCTCACTCCTGTTCTGAGTGCCAGGGTAGAGGGAAGACCCTCAGTACCAAGGGCATTGTGCCACTGCAGACCCAGTTCCCTACACATCTGTGCTCCCAGCCTGGTTGCAGAACTAATTAATTGCTACTAAGGGAGGACTTGTTTAAACCTGACACACTTATGTTCCTTTGCCTGCTCTGTCACATAAAATATTGCCTTCTTTCAGCTTAAGCCTTCATTCCAGCAGGCAGGATGGGGGATACATGAGTGTGCGGTGGCTGGTGGTGCCTTCTGGCTTTTGTGAGGTGCCAAGCTGAATCCAGATCTACTCCAGCAGAGTGAGCCATTCAGAGGCCTATTGTGCCTGTGGGTGATGGGCCCCAGGCAGGACCTGCCTGTCTGTGCTCAGTGGCTCTGGACACCTCTGCCCCACCAGCATCCCTTGCTGGACCAGAGCCATCCTGTGACAGCACAAGTTTCCTTCCTAGTGCTCTTCCAAAAGGATGGAATTCCTTTCCTGACAGTATAGGTCAGACTGTTTCAAAGCTGTGTGATCTCTTGGTAAAGAAATGGAGCCAAATTTAATGTAAGGTGCCATTGCCTTGGGTGATGACTTGCAGTTTTGACCATGAGCTTTTTAAGAAGGCAGCGTGTCTCCCTACAACATTGTTTCTTGATTGAGCACCACACATCCCCCCCATGAGGGGGATGTGGCCAGACCTTGTTGGATCAGTGCAGAGGCTTATTTCCTAATTGTATCCAGACAAGACTTGAGAAAAGGTATAGATGAGAGCAACTGGTGAAGTGCTGGGAGGAACGAGCAAGGTCTGACACCCTCTCTCCTTTCCCACCCTTTTGAGCCAGATATTGCAGTGAGGCACAAGTTCTTCATCAGCTGAACTGAGGCTTGGGCTGTGCCAGACCTAACATACTGCAGGAATCTGTCCAAAGCTTTATCAATGCTTGGGCTACAGCCTTGGCCTTGGGGATATTGGTGGCAGTGTTCCCATAGGTGCCATTGGACTGGGAGCCCTTGGCTTCACTTTTTTAATCAATGTATGTGAGGTGATGAGAGGAGTCCAGGGCATACTGTGGCCAGAGCAAATGCATGAAGCTCCAGGGGTGATGGTGTGGGAAGAGAGGAATTTGCTTCCCATCTGGTTAGTAACTTGGTTAAACAGAGTTGGATTTGGTCCAGAGGATGGTAAAGCTGTTGGGAGATGGAGAATGGCACTCAGTGTGTGTAGGGGAAATGTCTTTGTCATAGTGCTGAACAGCAAAACCTTTCCCATCTGGCAGAAACGTTCTGGGAATATGTTCTAGGATCTAAGGGTGATTTTCGGTGTGTTAACTGCCTTGGCATGGGCTCCAGGGGGACTGGATGGTGGGATCTGAGCTGTAATTATTTCCCTGGGTAAAATCTTGATCTCATGGGGGATTTTCCTGCCCACACTTGTTTAGAGGAGACTATTTCATGTAGGCCAGTGGCCTGTCATGATTCTTCATCCTCCCCCAGTGTCACATCCTGTATTGGCAGGAACATGATTCTGGATTATTTTATAAACAAGTCAGTTACATTAAATTACCCTTGAAAGACCCAATTGGTATTCAGACCTCAAGGTTGTTTATGAGCCCAGGCCAAACATAAAACATATTCCAGGCTTGAATTCAAATCCAGGAGTAAAATGAAAGTGGTTTTGTTGGACAACTTAGTTTTGGCCACCACAGCACCAACTAGGAAGCAACTTGGGGGGGGTTTCTGTGCCATTGTCCAGCTCCTTCCTTGTAACCTGAGGTTTTCTTGTGTGTGTGTTGTGCAGCCTGATGTGGATAATGCAGTGGAGGCAGCAAAGGCAGCATTCCAGAGGGGCTCTCCCTGGAGACAGATGGATGCCCCAAGCAGAGGGCGACTCCTGCACAAGCTGGCTGATCTCCTGGAGCGGGACAGAGTCATCCTGGCAGTGAGTACTGGGAGCACTGATAAGCCAGCAACAGTTGGCTCATAACTCTGCTCCATCCTCTGGTGTATCCATATCTACCTAATATCTTTATTTTCTCTCCCTTTGTGAAGGGCAGAAGAGTCCATACAGGAGTCATGACTTTGTTCCTCTTGCGGCAGGATTTTAGGGATTTTAGAAGGCTGTCAGTTCTTCTACATAGTTGACTTTTGCAGAACTTTAGCTAGTTATTGAAGTGATTAAATATATTAATACTTAAATTTTCAAAGCAATATTTTTTTTTTGTTTTAACTATCATTGATGTTTATAGCTGTCTCACAGCTTTTATTTTAAAAAAATATACACCAAAATGACCAAACAATCAAACCACACCTGACTCATTCTTTATTACAAAAATGCAGGTAGGTTTGACTTCTGTGCAAATTCCTTCCCTTAAGATGGGGGGCTGGAAAGGGAATCTTTCTCTTGCTGGATATCATCCAAAGTTTAAAATGTGTGTAAGTGGGAACTGTTACTTTCCCTATTGAATGTGCTGGCTCAGGAAAATCTCTTTATAGCTGTGAAGCTGTGTTAACTTGGACTTTTGCACTGAAGAACTATTGCTAATGGTTCCATGATCCTGTCCTGGAGGAGTCCTGCTCCAGGTGCAGAACAAAGGGATAAGAACCTGAGCTAAAATGTGCTCAGTTGGTAGAAGCCTTTGGACTCTACAGGCTTTGTGCATCTTTCCAAATGGCACCCAGAGATCCTCAGCTTGGGGCTGCTGTCCATTCACACCTATACTCTTGGATCTCAGCACTCTCCAGTCCAGTGCTGCACTCTTATCTTCAGGGAAAGGCATTTATGACATTCCATGCTGTCAGATGTGCAGGTAACTGAGCCAGTGTCCTGCTGAGGTCAGTGGGAATTGACATCTGTGGGATGTGCTCAGGAGCCTGTACCTATGTGACTATTTTGAGCTGGGTCTCTTTCCCCAGCAGTGTCACTCAACCAAATGAGAGCTTTCAGTTTCAGCAGGGCAAAACCAAAACATTCTGTTCTGAAGACAGTTCTGGGCAGCAAATAAGAGGGAAGAAAAAAATATACATATATATATATGTGTGTGTGAGAGTAAACCCTGTTTGTTTTTTTGCTCACTTATTGATGTGACTTTGGAGCACCCTCCTTTTCCCTTAACCAGAACACACTTCAAGCTTGCTGCTGTCCTTCTGATCTGGGAGGGCTTGTTTGGCATTGCTGTTTGCACTGCAGAAAACCAGCCCTGGCTGCCTTGGCTGTGTGCTAAGCAATGACTTAAAAAAATCAGTTGTTTTAGCAGACATTCAGCGGATAACAATCCTTGCCATTCCAAGGGGAATGTCTGTTCAAGTGCTGTTTGGACCCTGATGTCTGTGGAGCATGACAGGGTATGACTTCATGTGTAAACAAAGATGTTTCAATCTACCAAGGGATAGTACTTCCTTTATGGATGTGCTGGCCATTTGCACCAATATCCCATTTAATGACCTGAGAGGAGAACAAAGCATTCCCTGAGCTAATGTCCAGAACAGTGTGAAGGACACAGGCTCAGCCTGGACTTTGTTTAGAGCTGATCAGCACCAGTGCAGCTTCAGTGGGGCAACTTCTGCCTTGCCCTGGGCTCAGCACACATGTAAGCCCAAAGGTTACTTTACCAGATCTCTGTAAAAAGTATGTTTATCACTGGACAAAAGAGGCTTTTCAGAGGTTGGGTTTAGGCTTATGAAGTAGAAAAACTAGATTATTTTTTTCTAATAGAAGGGAAGTAGCTCTGCCTGATTTCAGTGACACCATCTGGACTCCAGAACATCTGTGTTGGAAGGTCAGTTAGGGTGAAGTCATGATACTCAGATTGTTTCTGACCAGTGCCCCAGACCCCAGCCTGTATTCCACCCACACTCACCTTCTGGAGGCTTCTGGAAGGTGCCCCTGAACAAAGCAGCTCCTGTACACATCAGAGTTGCTGTGTCTGCTTTCCCCTCTGCATTATTTGTATTAACAAGCTCATTCTCTAAATACAAGAGGAGGGAAGAACATTCCATATCTTCAGAACAAGGCACAATAAAGCTGATGAGAGGGTTTTTTAAAAGCTCTTTCTTAAGAAAAAAAAACCCCAAAACATTGACTTGTCTGACAGTGCATGCAAATTGGTTTTTTTCAGACTCTGGAAACAATGGACACGGGAAAACCTTTTCTGCAGGCTTATTTCATTGACCTGGAAGGCTGCATAAAAACACTGCGGTACTATGCGGGATGGGCTGATAAAATTCAGGGCAGAACTATTCCAGTGGGTGAGTACCTTCAGACCCAGTTTCAGACCTGGGATGGGATCAGGCTTGAGGGGGAGGGAGATCCATGGAAAGGCTGGAAAACCTGCAAAAGCAGCCTGCACTTCCTTTCTATCTCAGGATGCATTTTAAGCAGGTGTTTCAATATTGAAACTAATGGGAGAACTTGGTTAATGCCTGGATAGATCTCTGGAAAATAATGTGTGGGCTCTTCTGTTGCTTTTTTAACAGAGAAACTTTTGGTCAGAGCAGTCACACAGAGAGAGCACTTTGGTCCAGGTATAGAAGTTCAAATATGGTTTTGGTGAGAACAAGTTAAGAGAATGGATGTCCTTGTGGCATGATGGGAAATATGGAGTATTTTCAAATTTGGCCTCTTTTGTCCCTACGTGTGGGTGATCACTGAGGCCCTGTAAAGGACAGACACTGCAGACAGAAATTAGTCACCAGAGGAAGGGCTCTGGAGGGCTGAGCTAGTTCAGTCTGTGCAGACAGCAAAGGGAGCCATGTCAGTCATATAAACTGAGATTTGTCACCCTCATTCAGAGTGGTGTAAAGCTTTGCTTGTCTGGACACTGCATGTTTCTCCTGATTTGAAATCACTTTGAAAAAGCATCATTGGAAATGTTCTTGCTCTCTGTCACATCTTCCCAATGGAACTAGGTGTTCAGCAAGAATGAATTTGAAAGGCAAATGTTCTTCTTGTTTTTTTTTCTGTGAAAGAGTAACAGCAGTATTTTAAGGTGAATGGTACTACTTTAGTTCCAGAGTTTCATCTTTTCGTGATTTCTTACCAGGAGTGCAATTCCTGTCACACTGAACAGGATTCCTGTATAAAATGGGTTTTAAAACTCTCTCCCTTGAGGAAACAAGTGCTTTGTGTTTTTCAGTAGGACACAATCTGAATTAAATTTGTTTGCTCTTCAGTGTGATAAAGTTATCCTCCCCTCAGCCTCAACTCAGAGTTTGCAGAAGGAACTGAACCCTGGTTTCAAAAGGTCCCTGTGTGACTGTGAGTGGTGTTTGGCTTTCAAGCTGGCACAAGACCTGTACTCAGATCTTCATCTGGACAAAGACATGAGTCAGGATGAATAGACAGTGTTCTCTGTCTAACAGGGGTTTGGTTCTGTCCCCAACCTGTTAGTGTGCAGTTGTCTCACACTTTCTGTGAAAGTGAGGATTTTGACTGTTTTGTCCCCTTTTACTCTCTTGTCTTGCAGATGAAAATTTTGTCTGTTTCACCCGGCACGAGCCGATGGGTGTCTGTGGAGCCATAACCCCAGTAAGTGACAGTGCTGGTGCCCTGCATCTCCCACAGAGCTGGAAATTCCATGTGCACTCCATCCTACCCTGCAGCCATTTGCTGCCTGGCTAAGCACAGCTGTTCTGCAGGGAACTCCCATCTCAGTGGCCTGATGTAGTTTTGTGTTTTACCCCCATGCCAATTGCTCTTGGCAACAGAAATGCTGTGCACTGGAAGGGTGGGTCTCCTAATCAGATGCTCTGCTGCTCTCTGAGGCTGACACCAATCACCAGAGACCAGTCAGAGCTCTGACTCTCACACTGCTGGGACAACCATCTCATCATGAGGAGTGCTGGCTTTCTGCTGCCTTGTGCTGATGCATAGTTTTGGGTTTTAAATCATATCCATTATCAATTAATTACGTCTGGCTGCTCTCTGAGCTTTCTGGGATTAAGTCTCACTGAAAAGAGGTTTTTTCTTCCTTGAGGTCTTATTCTCTGCTGAGGGGACAGTGTGGCTAGCTCTTGGAATGCCTCCAGTGTTAGCATGTGTTGCTTGCTCTGTTTCAACAGACAGCCAGGAAGACTTTACAGCTCATGGGAGACAGATTTTGTTCCTGTCTGGTTGTGAAATGCTTTGAATGTGGTATCCTACAATTTGTGAAGCAAATGGTGCAGTGTCAAGACTCTCTGTTTGGATACAGCACCAAGTCTGCTGGAGCTCAAGAAGTCTTTGGACAACAATCTCAGGCCTCTGGTGGGAGCCTTGGTGCTATCCTGTGTAGGTCCAGGAGCTGGAATTTGATCCCAATGGATCTTTTCCAACTCAGGATGTTCTATGATTATATGGTGCCTGGATCAATAAGAGTTCATGGAGGATTTTGACTTTTGAGATAAGGTTAAAGACTGAAGTGCATATATGCTGGGCCCTGGGAATACCAGGTCTGGACCAGATCCCAAAGATGTCTGGGGAAATTCTGCTTTTTCCTTCAGCAGGACTGAATTTATACCCCAGGTGATGAGAGGGCATGGTCTCTTTGGCAGTGTCAGGGTGAGGCAAAGTAGGAGGTTATCAAACATTTCTCTTGGTGACTTCACAGCTTTTCTGGCTGAGCAAGCAATGTGATGGCTGGTGAGCAGAATTTATGACTTAAGATGAAAATCTCAGGTTCCTCACACTGATCACCAGTTAAAAGGTATTTCCCTGTCACTCTCAGCCCCCTTTGGCACTCAGCAGTGCTTTGGAAAATATCCCTTTAAAAGCCTACATGCAGGATGCTTTGGAAGGCCACTGTAGGGGACATAGTGGGACTTGTAAGATCTCAGGTTGACCCTAGACCAGCAATAAATACAGCAGAAAGTACAGAAACAAATTTGACTTAAGATCAACACTGTGTTTGTATAAAGAATGATTGGGGTCAGCAAAATCACATCTGTCTTCAGTTTACTCAGAACAAATCTTCTCCATTTTTTTTTTTTCCCAGTTCGATCTAGATAACACCAACAGCCTGTGGGTTTGTATTTCCTACTTGATTGAAAAAATCCTATCACTGTTCTAGTTATGTTTCCCTAGAGCAATTAACAGTCCTCCCTTTCTCCTATGGCTTGCCTATATTTAAATAATATTTTATTTTTATTTAGCAGGAGAAGTTCTTAGGAAGTGCAGCATATGGCTGATTTTTATCCCAAGGTGATATAATGAGGCAGCCCTGGAGTCCTTTACTGTTACTTTCACCAGCCACTCTCCAAATGGAGCTATTTCATGCTCTGAAACTGTAGAGAAGTGGTGTAGGTGTAAATGGCTCAAGCTGCACAGTCAGGTCTCCAAGAAAACTTAAGAGAAAAAGACAAATGGGCAAATTATGGGATGTGGCCATTGGAGAAGATCACGGAAATGGAACAGGTCTGGGGAAAAGGGTGAAGCAAGTTGAAGAATAACACTTGAGACTAAATTCTGCTTTGTCTCAGAGTTAGAATAGAACTCATGGCTCAAAAGCTACACTGCTAATCTATTTGTAAGTGTGAATTTGTGGATTCCTGACATACTTGGCTTCTTTGTTGATAGCTGAAGGCCCTTGGCTTGAGTTTTGACAAGAAGTCCCCTTGCTGTTGGCCTGCTTCCATCATCCCTGAAGCAGCATTAATTATTTTTAATGAAAAAATCCTTTCTGCTGCCAAATGACCTTTCTGAGATTCAGTGTGAGCTAGATTTTCCACTTCTTGCTTAGACTCCAAGATCCCCAAATATACATGACCATGAAAGAGATTAGCACAGAGAAAACTGATGTGGACTGGTTCCTAATTCCAAATTAGAAAACTAATTGGAAAGGAACAATTTACAATATGAAGAGAGTATGAGACCTCCCCTAGGTTTCCATGACTGAACAACTCACTGCAGTTTCCTATTTATAAAACTGGAACTGAAGGATATTATATAACTCCTAACTACTCAGCCAGTGCTTAATAGAGAAAAAAACAGGTTTTTTTTCAATGAGTAGTTGCATTCTGTAATTCCCCACATACAGATGCTGTGCAGAAGTGATGCATCAGGAAACTGCCTCCAACACAGTATCTGCGAAGAGCCAAAATCCTACACAAAATGTGATCAAACTCCTTCAAAGAATGAGGTCACATCGTGCAGAAGGTTGTCCAACTTACAGGATTAGTGTGAGGACTGCCAGCAATATCAGGGATCTCAGGGGGAAATCAAGGAAGTTGTATTCCTTAGCCCAAGCAAACACAGTATTATAAACAGACGCTCCTCTTTGTGGCTTTCCTCCCAGTTCCTTTCCTCCCTGAGCTGGGAAAAGGCTGCATGGAAGTGAGTAGGTGACTGTGGCAGGCTGATCTGAGCAGTAACTTGTGTTTCTTGCAGTGGAACTTCCCCCTGCTGATGCTGGTTTGGAAGATGGCACCAGCTCTGTGCTGTGGAAACACTCTGGTCATTAAGCCAGCTGAACAAACTCCGCTCACATCGCTCTACATTGGCTCTCTGATCAAGGAGGTGAGGAAATCTCAACAGCCCCTCGAGGTTCTGCTCTCTTAAGGTTGTAAGCAAGGCTGTATTTTGAATTGGCCGTCCACATTTTTAGGTATTAAAGAGTCTGAGCATAACAAACAGACTTCCAGCTTTAATAGGCTCACAAAGGAAAATGAGAACAACCTCTGTCTTCAGTCTGTTTTTACAAAGGCCTTTGTGACTGGCTGGGAGGGGGCAAACATCACAAAATCTGTGCATTTTTCTCCTTTCTCAGGAAGCTGTAGAGATAAAAAATGGTGCTTTTCTTCCCCTACCTTGTCTTCCCCTCTCCCAGTTGAGGGAAAGACAACAGCTCAGTTTTATTAGACAATGGGACAAAAAGGAGTGTGATTAGACAGCAGTGTTGTGTTTGTTGTTTTTAAGTGGGATAATTCAACCAAGACGGAGTGCCCTGGGAAACAATTCCTCATCATTTCTGTGGTTCATAGAACAATTTAGTTGTGTCTGGCCTGTAAAGTCAACTGAAAGAGAGGCAAGATGATAGGTTGGGATTTCAAAATGCTGGTTTAGGGCTTGTCAGGTATGATCTTGTGTGCCAACAGGTCTGTTAATTGTGCAGAGGGGTTGGGAGGTGCACAGAACCTTCCAGCATTGCTCAGTACATCAGCTTCCAACAGCTATGGATGTGACTGACTGGGGAAAACTAAAGGAGTTGTAGATGGACTTTTGCCTCTCAGATTGAAGTCTGTTTGTTAGGCTCAGTCAAACAATGATTTTGTCCTTCCTTGGCTTAGTCTGGGAGAAAATAGAAAGATATGTTGATAATTGTCACTTAGGGCTCTTCCATCAGGAAAGGAAGTGGAAAAATAATACCAGTTAAGTATCCCCTACAGTTACTTGGCTTAATGAGATTACACAAGATGAGTGAGTGAGCACAGGGTGCAGTTGTCATGACTTCTAGTGAGCCCTGCCACACCACTGCTTTTTCTGACTCTGACATGCAGCTCCCCAAACACAAGCATAGCATTCCCCCCAAAACAACACCATTCAGTTTTGGTAAAATTAATTTTTTTCAGCTGAAATTCTAAGCTTGCTCTTTCTCACAGTTGTCCTTCAAGGCAGAAGTGTAATTAGAGCACAATAACTTTATTTGAAGATGCTCCTTTCTCCACCCAAAATTAGCTAAATTCTTATAAGTTTTTCAGAAAAATGAGTTAAAGTTTCTTGGTTTTCATCTTTAAAAGGATGCAGAAGATGTTACCACACACACAAAGATATGTGTTACATTCAATGAAATAATTTTTGGCCAACCAAAATATTTTGGCTTTCATTTTTGCTGAAAAACAGAAAAAAACTTTTTGGCTCGGGGTGTTCTGAACCAATTTTTTACTTCCTTGTGGCTTTGCTGCTGACTCCAAACACCATTACTTGCACAGTTTGACATGCAGTATTTGCTTGAAAACTCATTAGCCAAAATGCAAACTCCATTAAATGCACTTTTGTCATTGTCACATCCATAGAAGAAATGAGACTGCCCTTCCAATTTATGAAAAGAAAAAATGGGGGGGGAAAGTCTTATGAGGATCATTTTTTTGCAGACAGTACATGAGCAATTGCTTCCTTTTTTTTCTCTATTAGAAAGAAATGGCATTTATTGAGATTTTGTATTAAAAAGTCATAGGAAATGAAGCAAATGTGTTATATTCTGCAACTTCATCATTAGAAATTGCAGGGAAAACAATCTTGTGCTATCAGTAGTAGGGGAAGGCTAATCTAGAAGAGCAATAATCCTTGAAATTTATTTCAGGAAGCAAAACCAAACCAGTCAGTCCCTCAGTTCTCCTTGCACTAGAATTTCACCTGAAGTTCTGCCATTTGTCTGTTTTGGCAAAATTACTAGTTGGCTAATCTAGGTTGTAAATGTGGTGGAAACTTGCATAAGTCTTGTTACCATCTGCTTTTGTACTCCTGTTTTATTAGCCCCATCATCTAGTGAGGTTTTACTGACTTCTTAATCCCTCTGGTCCCTGAAGAGCCACAAATGTCAACCTTTGTTCAAAACAAACTTTCATTCATTTACCCCTTGGCTGCAGCTGCACTGCAGTAGCTGGGGGCCAAGTTTGGCCGAAAGTCTCACTCTCTTTGGGCTTGAAACTGGGACTTCTCCAAGAGTTCTTACTGAAACTTGGCATTTCCTAAGCATGGCTGTTAGTTTCACCCACGTCTACTCCAGCTGGTAGCATGCAGCCATGTTACTGGAAAGTCTGGAAAACAGGGATGTATCTGGTAAGAACTCAGAGGAGTATAGCACAACTAATCCAGGCTTCCTGAGAAATGAGCTGTGCTCTGAAATTATCTACAGGGCTGTTTTTAATCTTTGTTTCAGGTGGGTTTCCCTCCAGGTGTGGTGAACATTGTGCCAGGCTATGGCCCCACAGCTGGAGCTGCAATTTCTACCCATGACAGCATTGATAAAATTGCTTTTACTGGATCAACCAAGGTAGGTGATGGATTTCTCAAAGACACCTGCTGTTCCTCTTTGCATTCTCTTGTAAACTGTCATCCACACAAGACTGGACCTATGAGATGTCAGTGACTTCTGTATAACCAACACTTCCTCTGTCACATTCCATGTGACAGGATTTCTCAGAAGTGTTTGGTGTTTGTCTAATTCAGATCCTTGTGCTTGTAATAATCCCACATCTCTGAGAGCTGGTTTTTGCCAAACCACCACATTTCTGTAAGAACTGTAAGTAAAAGGGGCTCTGACGTAAGGGAAGGCAGTCCACGGGGCAGGCTGGCAGTGACTTAACATCATGTCATTGACCCAGTGGAACTTGTGGCCATGTTTGCCTGCCAGTCCTGCCCTGCAACTGGAAAACATGTCAGTCAGAGCCCTGAACAATTCTTCCTTGGCTTTAGTTACCTCTGAGGATCTAGGACTTAAATAAAAACATGGCTTGGTGCCCAAGGCCTTCTCTGCTGACGTGGAGGGGATTAACATTTGAGCTTCATTCTGGGACCTGCACAGTAAAGCACCTTCTATTTAGCTTTTTTTCCTGTAAATAGATGTGTCTGGCTTGTTTATGAGAGGGGTGGCCACAAGACCTCTGCACTATCATTCCCTACAGCCATCCTCTTCCATACCTACATGGGAAAAGTGCATATGGCTTGGCCAAGACCACGGAATTGAGCAGAGCTGAGACATGCAAACAAATCTGACTGCAGTAATCACTGCTGAAAATTCTAAAACAAAAGCTTGCTTAGAAAAGTGAACATTTTTTCACTGACTGCTTTAGATGTTTCTTGCAGTAGATCTGCACCTCCAGAATAGAGGAGGCAGTGTCCAAAGAATAGAAATGTTTGCATCAGTGGGGGCAGCTGAGGCAAATTCAGTCTCTTACTTCTTTGAGGAACACTGTTCTTGTTGAGCATTTGCTGAATTCATCCATTCTTATGTCTGCCCTTGTAATTGCAGAGTGTGATGTGAATGTATAATGATGACAAATTACCTTGAAAGGTGTTCTTGGTCGGTAAAGGTAACTCCAAACACTCAAAAGCTGCAGCATTTACCAACACTACCATCTAGTGGCTTTGTGTACATCCTGTGCTTATCCCATAGGAAAAGGTGTGCTTAAGCCTCTGTTTCTGTACAGGGATCATGGAAACAAACAACACAATAAAGTAAAAGTTCACTGTGGGCTTTTTCTCTCTTGATAGTTGGTCTGATCTTGGAGTTTACTCAGTTACATGCTTCTCTCCAAATCCTAGATCAGAAACTTTTAGCCCAGATGAGACATTAGCTGTGTGAAAACAATAGAGCTTATAGACTCATCCAGCCCACATGGATCTGTTTGGATTTTTAATGAAAAAGGAGTATCCAGTGGATTAGTGGCAGAAGGAAAATCTCAGCTGCTGGAGCCTGTAGGCAAAAAAACTCCTGTAGACACTGTGCTTGTCTCCTAATCCATGGGTGTGCAGGAAACACCAAGGGAGACAGATCCTTTGCTAATGCATGTGTAATTTAGAAGTGTTTTCTTCCCCCTCCACCCATCTGTGAGTTCAGCTGCATCTCTGCAGCATTTGCAGCACAATGCTACTGTTTCTGAGCCAGGAAGTGAAGCTAATTCAAAATATATTTTGACTTAGTTATTAAGCCCCAGCTTGGGCTCAGTGCCAGCTTGGAAATACTGATCTTAAACTCCAGGAGAATTTTCCCATATAGATCTCTTCTTAGGTTATTAACTCACTCCTCTTTGGCCAGCCAGCCTGCAGTAATGCCTCTTGCAAAGCTGGGATGCATCACTTATTCCTGCTGTCTCTAGGCCTAAGCTCTGAGTGACTAGAGATGATCTCTCCTAAGTTCAGGAGTCATGCTCGAGTAACAAGGGCAAACCATGAGAAATGCAGAGCTGGAATTGCCAGCCAGCTGCCCCATGCTTTTCTTCCTCACAGTTCCACTCCAGGGCAAGAGTAGTTTTAGTCAGAAATAAAGGTAAGGTTTCCATGTGCAAGGGTAAAATACTGGAAAACAGTTATAATATGAGCAAATTCAAATATTACATGACTCTTAAGAAATTAACCTGCCCTAACAACTAAAGGTCTCAAATAGTTCTAATTTGTACTGTTTCTAACTAAATTCTGAAAGCAGAGTAAATCCTTCCCTTCAGGAGACAGATGTAGCTCTCCCACACAGCCTGTCCTTTCAGACCTGCCTAAACCAATCCTTAATTCTGGGGCTGGTTTTGACCCAACACATCACAGCAGTAGGAAACTCTAAGCATTTCAGAGTGTTCTCCCTGACCTCTACCTGCTGCAGCTGCCATCCAGGCTCTTCCACCCTTGTTGGAATCACACTCAAGATTTTTAGGGGAAACAACTCATGTCCTCTTTGTGTCTCACTGATACAGGTTGGAAAACTGATCAAAGAAGCTGCTTCTAAGAGCAACCTCAAAAGGGTGACATTAGAGCTGGGAGGGAAAAACCCCTGCATTGTGTGTGCAGATGCAGACTGTGAGTATGGGCTGCTGGAGGTGTTTGCTGTCAGAGGATCCAGGGTGGTGGGGTTTGTGTGTCCCTGCTGTCTCTGGCAGCTCACAGGGCTGATGTTTCCACCTCAAAAGCTGGAGAAAACCTCTGTCCAACGGCAGGATGTAGTTCTGCATTCCTGGAGCTCTTCCCCAGCACGGGGATCATTCCCATGGCCCAGGTTGCCTTTCCTGGGGATGGCTGCAGTTGCAGTTAAATCTTGCACTTGTGTGTTTGCTATTTGTGGGCTTTCTCTTTGGTAGCAGTGCTGCAGAGCCTGAGCCAAGCACTGGGGAAAGCAGTTTTCTGCAAAGCAACCCCTCTGCAGGCATTCCTGTGACAGGGGAATTTTGTAGGACCTGATCTAATCCAGCCTTCTATCCTGGTGGTCTGCAGGGCTCCTCTTGTGTGTTTCATTGCAATTTTGTTACATGACTCAGTAGTACTAGGAGATATGTGCAACCTGTGACCACCAAAATGGTTGGAACATCCTATTTGGCTTCAGGAAAATCCCCTCCAGTCCTGCACAGCACACACGGAAAATCAGAGGTATTTGTGCCAGCTGCTAATTGTGAGCATTGCAAGGAGCTGGCCAAAGCTGTATGCTGCTTTCTGAACAATCACAACTGAAACTTGTCTTTAAGAACCAATGTATGGTATCAAGAATTCCCAGAGCAAGAAAAACTGGTCACTGCCTTCAGTGAGTCCTTGTGGAAGAAAGTATCAGGAACTATGGCCAACTAGACCTCAAGAAAAAAGGCAGAAAGAGGAGGTGGATACAATAAAAGATCTGGTTTGGGGGCAGTAAGGCCGTGTGAGTGCCTTCCATGGGTGTGGGCCATTGTCAGCATTTTTAAGGAGGTTTTCCAAAGAGAGAGGAAAACAAGAAGTCTGGAAACACTGGAATGCTGGAACTGTGCATGTGGTAACACTTTTCCCTCCTGGGTCTTCTCCTAGTGGACTTGGCAGTGGAATGTGCCCACCAAGGCGTGTTCTTCAACCAGGGGCAGTGCTGCACGGCCGCCTCCCGCGTCTTCGTGGAGGAGCAGATCTACCCCGAGTTCGTCAAGCGCAGCGTGGAGTTTGCCAAGAAGAGACTGGTTGGAGACCCCTTTGATGCCAGAACTGAGCAAGGGCCCCAGGTAACTGTGTGTCTGAGAGTAGTTGTTGTTTGGTTTTTGGTTGTGGTTTTGTATAATTTTCCTTGTGTAAATATTATCCTTACGGATGCGGTCCCAGCAGAAGTGCCGAGGGGTGAGTAATGTATCGTGGCTTTATTTTTCCTCTCTATTTTAAATATCAATTAATCACAACTGTTGAAATGTTATGTTGTAATTTTTTAAAAAACACAAATGTATTTAATTCAGTTCTTATCCAGCTTTATGGAAGGGGCTGTCTCCCTGGTGCAGTAACACAAAGCATGTTGCAGTGAGCCATAGCTCTGTGCAGAAGAGTGCAGCTAAATGGCTATTCAGCTCCTTGGCTGTGTGGGTGATGACAAGTAGTTAGAGCCCAGAGACTCCTGAGTCCTCACTTTCCCTCTCCTCCTCTGCTGCCTTTCTGATCCTTTGGAGAAGTTTCAGCTGAATTAGGAGGAAGAAACATGCCAAACTGCTGTCAGAACCAGCCTCCTCAATACTTCCAGAGCCTTCCTCTTAGTTTTTCCTTTTGAGGCAATCTGAGTTGTGCTGGAGAACTCTGGGGGAAGATGATCCTTAGGTCAGATCTCCTCACAGGCCCACTGTTTGGTACCAAAAATAAAACAAGTTTCCCAGAAACCTATAGCCAAGGCCTCTTTTTCTCAGTACTGCACTGAGGGTTTTTCTTCCTTGATGCTGTCTGTGTAGGATCCCTCAGAGAAGGGGTGGTTCTGAGGACATCTGCCTCTCCTTATCTGGATGTGAATCTGCACATGATTCATGCATGGCAAAACCTCATTGCTTGCCCTCATGCAGGGGGAATAAGATGAGGTACATCCCTTGCTCATGCTGAGGCTGCATCTAGCTCTGTAACTTGCCTGGAGATTTCAAACTGCTCAAGACTCTTAGGAAAAGAATCCCACGCTGAGAGTTGCTCCAGCAGAGATGAGCTGATGACCCTCAAATACTGATTTAATGAGAACAGCTTCTGAATCCATTCAGTTGTGAGTTTTAGAGAGTGAAACACCCTGCAGTGGTTGGAGCATGTTGAACTGGGCTGCTCATTTAGCTTCATCAGTGTTCCCAGCTCTTGCCAGGCTGTCAGAGCACTTCCAGGGTGCAGTGTGGCACAGCTCCATCCTCTGGGATCACTGCTGTGGCTCAAGGGAGAGCCTTTGCATTCAGACCTGTAATTAAGGGTTGGAATTAAGTTCCAACAGCAAGTTGGAATAGCAGTGTCTGGTCAGATTTTAACTATGGTCCATCTGTCCCTTTTTCCTGCTCAGGCTTACCTGTTTACTTGTGGGAGAGAGAGCACACCCCCACACCCCTGAACTTCTGTGTATGCAACTGTCAAGGCCAGGATGGGAAGGTGTTGAGGGAGTGGGAGAAAACTGTAAATCCCAAAGCTTTTATGTGGTTGCCACTTCAAAGGGACAACCACTTCCTCTGCAGCTATGGCTCCTCACTCTCTGGATCCTATGTTGTGGGCACATACAGAAACTTAAGCAGAGGAGAGAAATGATGTAGTGTCACAAGGACTTAAAAATACCTCTGAAAGTAGCAAAGATTCACACTTGTCCACAAATTACTCTTCAAATGTGAAGCTTCCAGATAATTTTTTCCCCTGTATTCCTGAAGTTATCTGCTTGGCTGTGAGGGTTTTCTTATCTCGAACTGATGGATAAGGGAAGAATCACCAGAAAAAAGAATTTGTCTTCATCTCTCCCCATCAGATGCTTCAGATCCAGCCTGTTACTTTCATTCTCCTTTGGTGTAAGTCAGGGTGAACATAAACAACAGCATCACAACAATGCTGCACAGATCCCATTGTGGGATGGTCACTGGCTTAGAAGCCAACAAGGGGAAGGGGTTGAAGCCAACCTTCAGGCTGACGGTGGTTGTAGCTCATGATCTCTTTGGTCCTGCATCAGCTGTAGATGATGACAATCCTGTTCCACAAGAACCTGAAGTTGACATAACCTGGAAAAGTGGTCCCATGTGCAGTTGCTTGTTCCTGCACTAGACTGGGGAACTGGCTGATTCAGGTCTAATCCAGCCTTTCTGGAAGTGAGGAAGAAAGGTTTCACTCAGGTCAATCTCCTGATGTGGATTACTGTTCACTGGCATAGATGCTCATGGCATGGCAGTGGGGAAAAGACTGTGTCAGCTGCAGTATTGGGTTATGCTGATATAAACTGTACTGCTCTGATTAAAATTAGGTCAACTTTAAACAGCATTAAATTTAGACAGAAATGAGGCATGCCTCTGATGAGACTTCTCCAAAACTCACATGTGTCTGGCAGTGCTGACTGGCTGGAATTCAAAGGACACCACAAGAAACCTGAGGGGTGCTCAGGACTGTTTGAGCAGAGTGCCAACCTCAAATGCAGGCATTTTTAAACTTTGGATTCCTGGGAGCTGTATCACAGGAAGCAATAAAGTAAATCTGCACAGATGGCAAACTGGTTAACCAGTGCATGATACAACTGTGAACAGCAAACTGCATTAGATGAGACTGACATCCTGGGGCACTAGAACAGGGATTAGATTAGAACAAGACTAGACTAGTGTTATTTTAGAACCCAAATACTGGGATTTGTGGACTGCAAGACCTAGTCTACAGAAATAAAACAAGCACTAATTGTGGCACTTGTTAGTCAGTAATTATTCGGCCCAAAACATATAATTTGATTTGTAAGACAGTGAATATTTTCCTTATACTGTAGACATGCACTTTAGGATTGAAGTGTGAAAATAAAACATTTAAGTAGAAAGGGTTGTGTCCAACAGCCTGTTGGACCCAGTTGTGGGCTATTTTGTAGGATTACAAACATTAGGTTTGCACATGGAAAAAATTCTCCTTGTGGTCTTGACTGAAATGAAGCAAGAGATGAAGATTTGGGGGTTCCCAGATTTTCGGTATTGCAGTGATCCTTAGAAGCTCCCTTCTCTATTGAATTAGATGAACAAATAGTAGAATTTGCTGTACCAGATCATGTGTTTTTAATAGAATTCAATGCTTGAACCATAAATAATAGTGGAGTAGGGGACAGAATTTAAACAAGGCTTGCAAGCTCTAGTTACAATGACAAACAGTTCCACCCTTGCATGTCATTTTTACAAATGTTTTCTTTCCCCAGTGTCTTTTCATCTAACTGTAGTTTGCCTTGCAACAAGTTACAGCTGTATAAATATCCTTGTTTTGTTTTCTGTGATGTGAAGTGGATGGACTGGATTGGTCTGGATCACAGACATGCCAGGATGGAAAGCACTTGCAGATATTTTCAAATTATTTACAGTTGGCAACTAAGCAACCAGACAAATAGACAATGTGTATGACACCTGCCAAACTCAGTGTGACACTGTATCCTACAGGAGGGCACACATTTCCTGGGGCAGTAGCATGAATTAAGTGTGTCCTTGGGTAGCACCTTAACACATGAGAGAACACA
This sequence comes from Peucedramus taeniatus, assembly GCA_013400575.1. NCBI lineage: Eukaryota > Metazoa > Chordata > Aves > Passeriformes > Fringillidae > Peucedramus > Peucedramus taeniatus. The sequence goes on from WBNO01011811.1 coordinate 453,944, forward strand.
AGCACTTAGAACACGCTGCCCGCAGGGCACGTGCTGCACACACATCTGCTTGCCTGGAGATGTGCTGGGCTCTGTTTCCACTGTGTACCAGAAGTATCCCAAGGACACCCTCCTGCAGCTTTGATATTTGTCTAAAAGCATGAAAACTTGGGTTGTGTGTGGCCAGGATTAACTAGGGACAGGATATAGTCTGTAATCTGGAGGAGTCAAGTGTGGAACACTCCGTGTAAACAGTCCCAACTGGCAACTGGCCCTGCTGAAATAAAACCAGATGCCTAGGGAGGGGGAATGAGCCAGAACAAGCATCTGGAGATACCTGGCAATCAGAATAATCCCCAGCCTTCCAGGACACCTTGTACCAGTGAGTGGAGTCTTCTTTAATCACCTCAATAAATTTGTTGAGCTTTTTTTTGAGTTTTTCTTTTTAAAAACATCTCTGTAAATGTTTTACTATCTCCAGCATGCTGTCATGAGGAGTTTGATCACTTAGTTCCATATCACATTAAGAGGCAGATCTGTTTGTTTGAAACCTGCAGTTCTGCAGCCCACTGCTGCACATGGAGCATGGAAGAAGGATCAGCAGTCATTGGAAGTGCTGTGGGCTTCTGCACCTCTTCCCAGCACAAGACACACTGTGCTTGTGGAATACATGATGTGTTCTCCAAGTCCTGGTGCAGCTGTGCAGCCTCAGGGTCCTGTCCCTGGACTGGCCTTTCCCCACCCCTACAGCAATCCCTGGTTAAAGGCTGACAGCAGCACCCACCATTTGAGATTACTCCATATTTAGGAGCAGGAGTTAGAAAAGATGGTTAAAAGTGAGGATATGGCTCCCAGTGCAGATAAAAAAAAAAATGCAGGATTATTCCAGTTTGTAAGAACTGTGAAAAGTGACTCTGATTTTAAAAGCAAGGCTCTGGTGCAGCAGTTGTTGTGAAGTCACCCCACCAACAGGACTTATCTTTAGGCTGTTCATGTAGTGGGCACTGTGGAAAGGGATGGAGGCAGAGCTCACTGGGTTCTTCCAGGTGGGGACAGAGAGCTGTAGGTGAAGCTGCACACTGCAGCAAAAGTGAATAAATAGTTCTTAAATCCTGGTCCTCCCTCTCTTGTACTGATTCTGTTGCTGCTCAGATCCCTTGCTGAGCTTTCTAGTCCATCTCAGGCAGTTCTCATACTGCTACTGGGATAAACCTGGAGAAGGTCAGCAAATCCCAGAGCTCAAGTGAGGTGTGCTATGGGAGCACATATCCAGGCCAGGAAGAAAGGGAAAGTGGGGAGACCCCTCCATGTGCCAGCAAACTATTAGATTAGATTAAACTGTCACATGTCACATCACCTTCTGTTCCTGTGGTTCAGAGCTATATCCATGTCCTATCTTTCTCCCTGCTCACTGCCTGACTGCCACATCCTAAACTGAGCTATAAACTGACCCAGTCTGACAGTGCCCTGCAAACGTGCCCCTGGGCCACATTCCATGACTCCTCTCTGGAACCATGATAATAAAGGTGCTGCTGTTTTTCTTTTCCTTTTTCATCTGACAGATTGACCAAAAACAGTTTGATAAAATCCTGGAGCTGATAGAAAGTGGGAAGAAAGAAGGGGCTAAGCTGGAGTGTGGAGGTCTTGCCATTGAAGACAGAGGCCTGTTTATAAAACCCACGGTGTTTTCAGAGGTCACTGACAACATGAGAATTGCCAAAGAAGAGGTACAGTACAAATCACCTAGAAAAATGCTGCTTCAGAATCAGAAATAGTGGTGATGGAGGGGGTTCTGTCTGAATCCTTAATTTTAAATATAAATAACTGAGTAAAAATAACTGACACTGTGGCAGGCTGGAGTAATTATTTACCCTGTAATTGCCAGTGACTGTGCACAGTGTAATGTGTGTTCTTGCTCCACTACTTTGCAGACAAGGGGTTGCTTTACTGCAGAAAGGTGGAAAAAGAACTCTGGGGCCTGATGCTGGTAAGGAGCAAAGGAACAGCCACTGAAGTTCTCTGAAGCAGCCTTAGCATCTGAAACAATCCCAGATTCCATTCTCATGGCAAAATCTCCTGAGACTGACTATTTCTTTCCTATATGAAAACATGGTTAAGGCCAGCAAAGTGCAGATCTAATACTCTGGCTTTCATTATTCATATGCAGAAATGTTGAACAAGCTGCATGTGATTAGATGCTGTGATATTCCTTTGAAATAGAAGTTAATCTACTTTTCATCATGTTCCCTAATGGAAAATAAGTAGTTGCCAAAGTCTAACTGGCATTTGTAGCTTAAAGTTTAGCCTAGTGCTTTTTATGGGGCTGCTTGCTGTTCACTCCTGGCAAGATGTTTAAATGTCTCAGATCTGCCACAGAATCTCTAAGGAACCTGGGAAAGATATCAGTCAGTCAGGGCATGAGTTACATGCTAAAAATAGAGAGAAAAAGAGCTGAAAATCCCATGACAAACCTTTTCTTAATGAACTGACTCCAAATCCCAAGCCATGATTCACAAAGCTTATCCAGTTCCATTCATTGGCAGTTTTGTTGCAAATGCTCGTTCATCCTTTGCCGAGGATTAAGGCTCCACATAAGAGCCTGGATATCCCAAAACAAAGACATTTATAAACCCTTGCATGGGCTTAAAAGTGGCCCAAATGATTCTGTATCTCACATTCAATGGGCTTTATTGTGCTGTGAGAGCCTGCAGACCAAGAAAGGGCTCCACCTTTGATACTGTGCCTGATGAGAGACTCCATCCCAAAATTTGGGAAGCCTTCTGTATGGCTGTTGCCTCTACTGGCAACCTGGGAAGCCAAGTTAGTGGTCAAACACAGACATGGTTAATGCACTGCATGCAAATAAAATGCATACAGTGACAAAATCAGGGTTAAAACCAAGGAAGAAAACTTGCAGTCCTTGAAATAAATTAACTGTTACTTGAGCACACTCAGCTTCAGAGTTCAAAAGGAGAGTTGTAAATGGAGTAAGGATGAATCATTTGTAACTTGTCCAGATCTAACTCTGCTTATTTTGATTGTTACAGATGATCCGTTACTTGTTGGATCTTAAAATTTATTAACTACTACAGCACATCACAATTCTTCCTTTGAAGTTTAATTAGTAGTTTTTAAGACATTCTATCAGTGACCCCTAGAAGGCTAAGATACAAGATTTTAAATATATTATCCAAACAGAGCATCTGATTCTGATTACTTCAAAATTGCCATGATTAGCAGATGCTTTCCTGTACTAAAGTTTAATTGATATGTGCAGATTTTTGGGCCAGTTCAGCCAATTATGAAGTTCAAGAGTATAGAAGAGGTGATAAGAAGAGCCAACAGCACCGAGTACGGACTCACGGCCGCGGTGTTCACCAAGAACCTGGACAGAGCCTTAACCCTGGCTTCAGCTCTGCAGTCAGGAACAGTCTGGTGAGCAGGCTGGGAAAGAGGGTGGGCTGGGACTTTGTTTCCTGGGAGGGGAGAGTGATTTAGGATCATGTTGGTAAGATAATAAGGTTGCTAATAAGGCTGTGGGCTCCATCCCCCGTACATGCCGTTCATTGAAGAGTTGAACTTTGGGATCCTTGTGGGTCCCTCCCAACTCAGAATATCTTTGATTCTCTAAATGCTGGAGGTAAGATGTATTAGTAGCCTGCCTAAGTCATGATGTTCTGCTCAGAAGCAGCATCCATTCCTCAAAATGAGGTATGAGGTGGTGAGGCCCAGACAGCTTGTCAAGAAATTGACTGTTTGTTCCTTCAGTCGAGGTATTTCTTTGTGGGGGTTGTAGTAGGCTCCACCAGACATGATGCCTTCCAAAACCCTGTATGCAGCAAAAAGCAATTCTCATGATCTTTAGCCAGCACCAGATGGGATTTTGCTGCACAAACCAGTATGGACAGTAGATGGCAACACACCACTGTCACAAAGATAAGCAGCTATTTTTGTGTACAAAATTTCTTATTTTATATTAGAATGGTTTTGAAGATGGAGTCCTGATTTTTTTACCACTCAAGGCAGGAAGTTGATCTGGTTTCTGATTTTGATGCAGAGAATTAATTTCAAGGGTTGGCATCAGAAGAATCAGTCTCAAATATTTACATAAAAATGGGATGTTGGGCTTTGAAAGATACATGTGCTGAACACACATGGAGGTGCACACTTCCAGCAAAAGCCATACCTGTGCTGCAAGGCCTTCAGTCATTTGATCATATTGAGGTGCTGGGGAAGTGTCTGCATCAGCTTCTTCTACCAAGTATACACAGAAATGGGCCCAGTGCTTTTATTTTACTGTGACACAATTGTCTGATACAGTCCAAATGTTTTCTATACCTGGAAGAGGATGCTGGGGCCTCATTGTGAATGTTTAGACAGCTTTCTGAGTAACCATGTTAATTTCAGTATGTGCTTAATAAATTAGGGAATAGCTTGGACTATTTATTTTAATCATGACTCTGAGCATGGCATAAATTCTAGCTCAAGCATGAATGTCTTTGCTATTAGAGGATATGAAATGAGATGTAGGTCAGACTGAGAATTACTCAGATGTTTTCTGTTTCTGCAGCAAAAGATTTTATTGCAAAAATCTGATTTCTCAAGTGTATGACAGAGAAAACGGAGAAATTTCAGACTTTTATTGTATTGTTGCTGTTGTCATCATCTTGCTTTTCCTTGGTATTGAATTGTCTTTTTAAAATTGATGTTTTTATTGTAGGATCAACTGTTACAATGCGCTCTATGCTCAGGCTCCTTTTGGTGGCTTTAAAATGTCAGGCAATGGCAGAGAACTGTAAGTTTTGCTCAGTATTTTGCTTCTGTGTGGGTGGCGAATGCAATAACATTTGTGACTGTGAAAACACTGTTGAATTTGCTTTTAAAGTTTAATCAGGCTTGCAGCATACTCCACAGGGAGGTGCTAAGCCAGTAGAGCGTGGATGTAAAGCATTCCTTTAGGAGCACCTTCATCTGCTTTATAAGCTTTTAATAGCTCCACTTCAGTCAAGTCCACTTGGAAGCATTTTTCCATACCAGTTAAATTTTTGGATGAAGGGAGAAGTATGGCACCATGGCTGGGGACACTGGTATACACCCCAAACATGCTCCATCTTTCTGTGGTAATATCTGTGCCTCTCTTGGCTGCAGTATCATTGCTCCTTGTTCAGGTGGGAAGGAATGATCTCCCAAATCATTCTCCATCCCACCTTCCAAGGTTGCTGCTAAATTACAGAAGAACCCTCTGTCCTTCTTTCCCAGCCTGGCTTGTTACCAGACACTTCAGCTCTTAATAGTTACTAAAGCTGAAATTTTCAACCCAAGGTCACTCCATGAGTTAGACACAGAGCTGAGACACATTGTCTTAAATCTTAATTTTCTTCTTGTATAGAAGACAGGTTTTCTTGGACCATTCAGCAGACTCCTCAGAGGAATCTAACACACCTTTTCTTTCACAAGCCAGATTTAATCCCAGAAACCATTTCCAGTAACTGTTTTGGTACATCTGCTGCTCCGAGACATTCAGGTGCCTCATTTGCTAAGCACAGCAAATAAATGAATCCTCAGATGGGACATAGATATATATTGAGACCTTATGGTTTGCTTTGCCTGACTGCCTGGCTAATTAAAGGATGTCAGAGGTTTCCCATGGGAAGGGCATGGAAACAGAGCCAGTTATCAGCAACCAAGACACAATGCAGTGGTGAGTTCTCTCATCAATATGCATTTCTGGAGCAGCTGTGCCCTCCTGATGACATGGTATCTTGTAGATAGAAGTTTTCTTTTGGTGAAAAAATAACTTTAATTGCTGTCTAAGCACCAATAGCTGTGTGTACATGGCTGTGTCTTGTATGGCTTCTCACAGCAGCACTCAGTTTGCATAGGCAGAGTCACAAGTATCATCCTGTGGGTTACAGTGACCAAAGCATTCTGTGTTCCTCTCACAACAGGGTGTAATTGTATGTACTTATTGCATGTACTTGGTGGTTATTAGAGGTGGTGGGACAAGTGGATAGCTGGTATAAATTGTTCAGATCTGGTTTTAATGACCTGATGTCAAAAACACATGTGTACAACTCTCTTCTCTCAGGGACATTAACATTCAACAATTGTTTGTCCCTTTCCTCCTCTTTTCTTTTGCAGTGGGGAGTATGCTTTGGCAGAATACACAGAAGTGAAAACAGTCACCATTAAACTCTCCCAGAAGAGTCCATGAAAACAGGAGGCCTAAAATGCTGACACTCTGAATGTGACACATGGGGGACGTGTTCAGAGCAAGGGGGAGGGGAGGGGTGGGAAGGAAAATGGCAACACCTGTCTTTATTCCTCTAGAAACACTGAATCTACTGGGCTCCATTTTGCCAACTGGCTCTTCAAAAACTGATTCACTGACCCTACTGGCAGTGCACACTTGTACTCCACAAGTCCCTGGCTGTACATCTGCCTGCTCTCTGTGACCCAAAAGCTGGTCAGTCACAGTGTTTGCAGGACATCTGCTTCCCAGCTGTACCCCTGAAGGACATGGACATCACTGGCATGTTAGAGAGACTGCTGGTACCATCAAAGGTACTGGCAAATACCTTCAGAGGCACTTGGGTTTCCCTTGGCAGAGATGGACTCGAGTGGTAAGGGTTAGAACAACTTGACTGGAGTTGGTGGAGTTTGTGTGAAGATTGCAGCTGGAGTTTGGAATGGGAGTGCAAGCTTTCATGGAAGGATCTGTAAGGAAATTCTCTTTGAAAGAGCTATCAGGGTCTCTCTAAAGATATGTGCATTCTCCATCCTGGTGATATTCTAGCCCTGAATGAGATTTGTGGGAGTTTGCTAGAGGACTCCTTTGGGGCCACTATGTCACCCAACAGAGCCAGACTTTCAAGTGTCCTTGGAACCTGATGTTTGGGTGTGCACACACTACACATGCTGCAAATGCAAGTTCTTGACTTGCTGACCCTTCTGGCTCCCAGTGAGTCACAGTTGTATCTCAAACCTTCACTACAGCACTTTTCTCAAGAGGACTTTGCACTGCACTTACCGTGGTGACACCGAGTTGGATGCTGAGCATGTAGCATGGTAGATACCCCACAGAAAACACCCCATACCAGTCCTGATCTGGGGGAGGGAGCAGAAGAGCTGCAGGAAACTGTCCTGCACTCTCTTTCTCTGCAACTTTCAGGCTTTTTGAACATCTCTTTGTTTTTTGAGCCAGGACTATTACTATGAGAGTAAAACCCACAAGCTCTTCACACTGCTTCTTTATCCTGTTTGAATGTAGCTCAAAATACATTCCTGGAAGTGCAGTGTGAAAAGGCAGGTGCTCCCAAGCACACCTTGAGTGCTGAAGAGGAGGGTGTACAAGCCAGCTACCATGGAATAAGCTGTGGCTGGCAGCAGCTTCACAGCCATTGTCCCTGTGAGTGCTGTCATCTCATGGCCAGCACAGAGTAGCTGATCCTTCACTGAGAAAACTGCCTTGGATTGTCCCTTGCTCACAGCTGTCCATGGAGTGGCTGTCACACCAAGCTCATGCCTTAGCACCTCCTACAGTAACTTCTTTGCATGCCCAGACATTATTATGAGATTAATTATCATGAGATGAATGACAAGCCACAGGCTATCTTCAGTTCCTGGGTTCACTGCTTTCCCTCCTGCTCTCCTCCTGACTCTGCTGGAGAACCCTGGCAAAGGCACAGCCAGTCCCACATCTGCAGGAGTTAGTGGTGACAGCTTGTTAGGAAGTTCAGCTGATCCCTCTGGGATTGTCCTCTGAGAACAAACCCACCGAGGTTCCTTGTGGCTTATCAGCAGATCTCCAGGGAGCACTGATAAGGATTGCTGCTCCAGATGTCAGAGCTTGAAGCAGAAATGCAGGTCTAACCTCTCTTCTCTGCTGCAAGCCAGGATTTACCCAGTACCTTCCTTTGCTCACAGATAGGCTCAGACAGCAACAAATTCTGTTGCATGAGTGGAGCTTTTTTTGGAGGAGGAAGGAAGGTGGGTGGTGATAAGTAAGGGAAAAAGTTTGCATGAGCCTAAACTTCCTTATTAGTTGGTGAATGTTGAAATTGAACTTCAACATCACTTCACTTCTGAGATGACATACCTCTTACAGTGTAACCAGGAGCCTGTCCTCCCACGGGGTGTGAGGCAGGTAAATCTCCCCATCCAGTGATGAAAATGTCCTCCCTTCCCCATGAAAGGCCAAATGGGATCATTGTAAATAAGTTTCTATTTTTGTAAGACGCTTAAGAGTGCAAACATCTTCTCAGACAAACATTTTACTCTTTCCCACCTGAGGGTTTCCTTGGGCTGCAGAGAGGTGAGGCAAACAGTAAAAGGCTGTTTATCTTGATGTATCTCTGTATTTTTGATAAACAGTGGTGGAAACTGAAATAATCTGAAATTCTTAAAATCCTACTCTTCTGGCTTTATGTGTATGATATATATTTCACTTTTCCCCCCCTTATCAAGTTTTTTAAAAGTCAATGTATCTCTTATTGTATAAATCAGGGTTTGACTCTACACACTGAATTTTGTAAGTTATATAACACTAGACACTAACTTTAAAATAACCCCTTAGAGGGTATATATATTCCTCCATTGCACAGTAAGGCTTTCATATGAATACTAGTTGTTTTTTTTAAAGAAAAGAACTATATTTATAAATTAGGATACAGTTAATCTAATGTATTTTTATAGCTAAAGGTACATGAAAATGTTATGTTTAAACCTCATGTATATATTTAGACTATGGATATCTTTTTTGTAATAGTTCTTGTTCCTAATAAATGTTTAACTTTGTGAAACAGGTGTATCTGAGGATTTAGTATCTCACTGGGGGACTGTGAGGGAATCTGCACTTGGATTAATTTTTGCAGTTTGGGAAGAATTAGCCAATTTTAAGAGTAAAGTGCTAAGTGTGGTCAATATTCTGCACATAAAAGCTTGAGTTGTGCCATTTGCCATAAGCAGAGGGAGGAGAGCAGAGCTGCAGCTGGCAGGGGCAAGCACAAAGTTGGATGGATTCTCTTTTCTTTCTGAGGTGAGTCTCAAAATGAAGTGTTTCAAGACACTGTGGCTCCTGCAGCCAGATGGGGCTTCCTGCCTTGCTCTGGCTGCTTCCTAAACCCCTTGAGACACATCCACCACCAGTGTGACTCTGCTGAATGTGTTCCCAGCCCAGTTTTATTTCTCTCATCTGCAATGTAGATACAGAGCAAGAACATTCCATTGTCTTTTAACTCTCTTCCCATCTGATGTGTGAGAAATTCCTGTCAGTTCCCTACACAGGCCAAGCCAAACTCCTTGAATTTTCCACTCACTGACAGCATCACTCAGAAGCTTTCAGACTCCAGAAAAGGGAAGGCTGAAGATACAAAAGCATTACTGTGAGTGGCATAATAAATGGAGAACCAAGAAAGAGTGGGATGAGACTTGAGGAGGGGAAAAAGGGAAAAATTAGCTTGACTATGTGAGTAAATTATTGCCAGAGGAAATTAGAGGCTCTATCACAATAAAGGAATAAGAGTTATTTTAGGGCGTTTTCAAACATTGTGCTAAAAATGGTGTAAGAAAGGTCTGGGCAAGAGCTGGGCTGTGAGGCACAAAAGGGAGGAGGCTCGGTAAGAGGTGGAAAGGTGCTGAAAACAGGTAACGCTGGGTTTTAGCTGTGTTAAAAGTCAGAAAACAAGAGTATTGATACATTCTTGCTCTCTACCCCTGGCTGCAACTGGACGCAGATTATGGGGACCTGAACACAGGGAAAAGCACCGCTGAACACCCATCTGTGTCTCCACAACCATCCAAAGGAGCCCCCAGGAAAAACTCAGGCTGCTGCAGCCGTTCTGTGAATGCAAATCCACCCCCAAGTGACCATCACTGACCCACTGCTAGGTACCGAGCCGGGTAAAAAACATCCTCTGTCTTTAATTTACAGAACGATTACGAACAGCAAAGCAAAAGGCACGCAGGAATGCCTTTTTATTTTTTTTTTTTTTTTTTTCCCCCTTGGTTGGTCCGATCCGGCCCGGAAATGGGGCAATCCCTGTCTCGTCAGAGGCTCCTGGAGAGGAACGGGTCAGTCTGGGGAAGGGCTGCGCACACCAACCAACATCTGAGTCCTTCCGAAGAGAGGGGGCAACCTCGCTCTGCTCTTCCAGCGAGGACCAAACTCGCCGCGATCCGGGGAAGGAGCAACTTTCAAAGTGCAGCTGTGCTGGGCGAGCTGTGCCGCGGTAAGGCCGGGCCCTGCCGGGACCATGGGCAGCGCTGCTGGAGCGCTCCTGCTCCAGCCAGGCTGAGTTTTCCTAAAAAACTCAAACCCTCGGAGCCTAAGGGCTGCCCGTGGGCGGGCGAGCGTGTGGGTCGGGTCTGGGGAAGGAGCTCCATCCTCCTCCTCCTCCTCCTCCGGCCCAGCCCTGCCCTCAGGGCAGGCGAGGGGCCGTGCCGTGGGACTCGCCCTTGGCCGCCGGGCCGGGGGCCGGAGGAGGAGCCGCTGTCCCGCTGTCTTTGCTGCCGGGCTCCCTCCGCCTCCCGGGCCGCGGAGCAGGAGGAGGAGGACGAGGAGGAGGCGGCGGCGGCGGCAGCGCCGTGAGCGCCGGCCCGGGANGACGCCTCACGCCGGCCGCTGGAAAGCGGCTGGGAAGGCTTGAGAGACTCCCCCAAAACGGGGTGTAGCGCCTGGTGTCCCCCCAGCGGGCCGGGGTGTGGGAGAAGGGGATGGCTTGGTGCTCGCTGTTCACTCGGGGACGAAGGATGCGGGTCCCTGGGCGGGCCGGGGGTCCCTGCGCTGGCACCTCGGCCCCAGGTTCGCCATGGACTCCGGGCGGGAGAGCCCCAGCGCCTTCCCTCCTGCGCCTCTCAGATCCGGGGCGATAGCCAGCCCCAGGTGGCATTGTCAGAAACAACAGGTGGTTTGAGTAAAGCACTGAAGTTTTAGCAGTTTTTTTTAATGAATTAGGAAGCGATTTTGGGCAAACCGTGATGTTTCTGGGGGCCTGGCTGTTTTTAGGCACAGTGCACAGGGTAAGACTGGGCGGGATGGTGAAGTGGAGGGGAGGTGATGGTTCAGGTGTGGGCAGTAGCAGGTGTCAGGACTGGGAGTGTGTGAAATGGGATGTAAATCCCATTTACACCTGTTCAGGTGTATTCTGCGTGGTGCATCTCCTTCTGAACGAGATTCTGCAGAGCACATGACCTTCCTAAATCAAATCCACACGTGGTGTTTGCCCATGTTACAGTTGTCTGCACCTTGCTTAAGGTAAAGCTCTGTAGGTTTTGGTTTTTTTTAAATTATATACAAAAAGGTCCTGAAATACAGAGAAATCCTGCTTACCTGGGCACTGTGTGGCAGCAATACATATGGCTACAGCATTCAGTTACTTGCAGTTAAAGGAACTGATTACCAGAGCCACACCACTATTTTTCCTAAAAGCTGTTTTTCCTTTCACTTTATACGAGGAAAGTTTCAGCCTGGGGAATAGGCTGAGTAGAGAGCTGAAAATCGGGAGTGGAGTGGTTTTCAAGCCTCAGGGGTCCACGCTGACCCCCACTGAGTGTTTCTTGCTCAAGGTTTGTCCTCATCTCAGAGCAAGGAAGTGCCTCAGAAACCATCATCTGCTGCAGAGCTGGTGGGCCAGAGTGTGCTTGGGGAAGTGTTTATTCTCCCTGGAGCTGCTCAGTGCATCGAGGGCACAGGGCAGGCAGCTGCTGGAAGCATCACATCCCCTCCACTGCCAGAGTGAACACCTTGGACAGCTCTGGGGAGGTGTGAGAGCCTCCCTGACCCCTCTGCCTGGGGTGTCCCACCCATGGCATGGAGGGATGTGTGGTCCCAGCTCCTTCTGCCAGTATGGTCAAGGGAAGCTGAGGCCAGGAGAGAAGCTGAGGCTGGTGGGGCACAGCACCAGTTCCAGGGCAGAATTCAGTCCTCCAATTCACCAGTTTGTGGACTTGGATCTGGGATTAGGGATCATCTGCAGCCCCCAGTGCTCAAACTGGGGCACAGGGATGCCAGTCTTTGTTGCTGCTGCCAGGCACTGCAAAGCCAGGGTCAGCAGAAGCTGAGTGCACCTAAAATTCAAATATTTTCCTGGAAACAACTGAAATAGGATGCAGTGATTTTTAGTGTTGTTGGCTGGTGATTGAAACCCAGTGTAAGGAGAGAGGAGCAGAAAGCTTCCTGGATTGGGGTGATGGATCAGCATATTTTTATATTCCCCTTGGCCTTTGATCCCTGTTCAGGAAGCCAGCTCTGCTCAGGGAGAGTCAGGGAAGATCTCAGACCCTGCTAGCTGGAGTGGGAGGTGGGTTATGAGCTTTGAGCTACAGCCTCAAATCAGAACTTCATCATCACACACCAGACCTGAGCAGAACCAGTAAGAGTCAGTTGAGGTGATGTTTCATCTGAGAGGCGTTTACTGACTGAAACTGAAAGCAGAAAATGAAGGAGCTCTGATGCTGGTTGGACAAACACTGCAAATCCTCCAGGAGTTTGAGCCTCTGTATGAAGAGGTTGAAGGGTGGCTGTGCAGCTGTGGAAAGGGAAGGAGTTGGAAGTGCCTCAGGAGACTGAGCTGTGCAATTTTCTGCTGCCTGTTATGCCAGGCAGTTCACAAGAAGCCAACCTTTAATAGCTCCTAAGGGCCTGATCTGCCTCCCTGAGTGAAGAAGCCTGATGCTTCCAGGGTGGGAGAGTTCTCAAAAAGGACTGGGCAGAGGGGACAGGAGCTGGTGTGTTTCTCTCCTCCCTTGTCTCTTTCCTACAGAGAGGATTATCTCAGTAACCACATCAATGTTTTTCAGTTTCTCACAGTCTTACAAGAGCCGTGGTTGTCTTTGTGGATGGGAGAGGTTTTGAGGTTGCATTTAGGATTTTTCCAGCTGTACTGCAGGGTTTCAATGGTCTGCCTTTACACCAGCTTGTGGAGAATCTGAAACTGCAGCTGTGACCCCTGCCCACCCCCTTGTCCTCTGCCCAAAGACTGAGCAGCTTTGGTGGTGAAAAATTAGGAACATTATCTTTTTGTAGTGCAGAAATTAGTAGTAGTAGTCCCTTCTGTTAATTCATGCTATGCTCTTAACAAAGCTATTATGAAAATAATTGTATTTATAGGATGATAAGTGTATTTCTGCAGTGTGACATTTGGACAACTGTGTTAATAGTGGAGAGAAATGAATGTCTCACCATTTCTACAGCAGAATGATTTATTTGTTTTGTTGTTTATTTTTAAACAGAATCAATGATGTTTCTTCAGGATGGTGCTCACTAGCAGCCTCTGCTCCTGCATTCACATAATGGGGATCATCCAGCTTGGACAACACTGCTCAGTCTGAAGTGCTGTGGAAAGTTTGTCTGTGGGGCCTTCACAACTGCCACCCAGAATGTACTGGTGTGTGGGAACGGAGGAATCCGCCGTTTGCAGGGAGAGCAACATGGATCCACAAAATGGTAAATTGCAGGATTTGTTTCCTTCCTGTTCAGACTGGGAACACAAGGTTCTAAGAGAACTGAGTAGCCAGCTGACACTGGGCTTTGATGAAGTTTAAAAATGTGAAAGTTTTTTGAGCCTGATCTTTGAAAATTTACAGTCTAGAACAAGGAGTTTTACTTCCAGGGAGAGTGCTGTTGAACTATGGAGGTGGTAAGAATAGCATTCCCCTGAAGATGGATGTTCTCCAAAGGCCTGTGGAATTAGTCAATATATGTATCATGTCTCACCAGTTCCTAAATATGTTTTACAAGATCAGTGCTTTTTCAGTGTGTGAATGCAAATATGTTCCCAGTCACTGATGCAATGGGTATTCGGGATATGAAAGCTGCTAAAATCAGAGCATCTCTTCTCAGCCTGAACACATATTAACCTGCTCCAGTTTTACCCTCAGCTCCAATTCAGTGGCTTGCAGTGATTTCATGTTGGGCTAGATTAGAAGGTTTGTGTTTATGTAATAAAGAAATTCCCCTTTTAGAAGGGACATATGCTTCAGGTTGCTTCCTGTGAATTTTTTTTTTTTTTCCTGAGCAGGCAAATTATTTTTGGATGGTTTCTTTTGCTGCAACCCTCAGCTCCCAGGCACTGCTGCCTTTCTCTGAGTCAAACCCCAGTTATGTTTCTGCAGCAAGAAATAGCCTCCTGTTCTTGTGTAACGGTGTTCCCCCCTTGCAGCAAGTGCTTCATTAGGAGGCAGCATCTGCGTTTGAAGTGTGGGAAGAAGGTGTGTTTGACGCTTTGTAGTGAGTAAGCAGGCTCCAGCAGAAGCTAATGTTTTTGCAGCCTTATTTTGGATTTTATCAGCAACTATGAAGCAAAACCTGATGGTTTATTCAGAGGCCTCCTTGTCTTGTTTGAAGACGTTCCTCACCAGCGTCACAGGGAGCTCTGGGAACTCTTTCCTTCCTCTGTACGTATTCTGCTTGTTCTGTGATACTGATTTTTCTGCTTGCTTTTGGTAATTAGCACTGTACCTTTCTGTAACGCTTGGTTATTGAATCTTCTTAAAATTCCTAAATTCTGTCTTCTGAGTTTCTCTCTGGAAGAAATTATCTCCACTTAAATACTAAGCTATAAACCATGAGAAGAATTTTAATCTGCGCTAACGGTTCACAACTGTTCAGAATTGCTAAATTTTTGTTCTGCAGTAGTGATCTGACAAGTTTTCTCTCTGTTTAAAGATACAGTAAGTAAATTATTGTAGGAGTGAGTAATGAAGTGAAAAGTGGAATAGTTCTATTTTCTATGTTTTGAGTTCAGTTTTTTTTTCTGAGAACTTTATTACACGTTGCTGTTATGGAATTATATTCAGCTAAACTGGTTAGCTGGAAGCATGCAAATCTCAGTGGTAGACTCTTCTGTATGGATATATCTGGGTTATATTAAAATAGTATACAGTGCTGGAAAACTGGGAAAGGGAACCTTGTAAAGCTGAAGATCCCTGTACAAAGCACCAGTACTGCCTTGGTGGATTTGCTCTTCATAAGGGTATTGTACATGCTTAAACTCATAGTTTGGGTCCTGCCTAGAATGATTGTCATTAGCTAACTGGTCCACTCCCTAAGTTACTGGTCCTTGTTCTGCCTCGGATCCCATTACAGGGCTGAGGCAGGAGCACGGTGACTCACTCAGCCTCCACATGCCAACCCATTGTTTATGCCCGTGAGGAACAATGTGGATGCAGCCTCCTGCTCCCATTCACCGGGAGCTGCTGGGAAGGGGAGTGAGATCCCGATCATTTCTTTCATGCCAACGACCTCATTAATGCTCAGAGCTTGGAGTATTTTTTTTTTTTTGTCGGGCAGGAGGGACCAGCGTGTGGCTGTGGGGGGTTTAACCAGAGCACGATGGTGCCTGGGGCTCCGGGGTGGGTCAGCTGGATCAGCAGGGCTGGAGGCACCTTCCAGCAGGTCCCTGTGCACCTTCATTATCTGAAGCCATAGGATTTTTTAGGAGTTTTTTTTCCTGGCAGCTACAAAGCCCTGGCCAATCGTACTGTGGAGAAAATCACACTCACAGGTTCCTTGTTAGAAAATATAACTTACAGTGCAGGGGCTCACCTTGCTCAGGTGTCTCCTCTGCTGTTCCTCCTGGTTGCCAGTGATCTTCCTGTATCCCAGCAGGATGCCAGCTTTCCCTGTATCCCAGCAGAATGCCAGCTTTCCTAGGAGTGCCTGGGCTTTGTGTCAGAGCTGGACCTTCTCTGCCCTCCAGGGATGGTGCTGGGCTTGACTTGGTGGTGCTGACTGAGCCCTCAGAGGGGATTTGTCACCAGAGCACAGGATGAGGCTCCCTTGCCTCCTCAAACTCTGCTTCCCCTCTCCTGGATTTGTTCATCTTGTCCTAATTAAAAGAAACTGAGCAGGGATATGGGGGTGGCTGCAGTCTCTCATGAAGTACAGGGTTTGGGGTTTTATTAAAACTTGGTTAAAGAGCTCTGCATAATCCAGAGGAGGTGACATGATGTGAATTTTGTAGGAAATACAATGGAAGCAAAGGCATCACTTTATGAATGTGTAGAAAAGCATAAAGATTCATCACCTTTCTATGTGTGATTGATTCATTTGAATCTTACAAAATTTCATAGCTAGGATTTAATTCTTGCATGGTTTTCTAGGAGTTCCTCAGAGGTGTAGGAGAGCAGTCATTGTCTTCTGAAACATAAGGGTGCTTCTGTTAAAAAGCTTATCTCCTTCTTACTGGGAATTTTATTCCAAGTCACAGAGCATTCATATGCCACTGGTGTGTGTCTCAGAGGTGGGATTGGATTATCCTTCAAACATGCCAGAGGGTGTCTCTTCTCTCCTGCTAAATCTAGAAATGAGCACTGAAGAGGGGTGTTATGGTGGAAGGTGTCTAACATTACATAATTAGGGACAACAATGCCAAGGAGAGCTGTCTGAAACTTTATAGTAGGTTTGCAGTTATTAACTAAATGCTCCTTCACAACTTCTTTTGAGGCAAATCATTTGTAACTTGGTGACTTTCCAATGTCCAGGGAAGCACAGATGGACATGGACAGGGACCTAAGGGACCTAAATATTGCATGAGGGACTATACATTTGACTGGAGTTGTTATTTGGAGTGGACCAGAGGCCCCTAAAGCTGTGCTTTGCAGGTGCTGTGGTGACCCTGCAGCTCTCAGGGCTTTCTATTTTATCAGAAAGAATCTGCCCACAATGGCAGTGACCTTTGCAACCCCACCCATGGCTCAGCTCAGATCTGACTCACAGGGAAAGCTGCTCCTGCCCTGCTGCTTCCTGAATCCTGGAAAAGGCTTTGGTGTGAGCAAGGGTTGAACTGGAAAAGTCAAAGGGTCGATTAACAAGAGAGATAGCTCAGAAGCAAGTGCAATTTTGTAGGGAAAGTTTCACAACAGTTTGGGTGGTGACAGTTCAAGGTTGGCCAAGAGCAAATGGAGCAGTTTATCCTCCTGGGACACACTTTGTGCCTGCAGCTTTACTCCTGGTTGGCATCAGGGCAGGACATGGGCAGAGGTAGGCTGACTGGTCCTCATGGGTCCCTTCCAGCTCAGCCTGTTCTCTCATTCTGTGATTTCCTCACAGTTCTGCACCCTTGTTGCCTTAAATGTGAAGGGCAGGAAGTGGCAGTGTGAATAACTTTGTTTTAAAATCTTTCCTGCTGAATACAGGAGGAAGGGAAAATCAGCACCACTGATACCAGTTTGTTCCTCATGAAATCACCATGTAAACCTTAAAACCTTCCCATCAGCCATGTGTGGGGACAGGACTAGCAGCTGGGCCTTGGGGCACGTTGTGCTGAATAACAGGGAAAAACTACTCACAGCCTGTGTCCTGCTTTTTCCATCCACACATCACCCTGTAGTAACATTACCCTGAGTGTTTTGTGACAGTGTGGGGTGAGAAGGACAAGAGGAAGATCTGGGAGGTGAACTGAGTACACAGAGCACTGGAGAGCTGCAAAGTGTGTCAGTCGTGTGAAGTTCTCCATAATCAGACTAAATCAGCCTGGAAGGTTTTCTGGTTTTCTTCCTGCTTGTTAAGCTGTGAGTAAATTCGAATCCAAACAGCAAACTGAAAGGGTTCCTGTGAGCTAGAAATGCAGAAAATAGAACAGGTTTTATATGTGAGTCAGTCTCACTGCAGAGTGCCCTGCAGAAGGAGAAGTAGGAAATGCTCAGCAGGAATAGGAAGTGCACCAGTAAGGCAGTAATAGGTTTGTATTTTTAAATATTTAAATAAACTCTTCATACAGAAGTGGTGCAATCTCACAAGGGGCCGAGGGCTCCTGCAGAAGGCTGGTCTGCAGCTGAACATGCCTGTGGTTAAACCTGCCCTCCTGTGCAGAGCTGGGAGTTACAACATCTCTCCAAACCAACCTGTGTTTCAAAAAGGGGCAAGGAATGCTGAGGCATTTACAATTTTCCTGACAAAAACCATCAAAGCCAGCCTGCTCTTGAACTTGAGTGCTGTATCAAGGAGGGCAGAGCTGTTTGGAGAACCAGTGGTGCAGTAAAGACCTTGGGAAGTTAATTGAGCAGAGAGTCTGACCTGAGAGCCAGTTTGATTTACAGGCAGCAGTAAAGCATTGATCTTCATCTGAGCTGCATCTGGAATTTTCTGCTGCTTTACAGCTTTATTTTTACACCTTAATGTCAAAATGTATTTGTGGTGTATCACATTGAAATGTAACTTATGACAACTCTATCAAGAAGCCTGGAAAAAAAACAAAGATAAGGGGATAAGGTAGTAAAGAAAATACTTTGCCCTTAGCACTTGTACACAGGGAATTCTTTACAATGTTCCTGAGGTGTGATTTATGAGGGAGCTTTCAGGTGAGGGTTGATTCTGGGGTCATGGAGCTGCTGTCCTCTGTTTCAGTGGGAAAAAAGCAATTGATAGTGTTCACACCAACCCAGCCTTTACCAGGCCTGTAATTGATGTAGTGTTTTGACAGAGGTGTTGCAGATGATTTTATACTTGCATTAAGAAAATGCTATGAATTATGGGGTTTTATCCTCCCCAGAGCCTATGGGGGCCTTACCCAAAACCCATTAAATTCTTTGCACTGACATAATGGGATCTTCAGGGATCCTTCCAGCTTTAAGTCTGTGGTTTGTTTGTTTTTCACTGCTCTGATCAATAATGGGGCTGTCAGGGCTGTGCTTGCAGAAGGCAGTGAGCTGGGAGGAACTGCTTGCATTGCAGATGTGGGGGAGAGATGGATTTTATCCATTCAACTCCCTATCTGCTATATGAAATCCTAGAATAATGGAATTTTTAGGGCTGGAAGAGACCTTTAAGGTCACTGAGTCCAACTGTTCCCCCAGCACTGCCAAGCCCACCATTAAACCATGTCCCCAAGTGCCACATCCACACAGCTTTTAAACCCCCCCAGGGATGGTGACTCAACCATGAAGTCTGTCTCTTAATAGGTTCTGTTTCAGATTTTACATCAAGTCAGGCTGATATTTCATTCCTTCCCCTAATCCAAGTCTGTGTGCTCATTAGTGGGTCAGCAATTGCTTATTTGCATGATTATGTATCACCACAGCAGCAGCTCTTTTATGTAAGCTGCTGATATTTTCACAACAGAAGTGTCTCCATGTTTTTTAATTTGTGCCTTGCCCTCACTTTAGGGGACCTATTTAAAGAGTCTTTAAGTTTTAGGAAAGGCTCTCACACTCCCAAAAACCCTTCTGCAGTCAGAGGGACTCTGGGGGTCAGCAGTTTGTGTTGCTGGCAACACTTGGGGTCTGCCACGGAGATGCACAGTGGGAAACCTGGGACAGATCCTCTCTGTTTTGGCTCTCCCTCTCCAATTGGAGAGGGCAGCAGATCCCTGGTGAGCTTCAGGAACTTCTCATCTGCAAAGACAAGCCCCGTTGGTGTCACCCAGGGGTGAGGGAAAGGGTCAGTCTGCCACAGGAAGAGTGTGAGGAAGGACGTGAGTGGGAAGGAGCAGGGGCCTGGAGCTGAAGGAGCAGCTTCATTTCCTCTCTCATAGTCAATGTGTGGCTCCCAGGCATAAAGGTTGGCATTTCAGATACTGCTGGGGAAAAAAACTCAGTCCCAGGCTGTCCGCAGCTCCTCTCTGTGCATAGCTGAAAATCATGGAAAAATAACGAACCAAAGCAGTGACTCAAACAAGAAGTCTGGATAAATTTAGCTCAAATATTCTTGGTATGTTTGTGGTCACTGTGGAAATTGCATCACTTCTTGTTTTAATGATCAAAATATTGCTTGGAAAACTGGCATGGCTGCCCGAGAAGAGCTCAAAATGAAATCTTTTAAAAGCAAGTATGTCTTTGGAATTGCTTCACCTGCAGTTAATTAGTTTTGGGGGTTGTTTGTTTTATTCCTGTCTTGGTTAAGGAGTTTTTGGACTGGAGGTTATTGCTGCTTAATTGAAAAGCCACAAGGTTTAGAGCTGATACACTCTGCAGTGTGATTATCTACTTCATATAAAAGTTCTGTCTGGGGAGTAGGATTCAAAAAGAGTGCTGGTAATTGCTGAAGACAAGACCTCCTCCAGAATCTGCCTGCATGTCTTTCTGTCTTTCACATCAAAGTGCCTTTGAAAATGCTTTTATTTTTGCATCAAACAGGAACGTTTTAATTTTTTTTTTTTTTACAACACTAATGGACAGGATCCCTTTTCAGATCTCATAAATAGCCTGTAAAACAAAAAGCCTGGCTCCTAAGTGAGCTTGTGATCCTGGTCATAATTATCCCATGTTTTGCACCTTGGACCTTTCCCACAGTGGCAGGGTGAGAATAAAAGCTGCCAAATCAAAGCCATTTGTATGGACAGGACCAGGTTCTTGGATGCAGTGGATCAGAGTTTGTCCAAGGTTGATGGGAAGGGAATGAACTATGCCCTTCCTCATTTTGCTGTCTCTGCCTTGCAGCAGACATCCACAAATGCTGTGAGCTGCAGTGTGGTCACAACGTGGGCATGGGAGCCTCCCAAGCAGAGTCCTTGTCCTCCCTTCACTGAAATGGGTGCTGATATTCCCAGGAAGACAAAATACCTCCCTGCAAAAGCAGGCATTTCTGCCACTTGTAGGTTTTGTCACAAGTAGGGGAAGGTTTTATGGGGTGTTTTTGGTAGCCCCATTAAAGCTCTGGTGGCTGTCTGGGCTGACAGCAGAGGCCTTTCCATCAGGTTTCTCTTCTGGTGCAGACACAGCTGTTCAGGTGATCCTCCCTCTGAGCCAGCCAGGAAACCAGGATCTTCTCCAACTCCTGAGGGAGAAGAGTCAGAAGTGGGAAGTGCTCACATTGAGTTCAGTAGAAGCTGGAGTGAAGCCCCACTTTCTTCACTGTTTTGTTTAGATTTTTTGTTTTCTTTTCCAGACTAACCAATCCATCTCCTTTTCTTCCCAGCCCTGCACTTCCCTTGGCTCTGCTGTTGCCAGTTTGTCCCTTCAAGTCTCTTCATGCCAACCATATCCAATATCTTAATTGCATTTTCTTTTTCTCTGCCTGCAACACTTTCACTTAAACTGATCCAGAGTGGTTGTCTTAGTGATAAATGAGAAGTGAGGGTAGCAAGGAGTATTTTATTAGTCAAGCAGGCACAGTAAAGAAGCTCATTGAGCTGTGTCTAACGTGTACTAAGCTTGGATTTTGCTGCGTGGGATGTTGGCCCCCTCAAATCTCTTGAAAGGCTTCTTCCTTTAGATGTGTCTCCTGAACCTATCAGGTTTTTTAATAAAAATATTCTTTCATTCTCCAAACTTCAGACAAAGTAGCTGGAAGGAATGTGTGGGTCAGTGTCCTGGTGTCACACTCCTACAGCTTGTGTCTTTCTGGAGAGACAGATTTTGGCTGCTTTGTGCTCTTATTTTTGACCAGCAGTGGGGTTGCAGTGCTGTAAATGGGTTTTCCATTGAGGAAGGTGTTTATATGGGTTATTAAAGTGAAACACAAGCTTAGGAGCTGCTTTTCCCAATTCAGAGAAGGTGTGGGATCGCTGGATGTGTCTTTGGTGGAGCTGGTAGAAGATTCATGCTAAGAAGAGACCTGAGCAGAGACCTTGGGCCCATTTTCCTCTCACTCACACACAGCAAATCACTCCTGAGCCCCCCACATGTAGCCTCTCACAGCTCTAAAAGCATTTGCTAAAGCGAGTTTTAAATATGTGTCTAAGCAGCAGAAGTGGGGTGGCTATGAGGTGGTGCTTCCCCAATCTGAATAATTAATGTTTTAATTTTTTTAGAAGAAGAATTTTGAGCAAATTATTTCTCTGAAAGAGAGAAAACATTGTGTGGGGGATTTTTTCCCTTCTGATGAAAACTTGAATGTTAGGGAAAAGGGAAAGGTTCAGAAGAAAGTTAGCCATGAAATTTTATTTTGTGAAGTTTCAGATGAAATCCACTCTTGGTTTGGTTTCATGGCTGTAATATTTGATTCAGTTGGACAGGAATGGTCTCACTGGAGACACCTTTCATCATTTAACAATCCTCCATTCCCAGCCATGCCTGGAAACGAACACAAAGAAAATCTGAAAGTGTTGTCGTGCTTCTGCATGCTTAATGTATATCTTCCAATTTAAAATTTGGAAAGCAAGAGTGGCATAGCTGGCCTTGCCTGCAGAAGCACATTTCTGAATGATTCAAGCTGTAGGATGGGAACCAAATCACTGAGGCCAAAAGACAAAAATAGAAACTTTCACTCCAGAGCTGAGTCATTCGTGTTTTCAATACAGCAACTTCTGGCCATTTGGAGCTCTCAGTAGCTTCTCTTTGGGGGTGGAAGTAACAGCATCACTGTTCTCTGTGGTTTTTGCTGGTCCTTTGCACCCCAAAGAGGGCATTGCTGAAGGGATGTGGGGTATTCCCACCTTCTGTGAGAGCCAGTCTGTGCCCTGTGCTTGCTGGAGGACAGCCCTGCCCCATTCCTTCCCTGCCCAGAGGGAATCCTGCTCCTCTCCCACCAGATGCAGCCCAGAGCAGTGGAAATGGAACTGTTCTTCACAACCAACCAGTGGGGAACATCCTGTCCTCTTGCAGAGGAGTGGCATGTCCCAGTCCCTTGTTCCTTTTCCATGGATAGCTGCAGGTATCATTAGTGACCCTGGATCTGTTTTGCACTTTCCAGCCTGGTTTGCACAGTGCCATGAGGGGTTTGTTCTGACACTCATATTCCAGGATTATCCTTTGTGCTCTCTCTGACCCCATTGCCTTGTAGTGCCTTTGTGCAGCCTCTTTTGTACTTCAGCAAAGAATAACCAGCTCACTTCCATTTTAACTTCTTGGACAACACAAACAATTCCCAGAGTCTCAGGAATTTGGGAGGTGCACACACAAATGCAGGAACCTGTCCAGATCTAGCACTACCCAGATACTGCTGAGTCCCAGTGCCACCAAGATTTGAGGTTTTTCTGTTCCCCCTTCCCTCATTATCCTGGATGATGAAGAAATGATTGTGTAAGTGTGGAGCTAAAGCCTTTGGAGGCGTCTGTTTCTCATAACTCTGTTCTGGAGCCCAGAGAAAAGGCAGGAATCCAGAGCATTTTTCCACCCGGGGCTTAATATTTTCCTTTCAGGCTTGTATTAGCAAATGCTTTTTTTTCCTTGCAGGTTAAAAGTGTTATAAATGGAAAATTTCCAGTGATTCTAGTGATAATTGTACACTTTACACAACTGTACCTAAAATTGTCAGTGTGCCCTGGGTGCTTGCTGGAAAATGTTCAGTGCAGATCAGCACGATGCATGTGTGGTGCTGGCATGTACAATTTCAAAATACTTCCAGAATCTGCAATAATATTGAAAAGATCCCTTCAGTGCTGGATTTTTGCCTTTGAAGCATTCCTCTGTGTTACATATCTGGTTTCTTTGGGGGTTTTAAGTCTCCTTTTGGGGCAGTGAGCATTGATTGTGAGCTCTGTTGTAGATGTGGGTGGCTTTTGTACTCAGTACATCATCTTTTCCAGTGCCTTTGGCAGGCAGAGCTTAGTGCAGAGCCACTCCTTTAATTAGCTGAAATAATGGATGTTTGGGGGAAATGGAACCACAGGAAATAGGCAGAAAAAGTGTGTGGAGGGCTCCCACTGTCCTGAGAAGCTGGCACATCCCACTTGTTGTGGGAAATATTAATTAGGGTCAGAGGGGCCATGACCCAGTTCTGGAACAGGCTCTCCAGTGGGGATTTGGAACTTGCCAGAGGAACCACCTTGTTCTCAGTGTCTTCTCATGGGGGATTTTTTGCAAGTTCTGGCCACTTTTGAATTCTGACAGGAACATTTTAAAGCAGAATTGGTTGAGCCACATTTATTTCACCTAAATCTGAGAAAAGGCAAAGCAGATCACTGTCTTCTTGCTGCAGGATGGTTTTGAGGCAGCTTCTGGCAATGTGGGCAGGTGGGGGGCACAAGAGATCTTGGTCTGTGGCTCTGTCTTCTAAGAAATGAATGAATGAAATGAATGAACAAAATCTTTTTTTTTTTTAATAAAGAAACCTTGAAGTGTCAGCTAATTAGAGAAGGAACACAAAAGGTATCTTTGTTTCATAAAGCATTTTTACCCACTAGGGCTGACTGAAAAATTTATTTCTTTATTTTTTATTGACGAACCCAGGGATTTGGGTTTTCTTCCTGGTTTGGGATGGCATTTTTCAGTATCTCAAAAATTTCCAGAGGACTGAAAAATTTTTCTTACCCGTCTAATTGGAAAGTGCAATGTAGGGCAGGTCTGTCATCCTTCGAAATCACTGGAGGTTTCCCGTTGGCTGCTGCTCAGTTTGTTAGCCTGAAGTTTTCCAAAGCAGCACAAGATACATGAGTCTATTGCAGAGACTCAGAAATAACATGGCTTTCCATTAATTTTGCAAACCAGCTGGGCAGAGCTTTTGTGGAGTAGTATTGAAAAATGTTCAGTGACACCGGTGAGTTTCGGAGTGTTTGGAGATGCTGGCTCTAAATATTCAGCACATCTTCAACCTCATCCCTGTCCCGTTTTTCAGCTGTGCAGTGGCAGTGCTCAGAAGTCAAAATGGCAAAAGATTAAGCTGGTGAGGGTTAGCTGTAGCCATCTGGTGCTGTTGAGGAATTAATGTCTGAGCTCAGCCTCCCTACCCACCCCCATCCCCACATCCTCTGCACCAGAGGCTTGGATTTCGCTGTAATGGGACATGGAGATGAAAATATCTGTCAAGGCTAAACTGTGGTAGTTAATTCAGACAAAGGAGCAGCCAGCCAGCCATTCCATCCAGTGGCCACTGCAGGAGCTGCTGGTGCTGGAGCAGAGGTGGGTGGTTATCAGTCCCAGGAATTAACAGCTGAATTGGGCATCGCTGGGGGGATGCTGTGTTAAAGCATCAGCTTGATTTGCTCCCGGCTCTGGAAATACCTGCACACATTATGACAAGGTCAGTAGCAGTTTTCAAGTTGTATTATTATTGTAATTCTGTTTTTGGAGAAGGTTAGTTTCCTGATTTACCCTGGGTAAAGCGTCTCATTTATATCTTTCTCTGCTAAATAAAAATATCCTACCTAGTTGCCTAAGATCTGCTGGTTATCAAAGGGCCTAATGTAGCATTTACAAACCCTTGTGAGTTTATGTGTCAGAGATGCAGTGATTTGGGCTATAAAGACAGTAATCATCTGTGCATTGTGCTGCTTTGTTATGCAGCTGTTTGCTGATTCACAGCACTGACCTGCAAACCCTCCCCTTTTACTAATGGCATACTGTCAATTTAGGAATTTTAGAGGGTTTTTTTTTCACCTGCTGTTATAATAAGGCCCATGACAGGGTCTAACTACACATGACCCTAAAATTCTCATGGTACTCTTTATTACTAAAAAGGCTTATTTTTATTTTGTTTCTCTGAGCTGGGCCAGCAGTCTGTTTCACTTTAAAAGTGATACCTTATGCCCTTTTAATGGCAATAGGATAACACTGATTTTTTTATTGATAACCTCTGGTTTTATTGGAATATTTTTAAAAGAAAATTAGTCTTGCCCCTAGCTTTTATAAAGGGTTGTTACGGCAAAGCCGCACTTTAAAGGTATTTCCAAATCATAAATAATTGAAATCAAGAGAGAAATAATTCCAAAGTTAGTTCTTTTTGGACAAGCTGTTAAGTGGTGTCAGGAATAGATGCATTTTTAGTGTCAGCAGATGCCTCCCCTTTTCCCCTCACAAACAGCCCTGAGTTTGCTTATAGCTTTTTTAGTAGAAAGCAAGAAAAGAAAAGAAGCAGTGGATCTATGGAGAGGTTAGACAAATATGATGCAGAAATGCAGAGGCTGCATATTAAAGAGTAAACTCAGTGGCTTTATTTTCATAGACGTTCAAAGGTGTTAGAGAAAAAACCCACAGGTTTCTCAGTTCAAATAGGCTTCATTTATCTGCTTTTTGGTGCTGCTTTGGGGCAGTGCTCTCAGAGGAGCCTGTGCCAGCACAGAAACTGCCCAGATCTGTGTGCAATAAAGCAGAAACTAAAAAGATGGCACTGGGTGTGTAAAGTTTCTGGAGTTTCTTGGATAGTACAGGAATATCCAAGAAATCCTGCTGGGGTATCATCCCTTGCACACAGCAATGTGCACTGTGCAGGAACACAGACCCTGTTGTGCTACGTGCACGAGCTGGTTCCTAAATCCATAAAATCTAAGAATTAAAAGCCCTTTGCTACATCTGGGCTCAAATGCTCAGCGTGTTGCACAATCAAGTCCAAAAACAGAGGTTCAGTGTTACTGAGCTCCAGTATTGCTCTCCTGTCACATTGCTCAGCACTGGGTGTGAGTGAGGTGACTCTGACAGGAGAGCTATGAGGAGCTCAGGCAAGGAACAGGAGACATGTGAGGTTAAAAGCAGAGCAGAATTTCTTTGGATTTCTGCCCAGATTTCTGCTAAAAATGGTTGGTGCATGTATTGGCAAAACTTTATTCCCAGCCTACACGAATGCCACTGCTGATGACAGGTCAGTCATGCATCTTGTAGAAATAAATCAGTCTTTAGTCAGTAAAATGTAGTTTTCCTCGTTTATTTTCCCCCCACTGGTAAGTATAAATTAAGCTTATAGAACATGCTGCTTCTTGATTTGCCTTAGTATTTCAGAAGCCAATATATCATTTACTAAGTCACCAGGAAGTCTTCTGTGAACTGGGTAATTTTGTTGGTGAGATGCTTTGCTTTGCCTTGGATGGCGTTTGTGCTTTTTGGGAATTTGGCAATGGATAGCCAACTTTCTCTCATTTAACCTCTGAAAGCTCTGCTAAAACCTGACAGCACCATGTGAGTACAGCTGTTGGTTGAGGGCAAACTTTTTTATCTGTATCTCACCAGTTTTGCTCTTTTCAGGCTTTCAATTGATAGTCACAAGGACTATTTTTTTGCTGGAGACCTTTGGCAGCTTCTTCCCTCAGGCCTAAGGAGGTCAATTTACCCTGCAGAATGGGATCATAGAAGGAAGTTTTGCTGTAAGAAATTTGAGAGATGGGTAGGATTATCTTGCTGCCAAGAGTATTGAATATAAAAATATTGGTTTTAAACAGTAGAATTGCCCAGATTTCTTACACTCAGTGAAACCTTTATTGAATTCTACTTGATGAACGTTCAGATATTCAAAACTGAGCAGTTTTGATTTGATAAATAAAAAATTGTCTAAAACAAGACTGACTGAGTTTAAGGACTAAAATGAATATACTCAAGATTCTTCTGGGAATAAACTCCGTGGAGCCAGCTGTGACCTTCCAATTCCTGGAGATTCCAGAATTCTACACCTAACTCATGGCCAGCCCCTGTTCTTCCAGTGCTGGTGGCACCAGGGGTTGTGACTGAGCCATTGCACTACAAAGGATTTCATAAACTGGGGGGGCAGAAATGTAAGGGGAAGCCCAACACATTGGCTGAGTTGTTTTGTGAAGTAGTCTTTTGGCAAAACACAGAAGTGGTCTTGGGATTAGGGTCAAGCAGGCAGAGTTCCTCCTTCCCTCAGTTACCACCCTGTGACCCTTCTTGTGCTGGTTGGAGTGGGGCAGCTCCAGCAGGAGAGGTGGAAAATGCTCCTTTAAGGAGAGTTCTGTGAGTGGGAGGGTGGCTGGAGACCTCTCTGCTCAAGGGATTTGATGGATCTCTGACCATTAAATTCTTGTACCTCCACCCTCCCAGGCCATGATTTAAAATCAAAGAGAGTTGGTCCTGCTCAGTTCTTTGGCAGAAAGGATGTGCTCTTAAATCTGGAATGGCTGCAGATGTGGGCCTTGAGTGACAGTCCCCAAAATCAGGATTGAGGCTGAACTGAGTAAAATTTGTCCCTCCTTTCTGCAATGTGCAGGAAGCAGATTGAAGTTGCTCTGCTCTGTGAGCCCTGGTCTGCTGGGCTCCTTGAGCAGGAAGCTGAGGAGCTTTCCAGCTGTTTTGTATCTCTGATGTGAGGCATTTTTTTCCTCCAAGGGGAATTCCAAAGCTTCTCTCTAGGTTCAGGATTTCATCACAGGGTGCCAAGTGGGGAGGCTGCTTGTTCCAGTAACTGCAGTGTTTGCTTGGATCTGTACTTCTTGAATTTTTTTAGTCCAGTTCTGAGTTGTTTTGACTGGGGAACTATTTTGCTTTAAAGTTCTCCATTCTATCATCCTTTAAACATACTTGCCTAAGAATTTTTTTTTTCCTATCTTTGGTGTCCATGAAAATGAAGATTAAATCATATGTGGTATTCTTAGTGATCCCTTATAGGTGTGTGGTCTGCTTTAAAAAAGTGAACTGATTGCAGGAAGAATTTCTTTTCCTGTGTACTCCCTAAAATTACATAATTATGGAAGCACTACACCATTAATGTGAACTCAGATGCTGTTTATTGTGCTGTAATTTAATCCCACTTTCATAGGCCTTGATTTCTGCTTCTTGTCCTTCACACGTTCTGCATTATCTGGGAAAGGTTATTGGTGAGGGCACACTTTTAATGGCACCAACCTCTGGAGCCATCTCCAATGTCTGAGTGATTTGAGCTTCGTTTAAATAATTGATGAGAAGTGTTAGTCAGAACCTACTGGTGATTCAGGCTGCATTATTCAAAGATATTTACTGACAGTTATAGATTGCTCCAAATTTACTTCTCTTTCCAGGCTGCATTAAACTAGGCCCTGTGTGACATACGTGTCTATTAAAAAAAAAAAAAAAAATCCTTGTTAATACATGTGAGGAACTGTGGGCTTAAGTGCTGTATTTAACTGGTTGCAAATAAGCAATAATAATTTGTGATGTTTTAGCAGGAAAAAGCATTTGGTTTTCAAGTAGAAAATACTTTTTTCCTCTGTCTTGCTTGTTGTTCAGGAGTGGACCTGAAAACATCTTATATTTCAGTGATTTTAGTGCAACTTTCCCTGTACTGGTAGTTGGGGAATGGTTGGGTGTGAGACTTCCTGCCTGCCTCATTAGCCACCCACCAAAGCATCTTCTCTAATGGCTGCAGCTTCTAATCTCTGACACTTAAAAGCTCTTCTGGCTCCCAACACCATTTAGGAAAAGAAAGTCTGGTCTAGGAGATTCTCCAGAATTGATTGGTGACACCAGGCATCTTGCAAAATCTCCTTTTACCTTTTTTTTTTCAGAGTAAATATTTCCAATGTTTTTTATTTCACACTCAAAATATGCCTAAAATTCTGGTTGAAAATGCTGGAGGACAGTGGGATTTTATCAGGCTGTTGTCAGGAGTGAATTGTGACTAAAGCAAGGCCAGTAATACCAGATTTGCCTTTCAGATTCCTGGCTTTGTCAGAATTCCTGCAGGTGCCAGTCCCCTGTAATTCCTTCTCTTCCCTGCTTTCTCAGCAGGAGGAGGAGTGTGCCAGGCAGATGAAGGGTTCATGTGTCCAGCTGTGTGAGCCTCCACACCTTCCTTTGGAAACCACCTCTGGGAGCTGTTGGGGAACTCTGTCCCTCTCAGTTTCATGTCCCTGTTGGGGGGAACTTTAACATTTTATCATTTTCTTTTATTAGGCTCTTTGTTTTTAAATTGCGTGCAATAAATAATTCCACTGAAAATCATCAACTTCTTTTATTCCCAGGATTCGCTGACATTGCAGCTGTGCATGGGTGACAAGCAGGTACTTCTCCCTGACTTCTCTTTCCTGTTTTCCCTGCAGGAACTGTGGACATGGGTGGCAAACAGTCCACAAGTGGCGACGTCTCCGTCACCCAGACCCCTGTGACAGAAAGCATCCAGGATGCCTACAAAGCTGGGGACACCAGCAAGGCCCAAGAGTTGATTAGGTTGTCTTGTGAGGAGACTGCACTGCAAGTGGAAAAGGTTGGGTTGGGTTACTGCTCTCTCTCAGATCTTATTGGCAAAGATGCCAAAATTTCAAGATGCTGCTGTCTTCTGTCATTTTTTCGTGGAGAAAATCTGTTTGGTTGTGTGGGTCCCAGACATGGATGGTTGTGTGGGGTTCTTCAGAAACATGCTCAGGGACACAGTTTGCCCTTGAAAACACAGATCAGGAAGATGAGACAGACCACAGGGAGCACTGTCTGTAGGAACACAGACTGTGAGGAGAGGTGCTGCTGCTGTGGTCACCAAAACAGGGAAATGCATTTTTCCCCGTAAAAAGGAAGCAGTTTATAGACTTAGCAAAAAATGTATTCCCTCATCAGTGCAAAGATGGTTAATGGCCCCCTGGGAAGATTTTACTGCCTGTGTGTGGAATTTTATAACAATCTCTGTGCCAGATTCTGCACTGCCTGCATTCAGAGCCCTCCTTTTGAGCCTGCTCTTTGCACAGAGCTGACGTGAGTGTTTTGGGAGGGTCCCTGCATGTCATGTCCATAATGGCCATCTCTAAACAGGTAATACTGCATTTTGCAGCTGAGCTGTGCAAATTCTTTTTCTGTTGATCCATGAAAAAAGGGTTTATACTCACTGTTCTGTGCCTCAGGCACTTATGTGCAAAACCATACAAAAAACTAAAATACAAACCCCAACAAATTAACATAATAAATTTATCAACAATGATTACAATGGCCACTAGTGTTTATGACATTCCCAATTAACCACGGCGACAGTGGACATGCCTTGGCATGGGCACAAATAAACCATACAACTCTAGAAATGCTCTTTCTCTGCCTGCTGCCCTTAACAGAGAGTTTCTTGTGCTGTGTTTCCTTCACCAGTGTCAGCTTTTAGGCATTGCAGCAGCATATGGGGATCTGCAGGCAGTGAGGTACCTGCTGAAGGAGGCGTTGGTGGTGTTACCAACAGAGCCCAACGATGACAATGCAGCGGTGGTGGCTGCGTATTTTGGGCACAAGGACATCGTGAAAGAGCTGCTGGATTCCCTGCGTGGTAAGCCCTGGGCTGACCCTGCCTCTCCTCGAGTTTTTCAGGAGCTGTGTGCTGCAGCTCCAAGCAGGCATTTGGGTTTTTTGGCATTCCTTGGAAGGGGAGGGGTTTAGTCATGGGAAAGTGTGTGCAGGATCAGATCTCTGCTGTGCTTGAAGGAAACTTCCCCCCTGGGGAAGAGAAACACATACATTAAAATATTCCATGTTTGCAGACTGGAAGTGGAGGAAGATGCCATTGAGACAGTTCATTTCTGTCAGGCCTCACAGCTGGGTAACATCCCAGACCCTACAGTGAGATTAGGGGATTTTCAGGATGCAGCATCATCCCACTGCTGATCTCAGTGGTGCTGGCAGAGAGTGGCCTGACTGCTCAGGGACATTTTGGGTGCACAGCTGACACCCACTCAGTTCTCTGCTTGACATTTTGTTTTGACTTTCAGGGGAATTCCTTCTTTAGAATAATAATTACATTTTACTTAAATTTTGTGATAGTAATTATTTTGGAGCAGAGACTTTTTTTTTAACTCAGACACAATTCCTAAGGCAGCAGTGGGGGTGGGGGGCAGAGCACAACTCTGACTCAGGACCAGGAGCTGTGTTTGGGTCCCTCTTGCTCTCTCAGTGTTCTGTGAGCTTGGCAGCTGCTTCTCCCTGGGACCTTCCATGCATTTGGGGTTCAGAGGTCCTGCAGAACATCTGGGGTAAATCCTTGACCTCAGACACTGCAGTAACACAAGAGCTAAGCTGACTTCTGCAATATTTAACCTGAATATAGCTCTAGCTCCTCACTGGGGCTAAATAGTTGCCAGTGGCCTCACTGAGAACAGGAATAACCTGTTGGGAAACCTGCTTATTTGGTGTCCTGTTGGAGCACTGGTAAGCAAAATAAACGTTCCATTTTGGGGGATGGAATTAAGTGTAATATTTCCTTCAGCCAGAAAGGAAGCTGAGTAACCTAGTAGAAAAATTAAATTATATTAATATAATACACTGAGTAATGAAAAGTGACTTAAGTAGTTTCTGGAAACTTAGCTCAGTTTAGAAGTGACCAAATTCCCTCCAACTCTTGCTTCGGGGGGGTCAGGGGAGGAGCTCTGTACTAACAGAAACTTTCAGAATTTTTTATGCAGGACCTTCCAACTGTTTGCTTGGGAAGTTACACAGAAACCAATCACAGAGCTTAGGTATAAATTGCCTACATTTGCAATTTGGCTGTTGCACTGCAGTGATTCTCCCTGGAACAGTGAGAACTACTTGTGGCTTACAGCTTAAGTGGAGCCCATTTTTTGTAGCAGGAGGGTGAGGGATTTAGTGGAGTTGTTAAGAATGCAAAGAGCAATGTAATTTCCACATGGATAAGCTGCAAAAAAAGCCTTGACATGTAAAACTCAGGCTTGTGGATGTTCCTGTAAGTGTTTCAGAGAGGATGTGAATTTGTAAAGTATATGGAGGTATTACAGGGAATCAGGGGAGATTTGGGGACTGCTTATTGTTAGCAGAAATAATTCTGTCCTGGGCCTTTAGTTACATGCCCAGAATTAGGCACACCTAGAGGAAATTGGTGTTTTACAGGAAAACGTTATTTCTGAAAAAAAGAAAGCAGTTTGAGAATGACTAAAACATCAGCAAATTCATGCAAAAATCAAAACATGGTGTTTTAGTTTTTAGCCTTAAATGACATTTTTCTGACTTTGCTATGAATTAATAGTAAAGAGTTGACCTGAAATGAAATAATTTAAGGGGAAATGAAAGTTTTTGCGGGAAGCTTCAGGTTGCAGCAAAAACAAGATGAAACAATTCCTTTTTTGTTGACTGAAGCATTTATTTTTGTTTTATTCATCCAATAACATGAAATCTTACCTGGTTTTCCCCATTCTTTGTATCCCCTCTCATGATCTTGGACGAAGTGGCCAATCTTGGGTGTTTGGATCTAATGTCTTTTTTGATCTGGATGGAAGGACAGTCCTGGTCCTCCCTGTTTGGGGTCAGATGTTTATTCATCTGCTGGTATTTTAGCAGAAATGTTGCTGCCTTATGAATGCTTAAGTCAGGGACCAGGGACCGACAAAAAATTTCATCCATTAGCTGGGTGGGTAAAGAAGAACAGGTAAGCAAAGCTGAAAACTTTGTGCCTGACCAGCTTAGGACCCTTCTCTGACACACTTTTGCAGTGTAACCTGTTATTTTTGTCCTCAGGAGCTTCACCCTGTCCCAAACCCCTTTGCACAGCCATTATCTGTGGTTATTCCTCGCACATCACAGCCCAGTGGCACCAACTAAGTCACATTTTGTGTGTTTTTGGTAGGTCCTAATACTTGCCAGCAGCTCCTGAACTGGATGCTGGCCATAGCCTGCCAGCAGGGCCATTTGGACATTGTCAAGCTCCTGATCCGTGCCTACAGTGCTGACCCAGAGAGCTGTGCAGTCAGGAAGAACGAATTCCCCGTCCTCATCCGCCTGCCCCTCTACGCTGCTATAAAGGCAGGTGTGTATTTGCATACTTCCACATTCTGCCCCTTTTCTGCCAGGCCTTCAAAGAATGGGCTGAGCTGTTCACACACAGCATGGTATCCATGGCTTCTCTGGAGTTGGATTTCCAGCAGGATGAATTAAAGTAAAATTGGCTCTGAATCTGTCGACTCAGCCGAATTGGAGTCAGGGCCTTGGGAAGTTAGATTGCTGCAAATACTGAGAGGCTGAACTTTCCTCTATAAACTCCTAGGGAAAAGACCCTTAAAAACTAGAATCCTTGCAAGTAAAAGCATTATTGTTATGGACACTCTGGCACACATGCTTGATTTAGGCTGAATAATTTGCACTTCAAAGCACAGCTGTGTGCATAGTTTAATAAGATGGGAAAAAAGAGAAAAAAGAAAGAGCCTGGGCCAGCACTTTTACACAGTGTCTTTGCTGTCTCAGTTTTACCAAACTGATCCTGCCACTGGAGGAAACAGCCTTTACACATTTCAGTTTCCTTTTTGCTCACCCCCACAGTTTTTTTTTCAGAAGTGGTTATTTCCCAGGATTTCTGTTCAGCTCCTTGCTGGTTCATTTATCTGAGGTGAAGGGAGCAAACAATCTGCTTTT
Organism: Peucedramus taeniatus; assembly: GCA_013400575.1. Lineage (NCBI taxonomy): Eukaryota > Metazoa > Chordata > Aves > Passeriformes > Fringillidae > Peucedramus > Peucedramus taeniatus. The sequence continues at coordinate 487,760 of WBNO01011811.1, forward strand.
CTCCCAAGGGAATGAAGATGTAGCCGTGTTTCTGTTGCGGAATGGAGCTTTCTTTTGTTCCTACATCCTGATGGACAGTCCTGAATCCAGCAAACACCTTCTGAGGAAGTATTTCATTGAGACAACCCCACTACCAGGTAGTGCTCCAGCAAAAACAGTAAGTAACCATTTATCTGCCTGAGGAGATGTTGTTTTGAAGGGGCATCATGTTAATAGTTGATAATTATCTTTGCATGCCATGTGGCTGCTGGTTCTTCTCCTCAACTAAGAGCCTTGTGGTTTGCTGGCCTTTCAGAAAGCCATGCAAGTGGCTTTGGTGCTGAATTACAGGGTGTGAAACATCAAGGCTTTGAATGGCATCACTGTGCAAGACACAGCAACAACTTCTGTGGGGCAGTTTAAACACCATCATGTGAGCCAGGGTGTGCTGGGGTCAGGAAACACCAGTTTGGGCTCAAAGCCTTCCAGAGGAGAAGCTGGGCTGCTTCTAGCACAGATTCCCTCTGTGCCCCCAGGGTCATCACTTCCTTTAGGTTTCTGTTGTGCCCCCTGGTTGCAGGGTGATGCCACCAGCTCTGTGGTGTCCCCAAGTGTTGGTGTGGCATAGAGCTGAGCATGGGAACCCTTCTGTGTCAGACAGTGCAGGTAAAAATGGGCTTGGGTGGCTTTTTGTTAACAAGGAGCACAAGCAAAGCAATGATCTGCTGAGTATCATCCCTGCTTCAGATCCTCAGCAGTAAAAGTGTCTCACATTGGTATTGTGACTACTTTATAGGGAAGCATACAGTATTTTGTATTATTTATACTGTTCTCCAGCAATTTGTTTCCAGGCATTTTGAATTTTTCCCCTCAACATATAGTTTAACCCACATTGAATAGGAGCTTCAGATCCCTAAGCTTTCAATGCTTGCAGTTTTCATCAGATCACAAAAATTTTGCAGTGAAAAGATGTCCTTCATCAATCCAGTTGAGTATCTGTCTGCTCAGCTTGTAGCATTGCAGGCTGTTAGTTCTGCTTTGGTGTTAAGTAAAAATAAGGAGAGAGGTTTTAATAGCTTTACAAACTTCTCCATTCTCTGTTTTTCTGCCAGAATCCTCTCACTGGGTTCCTGTTGATACCCTGAGTGTTAGACCACATAGGTGAGCTTGACTTCCTTAGGTTCAATTAATAGATTTAGAGCCCTCCTTGTGCTACTCTTAATTTTGTTGACAGATAAACAAAAGGAATCTGAATTCTGGATGTAGATAAGAGTTGATAAAATGTCTTTCAGAAGAAAAAAAGAAATACAACTGCATAATTCAGCTTGAATAAGCTTGGAATAAATGTTTGAATCACAGGGAAGAGGTCTGTTTTCCATGTGAACTTGCTGGCAATATTTAGCTTAGCTGCTGTAAAAATGACTCAGCTTTGCTGTTGTCACACCCTGAGCAAAGAAGAGAGCAGTCTTCAGACATCAGCTAATTGCCAGAAGGGCCTGGTTTAAAAAGAAAGAAAAAGAAGAAAAGCAGAGAAAAAACACAGAAATTTGACCTTGATTCTCCTAGTAGCTGTTTATTTTTAATATGTTTGCTTATTTAATGTTTTCTCTTTGAATTCATTTTGACAGACTGGGACAGATTCAGGAGGATCTGTCCTAGTTTGTCTGCAGAGCTCAGATCTTTGAGAAGTGACACACACTCTGATAACTTCTTAAAACACAACTTTGTGGCAGCTGCAGACAAACTGCCTCGGTGCTTTCTTCTTGTCTCAGAGGGTTCATCCTGAGATGAATTTTGCACTGGGAGGAAACAAAGGTGGGCTGTGTGGAGACTGGGAGGTGTGTGGCAGCCAGCTGGAGGTCACAAAGTTCTCCCCTTGGACTGGGAGGGCAAACCAAGCAGTGACCATTTCAGAGTGAGCCCAGAACTTCAAAAGGGTTTGTCCCTCCTGTGCTATCTGTGAGTGGAAACACTTGAGCACAGCTGAGCTCCAATCGATTTCACAGCAGTGAATGCAGAGCTATGCATGAAATGTGCCTGAGAGCTGCTTTTGGCTGCCACACCTTACAGACAACCCTTGCACCCAGCACAGCTGCCCTTTCTCAGGCAAGAGGAGTTACATCTCGTTTTTCTAATATCTGTTTCTCCTTTTTGTGTTCTTTCCTGGCATAAATTTATACCCACAGCAAACCACAGTTTTGCTAAAGAGGGGAAGTGGTCCATTTTTACAGGAACAGGTAACAAATGCCAAAGAGAGCCTTTGCAATAAAGTGGCCAGGCACAGATTCCAAACTTTAATAGATGCAGTCAGCAGGGAGGTAAATGTAACTTTCCAGTGTTTGCAGTGTGAGGTATATTTAATTTTTCCATTACAGGCCAGAGAAGAGCTTTGTCTGCTGTATTTTCCCTAGGAAGTATTTTACCAATAATTTTATATTCAAGCATACAAATGTATGTGTGTGTGTGGGATCCTCCTCTCATTTCTTTATCCTGGTAATCTCACTTACATCACCAGCAGCACAGAGCCCTGAAGCAGTCCCACACAAGATTCAGAGCAGGATTGTTGATGGAGGGAGCAGATCCCTGTCCTCAGATTATCCCATCTACAGCAGGAGTGAGGTTCTGATGGAGCATGTCACATCATTTAGGAGAAATGCACCACAGCCTCTCTTAATCACCTTACCAGACAGCCTCAGATTTAAGTAAATATTTTTCATATTTATAGTTGATCCTTTGCCCAAGAGCAGTGGGGTTTCTTGCTCCTGCACAATTTCCAGTCCTTTGCCTCAGTGCATCCCCCGTCATTGCTGCAGTAGATTTCAGTTTAGTCTTCAGGGCTTGTATTGAGAAATTCTTCCTTTGGCAGGAGAGGGGAGTCTGCAGAGGTTTTCCTTGGCCTTCTGAAGAGCAGTGAGCTGCCTGCAGTCAGCCCTGAGCTAACATCCTCTGAACTCTGTCCCTGGTTTAGCACAGAGTTCACCACCAGCCCCAAACTGAGAAGGGCTGGGCTGAGCCCTGAGCTCTGCAAATTTGGCATCACAGGCCTTTGGCATCAGAGAAGCAGCTTTTCTGGGAAAACAGTGGAGTGATTAAGTATGAGTTGTGGAGTAAATCCCCTCTCTTTGTGGCACTGCTGTCGGGATTTCTTTCACTTAATTAATATTTTCACTGTACAGTCCTGAGCCAACCAAACCCCTAAGGTAACTCCACTGATAGCAGGTTAGTGGTACCAGCTGAATTTGGTCCACTGTCTCTAAGTTAGAGGGGTTTGGCTGGTCCTCCAGTTTGCAGAGACACTGTCAGTCCTTGTCTCTGGATGGGAAGGAGGGCACTGATTGCTGGGATTCAAAAAGCTGCCTTGGATACAGGACACCAACCCACAGCACTGATAGCAGGTGCTGGATTTCACAATCTTGTCTGTGGTTTGAGAAGTCATTATCTGCATTCTACAGGTATCTCCTTATCACATCAAATGCCCTGAGGCCATGCCTCTGCATTTTTGAGGGAAATGATACACAGGAATCTAAATGCAAAATAGAGATGGTTTATCAGTCTGCAAAGAGGAGCAGCTCAGACACAAGGTCCTGCTTGCAGCCCCTAAAAGAAGGCTGTAAGGTTGTATTATTACTGCATTAGTTGGTGTACTCAAGGACAGGTACTTTTTTCCTAAGCCAAGGGATTTGTGGTACGTGTTACAGGTGAGAGAAAAGTTCAGAAAACTGCATACTGAATTTAAAATAAGAATTTCTGAGCAGGAAGCTGTTAAATATGCAGAATGGGAAATCTAGCAGTAAAGCAGGATATGTTTGGTGTGAGAGTGAAAGCTTTGCAGTGCAGCTCCCACTGGGTGCTGTGCACTTTGCAGTAGCAGTGGAGACTGTGCTTAATTTGATTTCTTGTTGCTGCTGGCTTGCTGTGTTTTACAGGGGTGCCTTGTGGCATGGCAGTGGATGTAGCTTTGAACAAACAGCTGGAGCTCTCTGCCTTGGTTTCCCCAGTGGCACAATGGGCATAATATTTCCATTCATATTTGCAGGGCTGTCCTGAGGCATCACGAGTGAAGGTTTGAAAAGCACAGTGTCTACACTAAGTACAACTACTGTCAATATCTAAAAAGTGCATCTGTTTGTACTTACCCTTTGTTCCATTCTCCAAAACATTTGAACTGTCTGATCTACATGACCAGTCCTGAGTCTCAAATAAGCATTTGAGATAGGCCTTTGTTTCCCTTTTCTTTCTCTCCTTTTCCTAAACACATTCCTTTTAATTCTAAATTTGGGGTTAAAAGTCCAAAGAGCTAAATACTGGGCATTGGAAAGCAAATTAAATTTGCTGTCGGGTTCTTGCTGCCTCCTGGTGGAGAATTAACAATCATTCCATTGAGGCTGGTTTTGGGATGAGTTATATCAAAACCAACAAGTTTATGAAAACATTTTTGGAATATAATTTTTTTAATGTAGATTTCAGGACTAGGATTGGAATGCAATGAGGTGATCTTGAAAATGAAGCCTTGGGTTGTTTCCTTGCATTGATGACCACTATGTGTTCACCCTTTCTTCTGTCCAAACTGGACCCTGAATAATATGGACTGGTGAAGAAGTCCAGGTCCCCTGCTTGAGCTTGCTCATGGTCTTTGGAGTGAAATCATGGAGCAGATACAGCAGGGGCTGCTGATATCCAGGCATGATTTCATCTCTGAGTCACTTTAATTCCTAGAAGCAGATTGGAAACTGAGCAAAATGTTTATGGCCTATGCTCTGCTCTGCCAGATTCCCAGTGGTGTAGCACAGGCTGAGACCAACTGGGATTTCACTAATGTGGTTTTCTCTTCTCTCTCTGACACATGCAGGCTTTGTGTGTGAACTGGTCAAACCTCAAACTGCCCTGGGTGGATCTGGACTGGCTGATCGATATCTCCTGTCAGATAACTGAGCTTGATCTCTCTGCCAACTGCCTGGTGTCCCTCCCCTCTGTGATCCCATGGGGGCTGATAAACCTGAGGAAGCTCAGCCTGGCTGACAACCAGCTGACAGAGTTACCCAGTGTGCAGTCCTCTGATGAGATCATTTGTACAAGGTGTGTGCTCCCCACAAAGCTGAGCCTGCAGGGAGAGCAGGCTCAAACTGGGCTTGAGGGAGATTCTGTAAGGAGAGAGCAAATTGCAGGAGCTTCTTGGTCTGCAAGGTTTAGCTTAGGATTTGCCCCTCTGCATTCTCAGTGTTTCCAAGTTTGTTGTCAGGACAGTTGTGAGGACTTTTATTCCTGTGTTGTCTCATGTTACCTCTGCTTTTCTCCAGCTCTGGTGAACCCAAATCTTCTAAGCTGGCTCTGAGTGACATTTACTGGCTGATACCAGTGATTTAATCTGCTGCCTATCCAGATCACCTCTCCCACCTCCCTGGAAGGGTTAATTTTCTAATTAGGGTTTTAGGCTTTGCCTTGTGAGGCACATTCAGCTGCTTTCATTCAGAACTGGAGCTGTCCTGGTAAAACAGATGTCTATGGCAACAGGAGGCTTTGCTGGTGTTTTACTGATGCCTGACTGAGATTGTTCTGTACTCACAGGTTACTTGAGGTCGACGTATCCAGCAACAGACTCTCCACTCTCCCTACTGGATTCTTACATCTTAAAAACCTTAAAAAACTCATTGCTTCCAAAAACTATATGGAGAAGTTGTTTGACGAGGAAAACAGTACGTACAGTCCAGTGTTTGGCTTTCATTTCAAGGCTGGGCTGTAGGGAAGAACCCCAAAATGTTAAAATAAGGGCTTAAATGGCTTAAAAGCTCTCATGCTTATACCAAGGCCACAATGTTTCATGTTTTCCAGCAACTAATTGGATTGGTTTAAGGAAGCTGCAGGAGTTTGACGTCTCTGACAACAGGTTGGTGGAACTTCCAACGGTTTTTCTATACTGCTTCAAGTCCCTAAACATACTGAATGTTTCCAGAAATCAGCTGAAAGTGTTTCCAGACCCCTGGGCCTGCCCCCTGGTAAGTTGAACTGCTCTGAAAAAGTCAGAGGCTGAAAAAACTGTTGAAACAATGCAAAAAAAATTGACTGTGATGCTTAAAAAGCTGTCAGATGCTTAAAAGGCTGTTCTGTAGGAGTGCTCCTGCCAAATTTGGTTTATGGGTTTCAGATCCAGTCTTTCTGAGGTTCCACCCTGTTCTCACCATGTTGATGGCATTGGTGGAAAAGTTTTAGAAATGTGTCTTACATGGATGTATTAATTTTCTCTGTAGTTCCTCTGAGCAGAAGTATTGTTAGGATCATTTTACAAAAGACCCAACTTTCACCAGAAGTAACTTTGCCCAAACCCATGGCAAATTAGGACATCTGGATCCACACCCATCACTGTGTGACTTTATTCCTCATTTTTACAGGGACAGCAGGGGAACAGTATCCTTTGGGGAAGTGTTTGTTTGTGGTTGGAAAGCTAATGGGGGTGGGTGATTTTCAAAATAATTTTTGGAATTCTTTTTGCCCACCAAGAAATTTGACCAGCAGTTGAGTGCATCTCCTTAGCAAACTCTATGTGCCTGCATGCCCAATAATTTATCTAGATCGAAGTATCTAAAGAGACCATCTAAAATTAATTTATTAATTTATTTGACATGTGACAGCTGATCTACCACATTATTTAAAGAGATGATTACTGCTCTGTAAGTGTGGGGCTTTTTATGTTTTCCAGAAATGTTGTAAAGCATCTAGAAATGCACTGGAATTCCTGCCTGATGCATTGACTGTGTTCTGGAAAAATCACCTGAGAGAAGTGGATTTTTCTGAGAATTCACTGAAAGAAGTTCCAGCAGGACTCTTCCAGCTTGAAGTGAGTATCATTTCTTCATATTATTTCTAACATTATTTTTCCTAATGCTGACTCAGACCTCAAACTGGCTGCCTGGGTAGGGTAGGAGCCCATGTACTGGTTTGAACTGGTGCAATTGCACAGAGCCCCTGAGCAGGCTGTCACCCCCTGAATCACCACATTCAGGCCCTCATCCAGTGAGATATATCTTATTTCTGACACAGGTCTTCTGAGAACTCTCTGGATGTCTGTGGTTTGCAGAATTTGGGAGCACAGTTTGGAAGACAAGCCCTGCATTGTAGCTCCAAGCTCCAGCCATTGAAATATTGATATACTCAAGTGCACTCACAAATAGTTGTGCTTTTTCTTGAAAAAAGTGTTATGTAATTAGAAGTTAGTCTTTCTGTGCTAAAAATAGCATGTTTGAATGCCCTAAACAGTGCTGCCTGGGACCTCTGTAATCTTAAAGGTTGTAGATTAAATAATTATTTTCTGTGGACACCACAGATCCATGGGTTTATGTCTTCTTCAGAATTTCTGCTTTCACATGGTGTTGATGTGAAACCAAGCAGAACTTGGAGTTTCCTCCAAGCTTCCTTGCAAGATTGTGAAACTCAGGGTTGTGTAGAGAGAAACAGAGGTGAATCTGGGCAGAAGTTCCATGCTTTTCCCTGCTGGCCTCGTGGGAAGGGTGCAGAAGTGATGGTTCATATCCCTGTCCAGGCCTGATCTCAGGATCTGCTGCAAAGGTGCCTTTTACTCCTGCTGGAACAAGAGGGTTGAATTCCCTCAGTCCTTTCCAGTGATCCCAGCACATTTGGCTTTGGCTGTTTGTTTCCAGTTGGCATTTCTCCTAAAACAGAACAAATCCTATGGACTATTGTCTCCAAAACTTGGTTTTTCTGAATGCATTGAGAACCATCCCAGGGGGTGGGAGCCACCATGGCAGATATTAAACACTAGATGGTGCTTCCAGGGCACAATTCTTGGGTGCTGCTGCTCAGAGGGTGCAAAGGTAGAGACCTCAGTCCAATCTTTGCTGATGTTTTCAAAATTAGTGAGCCTTGACTGCCCTAAATAGTGTCAGTTCTTCTCTGTATCTCTTAAGCACTATATTCATAAAATAAATAAAGTTTTTCAGTGCCATGAGGGCCAGAGTGTGGTGAGCAATTAGAAGGTGAAACCCCATGCCTGGAGGAGCCCTGGCTTGGGCTACTCCTTAATTGTAGGGTTTGTGTGGGTGAACAGGGCTGTGCTCATGCTCCAGCCCTCTCCAGAAGCAGATGTGGGAAGGGGGAGAAATGGGAACTGAGGTGTTCCTACAGATAATGTATTATTTTTATGGAGGAACAGCAGTGAGCTGTTTTCTCCGAAGGAAAAGCAGACAGCAGAGGAGACTTGAAAGCACCTGTCATGGGACAAGCATTTGTCACTGCAGGGTAGTTTATCACTGGCCTTTGCATGGTTTGCAGAGGAATCTCAATACTGGGACCAGCTCAGTCCTTAATACCATGTGTACTCCACAAATGTGTTGAGAGAAACAGAAACCTCCTCAGCTTTCCTGGCTGTTGCCTTCTAAAGGAACCAACTGAGCCATGTCTTAGTTCTCTAGAGTAGTTTGCTTCTCCCTAGTTTGCTTCTCCTGGAGACATCTGGCCCCCTCTGGGTGGAATAATTCAGATAAGGCTCTGGTCAGTTTTTCCACATCATGACCTCACTGAGGCACCTTAATCTGGATGCTGAAGTCCCTTCATTCAGGTGTCATCTCACACCCATTTGTGTGCTGTGGCAGCAGCTTTGAAGGAAGTTTGTCTGCCACTGCTGTTGTGTCCCTTCTGGAAGACCCCATTCTCACATTGAAAGGCAGTAAAAATGGAGAAATTAGAGAGAAGAGGCAATTTGGAAGGACTAGAGATCTGCAGAGTTTCAGTCATGAAGAACCACAGCCAGGTGACAGTCACTAATTCTCCCCCCATGCACAGAACCACTGGAGAGAAGCTCCCAGGCTCTCAGCTCCCTGGAGCGTGGCTTTGGTCAGTGTTTGGGGGGACACAGACACAGTGACTGAAAAACAAACACCCCAGTTAGAGCCCACAGAGCATAGTTTGTGCTAATTTTGGGACGTGCAGCCTTGGTCTGCTCCCACCCCCTGCCCAGGGGTGTTGTGGGGAGAAGTCTGAGGAATTGTCCTTGCACAGCCCCATGCTGACACTTGGAGAGGGCCCCACACCAGGAGCCAGGCTGGGCCCTCCTCCCTGGGGAACACGAATGATGGTAAAAGCATTGGCTGTCAGGTTTCAGCTCTCAGTTTTTCAGTTTTCCCTTTCCTTCAGTGGCTCACTCCATCTGCAGCTCTGTATTCCCTTCACCTTCCCCAAATCCCAGCAAAGCCCAGTTCTGCCCCTCTCCATCACTAGAGGGAGCGTTTTGCACGGTAATTCCCATTCCAGCCACTGCCGGTTGTCCATCGTTTATGTCACATGGACACCTCATATTTTTCCAATCTAAAAAAAGGGAAGGCCAACAAACTGCTTCGTGAGACCCTGTTAATCCTGCTCGATGAAAAGGGGCATAAACCTTTTATATTAACGTGGAGCACATAAAACGTTTAACACACTTGACACTGAAGTCTCTGCTGGTAAAACATGATTTCCATGGGGTATAATTCATTAATATTGCTGTGCTTCTGGCAGGAGATAATTCAGCTGCCATTCTGCTTTATCTCAGTTTTTCATGGTGGGGGGACTTGCTGGATAAACCTGGTTGGAAACTCTACAGACAATACTGGTTTTCAGTGGAAAATTGGATTTTCAGCCAAATGAAAATGATCGTTTGAGCCTCAGCATTATTAAGGGCAGATGGAAGAGCATAAACTTCACAAATTTGAATGGGAACTGCATTTTTTTATTTTATATTTCAATTAAATTCAAAAGAGATCTTATGTTTAACTTGGTATTTCCAGCTGAGTCCTATCTGTGTGGTGTTAACTGTATGGTATCAATCAGCTTCACTTGTTTTTAAAATTCCTGTCTCTGCTGGGAGGGGAAGAAAAAAAGGAGATATGTAACTTGTATAAATCTTGGAAAGCGAATATAAATCCTGTCCATTTTAATACAGATGTCATAAAAAAGCAATCAAAACTTCCCCTTGTGTGAAGTGGCTCATGTTTTGCACCTTGATTTTGTGCATGTACTGCAGGTGTAAGCCCACTCTGTACAGACACACACATTTATTACATATATTTGTAATCCATACGTGGCATCCTGTGTTGGTAAATCAGACTGTTCTTTTCCACTTGGAAAGGTTTCCTCACTAAGAAGTAAGATGTCCTCTTGCATGGGCTGTTTCCAAGTGCATCTGTCAGCAAGTGGAGCAATAATCTCCCTGGAGTGAGTGGTGCTGCTCCGTGCAGAACTTGCTGGGGACAGGGAGGAAATGTTTGCATGCTGGGCAGCACGGACAGGATGTTCTGATGAATAAGATGTACTTTCTTCGTGTTTCTGTTATTTAATAGCCATGCTTAAAAAGCTCTTTCAGTGTGTTTGGTGCTCCCTAACTCCAGGCTATTCCTCTCCTAGGCTTTGGTGTCCCTGAAGCTGCTGGGAAATCAGTTAGTTACGTTGCCTTCGCAGGATAAGTGGAATTGCAAACAACTTAAGTCGCTGGATCTTTCAAAAAACCAGCTTGGGAAGTAAGTGTTGCTTTCAAGTTTTGGCTAAGAAAACAAAAGCTGAGGAAATAATAGCAAACCCAATCCCTGGTGTAACACAAAGGGTGTCAGGAGAGAATTAATCACCTGCACAGAAGGCATTGATACCCACATACCATGTCCTCAAGTATATTGTGAGTCAGTGACAGTGATGAATTATCCTTTGCTGAATTCTTTGGGCATTTAACACACTGTATCATTTATTAAGTGGATAGATTATTGATAATGGCAGTTTAATTTCTGAGCATGTAGGAATTTCTTCAGCCCAGTGTGTGGTTCATCACTACAAATACAAGTTTGTGGGGAGCATATCTTAACCATAAACCATCTGGCTGGACTGCAGTTATTAGTTAGTGTGGGAGTATTGTTATGGAAAAAATGAAAAGTCTTTGTTTTTTAAATGGAAGTATAACCAGCTGCAAGTTCATAGAGAAGATTTCCAACCTAAGGGATTCTGTGATTCTAAGACTGATGTTAATAAGATTGTCCAATAAATGAGTTATGTTCTTCTGTTTAGAAATTCCAATAGGGATGTTTAACATAGAGAGTTAAAGGTCCTTTATCATCTCCAAAATTCCACTGAATTGTGTCATGCTGATATCTTCTCATTTGGGTGCCTGTCCAACACAGTTTTTGGAGTCCTAAGGAGTTTCTGTGTCAGTTGCAAAAGACAAATTACCACTTTTTGAATGTCCCAGTGCATTTCCAGAGTCGTGCTGGTGGGTCATCTTCTCCCTGGGGAGGGCAAGCAGTGGCAGCAGCTCGGTTCTCCAGCGCTTCTGGTGAAACTCCTTCAATTTGCTGTTTGACAACCACTTAACCCTGACACCCCATAAAGCCAGGGGTCAAGTGCTCCTGCCCTGGGAGCTGGGACAGCTGCCTTGAGGAGCTCTGTTGATTTGCCAGGAGAAAAACCATTGACTGGACAAGTGTTGGTGGGGTCTGATTGCACAGCAGGTTTCAACCCCATCTCTCCAGAGCAGGTGGGATCCTGTGAGAGCTGTGAGCATGGTCAGGCTCTTCCCTGTGTAGCTCAGCACCTTTCCAAGATCTTTTCCCCACGAGTGCCTGTTTTGTTTGGCCCACAGGAGTGATGAGGGGTTTAAAACGAAGAGGATCCCCTTTTTCACCACGAAGAACAGGGTGCGAGGTGGCCCCGAGGCAGGTAAGGCACACAGCGAGTGCTGGCAATGCCAGGTGAGCTGGGAAGCAGCAGGAATCTGCAGTTTGGCTGGAGGGAAAGCAGAGTAGATTCCTCTGCAATTCAAAGTGCAACTGCATTTCATTAAGAGGAAGTATGTTCAGATAAAATGTTTCTAAAGAAATGATGCAGCTGGTTGGTACCACCAATATAGAAAGATGGTGTGAAACCTGCTTCTTTTGCTCTTTCATGAAGGTTATGCCTTTTAGCCAGAGTTCAAAGTGGCATGTTGAAGGGAAATTAGCCCATAATTATCCCCTGTGACTCTTAGGATTGTGTGCTGGCTTTGTAAATGGCACATTTTCCCCTGCCTGTGATTTGCACCCTCAGTTTGGGGCAGAGCTGATGAAATGCACGTGAAATCCCAGAGAGAACAAAGGGATATCTGAAAATATTGCACTGCTTCCTGCTCTCTGTGGGATTCATCTGCATTTCTTTTGTTTGTTGTTTGATTTTAAAGCACTTGGGGAGTTTTCTCATTCTGGCTGCCTGCAGAATGCCTGGCTCTAAGCATTCCTTGCCAGTCACAGAGTGGGACAGAGCCAGCGTCGTCCTGACGCACATCCCAGCAGCCCTGGACTGCTCGTGGGAGGAAGAGGCCCTGCTGCAGCAAATCCTTCCCTCAGTTCCCCTGAAAACTCTGCCTGAGGTGAAACTGGTAAATGAACCATGTGCAGCCATAGCTGTAGGTTAGGGCTGGAGATCCTCATCTCCAGCTGGTTCCTCTGGGAGGCAGAGGCTCCACCTGGACCTCTGGGCCAGGTTGATCCTGCCTTGTTTTCCTGTCCATGGAAGTGGAGGCTGCTGAGCTGGGTGAGGTGTGTGTGCCCCCCGAGGGGGAGGAGAGGTTGGTCTGTGCTGTTTCACAAGCAGGAAATGGAAATAGAAATGCTGTGACATTGTTGGAATACAGAACAACTGGAAAAGGAGTCTGAACCTTGTGGATCTGTGGAGTTTGACATATCCTCAGAGCTTTGCTGTGAAGTGCTGCAGCAGCATTTCCCAAAGGGGAGAGAAGGGCAGGAGCAGCAGGCAAACGCAACTAAAACCAGCCCTAAAAGGGAATTGCTGTCCTAATGGAAATCTCTGTGTGCTGCAAACCCAGCATAACCCCCTGCAGAAAGCAGGAGAGGATGGGCTCTGCATCAGTGACATTTGAACAGCCACTTTACACCCTGGTGCAACCTGGAGCTGCCTCAGATGGCCTCAGGTAGCAGGGGGCACAGAGTAGCCCACCTGGCTGGTGCCATGGGTGAGCAGCCACAGGGACAGAGCAAAGCCAGCTCATCCTTTTCTCTCTGTTCCTCTGCCAAGTGTAGCTTGGTGAGACGAGAGGATGTGGCCAAGAATTTAAACATCAAGAGAAAACAGAAGCTGGAGTACATCAGCTGCTCACAGAAATCTCCTGGTGAGGTGGGGGTGGACAGGTTTTCATATGATTTACCAACAAAGCTGTTTACTTAAGTCTAGGTTATTTAAAGAGAATAATTTATGGATGCTCACTATACTTGATTGATAAGTCTCAGAATAACTTCTTGCACACGCATATGTGGTGTTGGTAGCATTTATTCATCCAAAAATACATTTTCAAGATGGGATTTGTTTTAATTTTTCTACAGTTCTTTAAAAGAAAATTTGAGCTGAAGCCAGAGAAATCATAAATAACTCATGAATAAATAATTACAATTCATAAACACCTCGAGCTTGCTTCCAATATAGTACACTCCTTTCCACCTGGGACTCTTTGGTGAATTCAGAGTATTGCTGCTATTTTAGGAGTTTGCTCCTACGTGTCCAAGAGGGGCTAAATCTGTCTGTGCCTGGGTACCTACTGAAGAGCAACAATGCAAAGTTTTAAGTCCAGCGATGAGCCAGAAAGGAAGTGAATGGCATCCATGAATAAGCCTGCTGTTCTCCCAAAATAATCCCAAAGATGATTTTTTAATTTGAAAACTCAAAAGGCAGACTGTGACACTGCCCACACCAGACAGTCCTGTCACATATATGAAACACCCCTGCAGACTATGGGACTCTATCTTGCTGCTTTTCTGATCACAGCTCAGGCTGGAAGTGCTGTTAATATTAGAACTGGGGAGTTTTCTCCTGAGAAAACCTCTTCCAGTTTTTTTCCCTCTTTTCGACTAAGTCTAATTACAGTTCCTCACGTCTTCTCTGTAAAGGAAGATCTTGGTTGAAGTGGAACTGTCCCATCCCTCAGGAAAGGAGAGTCTTGCATCTCAGGGAGTTGCTTTGATTGGCCATGGAGGCAGCAGATGGTGCTGGTTGTACTTTCCTATTCAAACTCCAAACCTGCCTGGTTTTCCTTCATTTCAGGATGCTCTTTGGTAGATAAATGTGACACCCTCTATACAGCAACACAATCCATGGCAGGTTTTTGTGCCACTATCCCAGGTGCCATTTATGGAGTGAAATGGTCCTCTTTGGAACTTGAAGAGCCCTTCAAACTTTGTTTGAACCCCTCCAGCAGCAGCAACTCAGCTGTGCAGTTGATGCTCTTACTGCTTGGGTTGCTCCCAAAATACACAAGGTACTCCTCAAGCATGGAGGAAGTTCCCTGAGTCCTTCTATCTAAAACAAAACAGAGGAGCAAATACCAGCATGTTTTGGAGACAGCATAGGTCAGTCTGTCAGCCCCAATTTGGGTTTTCTTCTCTGTTGTTACTGACTTTGATCCACCATAAATTACTGCGGGATGCATCGTGGGAGCCTGAACAGAAATTCTGACTGGCTTCTGGCTTTTCTCAGGTAATATGGAAAAAACACATTGAGAACCAGCTGTGCCTTGGGTGTTCTCTTTCAGTGCCATGTTAAGAACCAGTTGTGCCCATGGGATGCTCTCTCAGTGCCAGATGTTAGACTGCAGTAGGGGCAGTTCCAAGATATTACCATATATTCAACAGCAGGAGACAAGGTGCCACTCATCCCCTGAGCTGTTCTGACAGGCTTGGAGTTCCTTCCTCAGCACCCCATAAGTCCTGGACACTGTGCCCTTCCAGCACTGTGACTTTAGGATATTGAGATGTGACCATTGGTGTTTGATTGTCACTGAAGGCCATTTGCTTTTCTGCTCTTGCTTGGTGGTGGCCCCTGCCAATGGACATGACCTCACATCCTGCCCTCAAAGTTCAGGTGAAGCTCTTGGTTCAGAGCCTTGATGCCTGTTTTGTTGTTTCTTTTTTTTTTGAAGGTGCATTTTGTTTCCTGTCTCGTTCCAGGTCCTTTTTTGGAGTTTCCAGCATTTCTGAGTGATTCTCTGGAGGTTCTTTATCTGAACGACAATCAGCTGGACTCGGTCCCGCAGTCCGTTTGCCTCCTGAAAGGTTTAACAGAGCTTTATTTAGGAAAGTAAGTCCATGTCCTGGAAAAGCTTTGC
Organism: Peucedramus taeniatus; assembly: GCA_013400575.1. Lineage (NCBI taxonomy): Eukaryota > Metazoa > Chordata > Aves > Passeriformes > Fringillidae > Peucedramus > Peucedramus taeniatus. Next base: position 502,854 of record WBNO01011811.1, read on the forward strand.
AGTGTTATTTCTATGTTGTTTTAGTGACCACTCTTCGGTGGAGCCCCACCCCAGATGTCCAGTGCTTTTGAAGTCAGAAAGCTGGAAATAGTCAGCCCCTTGTTAGAACTGTGCCCGTGGTTTGCTTTAGATAAGGAGGAGGCTGGTCTTTTGAGTTAGGGAAGATGATCTAATGCTTTGAACACAGGCCTGGGAATCTAATGTGCCTCTAGTTCATTCTGGCTTTTTGCTGTCAGTTCCTGTAGTGTTACATTCAATAACTCATCATTTTTGCCTTTATTTCTTCAACTATCCAGCAAGGATGATTACATTTGTCTGCCTCAGAGGATAAATTGAGGTTATACATCACTTTTAGGATGGAAATTGCTATTAAAGTGCTGAGTAGTCTTATTAAAATGTTAATGGAAGTTTTCTGCAAGGATAGAATAGCGTAATCTGAGAGTCCATGAGAGCAGCTACTTACACACAAAGCCTGGTTGTTGGTGGATTTATTTGTTTTTGTACAGTAACCCTGGTATCCGAGAGCTTCCTCCAGAACTTGGACAGCTGGCTAATCTCTGGCAGCTGGATATCGAGGAACTAAATATCAGTAACGTTCCTGCAGAGATCAGAAAAGAGGGTAAGGCTGATGCTGTGTATTCTTTATTAAATTGACTGAACATGCAATAAAATCTCTTCCTTTTAATGGTCAAGAGCAGGAGCAGACAGTGAATGCCTGAGCCCTTGTGGGGTTAACTGGAATTGCACAGGGAAACCTCCTACTCGTATTTACAAATTTTATAATCAGTGCTAAGCTCTGGCTGTAATGATCAATTTAAGACAGATCACAGTTTGAAGTGATGACTTATAAATGCAGTATTTCATTTGCAGTATGCATAAATTCTGTGACTTCCTTCCTGAATGTGGATATTTTAGGATATTTAGATGGTCTCTCTAAAGACTGAAGTGTTTAGGATCAGCAGTCACAGTCCCATTGAAGTGACTTTATTGTGAGCTGCTAAGTTTTTGGATCTATTACAATCCTGTCTCTTTTTTTTTTTTTTTTTTGTGCATTTTAATCAGAAAATCCTGTGGGAACAAAGTTATTAGGAATTATTCCTGCTCCAGCAGTACACTGTTGAAACCTCAATCTCACTTTAACTGGAAACATAAAAGCAGAGGGAAAAACTGAGTATTTTCCAATACTAAATTAGTATTTTATGTTTCCTTTCAGCTTCTGAAGCATAGGAGCCCCCAGCATTTGTTTCTCCTTACAGTGCTCCATTGTGGAGCCTCCGAGCAGTGACCTTTTCCTGGGGTCTCTGTCTCAGGTTTGTCCGCTGGAGGTTTCTTTGTTTATTCTCAGCCCACAGCCAGACTGCAGGGGAAGCATGAGTTCACAGACACGATGTGTGTGCAGAGTGGGGTCTGTGCTGTCCCTGGGTGCTGCTGGCTGCAGTGCCCACCCCGTTGTGTCCCGCTCGCAGGCCCCAAGACGGTGCTGGCGTATTTACGAGCGCAGCTGCGGCGGGCCGAGAAGTGCAAGCTGATGAAGATGATCGTCATCGGCCCCCCCCGGCAGGGCAAGTCCACGCTGGTGGAGATCCTGCAGACAGGGAAGGTGCCCCAGATGATGCACAGCGAGGCCACCATCCGTACAACCAAGTGGGAGCTGCCCAAACCCGTGGGGCACAAGGCGAAGGTGAAAAGCGGCCGGAGATCTGCAGGCCCGGTGGGGTGCGGGAGCCCTGCGGGGTCCGTGTGGGCTGAAATTTGAAATTGTCCTTTTGCAAAGAGCAGTTTCCATTGCCTCGCAAGTGGGATGTGGTTTTAGACCCGTTTCATTTCCAGGTGCTAGAGGGCAGTTCTGTTTTCCTGGCTGTATTCTAAAGAGAGCTGTGTGTTGGCTCAGCTGAAATTCTGTCTCTCCCACCTCAGTGGACACTAATTTTGAGAAAGTGCTTTAAATCAGCTTTTCTGCAGCAGATTGTGCTTTCATTTGGGACATCAGTACCTAAGGCTGGACTTCCTTGATATCAGACCTGTCCTAGGTGGGGGATGTGGGTGGAAGGTGTGATCCAGTGATGTCTAAGGCATATCAAACACCCAAATCTCAGGTGGCTCCTTCGTGGAGTGTGTCATACTGAACTCATTTGGAGAGCACTGATGTAATCCAAGCATTTGTAGGTGGCCCTCTCCACTGTCTGCAGAATAGCCCAAGGATTAGAGGATGCAGAATTCATCCTGAGGTCTTGTCAGAGCTGGGGGGGTGCAAACACATCACTCCCCCTTCCCAGATTAGAGCCATGACCACCAGACAGTTTTGGAAAGGGGGAAGGAGCCTGCTGACTTCAGCTGTTCCACAGCAAAGAGTGCCAGGCCAGAGACAGAACGAAAAGAGCAACACAGGCTGACCCCTTGAAGGGTAGACTTTGTGGGAGAAGGGATTTGTGCATTTTGTGTTGAAGAACAATTAAATGAAATAAAAATGTAGACCGCACCAGAGACCTGGAGGGGAATCAAGACAATGAAGGGGCTTTTATCCCTATCTCTGAGTCTGTCAGTCCACACACACACTCACAGCTGAAGGTCTTTTGGATGAACAAAGCAGTCCTTGTGCTGGTTAGGGCTTGGTTTCAACAATATGGAAGTTCTTCCAGCTGTTTTTGGGAGACTTCACACGGATTGCACAGAATCAGAGCCCTGCTGAGATGCTGAGCTCCTGGCTGAACTCTCATAGGGTAACTTCCACATGGGATCAGTCAGTACCTGGCCCCAGCTCCTAAACAGAGCCCACTGGGTGTTATGTGATGCTCCAAGGATGGTGACTGGAGGAAGATTTGGTTTTGTATTCAGTCTCAGGGTTTTTGACTCTCCAGGGCTAAGTGATTTAGGGACAGAAGTTCCCAGGTAGGCAGGTACTTCCCGCTGCAACTGGGAGCCTGAATGCCATCGAAGCAGAGAGCCAGGCTCCCTCTTAGTGCTGTCATGGGGCTGCACAGAGGAATGGATGCAGGGATACTGGGAAGAGAGCCAGAGCTGGAGAGGCCTCTATTTAAGCATTCCCCCAGAAATCAGTGAGTCTGATTCACAGCAACTGTGATTATGGCCCTTCTCTGGCGTGGCACAGACGTCAGAAGCCTGGGAGCAACATGTAGGAGGTGTTTATGGAAGGCTTGAGAAGCTTCCCATCTCCTGAGCATCTCCCTTCTGCTTGGCTCAGCTCAGTCTGAGCTCAGTGGAAGTGATTTCAGCAGGGGTTTCCTGTTCCCCACAGCAGTGGCAGATAAGCAGCTCCAATGGTCTTGTGGAGCGTGGCACAGGCAAGGATGAAACAGTTTCTATTACAGATGCAGTGAAATGCAGGGCTCAGAATGAGACCCTTGTTTGGACTGGAGAATCCACAGCATTAACTGGAGTTTTACCAGCATCAAGGGCACCTCTATCGTTTTAGCAGCAAGTAATTAGTCTTGATTTCCTGTGGGGAAGTGGTAGCCATGCTTAACAATTGCTTGTTGATTTATCTTTCCTGGAGGCACAATTAGGACATTGAACCCCTTCTTGTGTCATACATTATGCAGGCGTAGGTTTATACTTCAGCTATTATCTCCCAGTGATTTACTGCCACGGTTTGATTTGAACACTTCTCTTTGTCTAAGTAGGTTGATTCAGTGGAGTTCAATGTCTGGGATATCGGAGGCCCAGCGAGCATGTCTACAGTCAATCAGTGTTTCTTCACAGACAAAGCATTGTACATAGTGGTCTGGAACTTGGCACTGGGGGAAGAAGCTGTGGCAAACTTACAGTTCTGGTTGCTGAACATTGAGGTAAGAAGTCACTGGTGGGCTCTGATATATCTATTTATCAAGCAGCAGCTCAGCAAGCAGATATGTGATATTGCAGATTCTTTTTTGCTCTGCTTTTAAAAGCTCCCCAAGCTATGAATTTTGCACAGCATTTGGAATTCATTTTCCGTTACGCTGTAGGCGTATCGCTATATTTAATGGTTTAAATTTATCATTTGCTTTGTTCTCCCTCACACACAGCAGAGAACGGAACAAAAGCTGATTTATAAACCCTTGCTAAGTAAGGCTGAACATACTTATTTTGGAATTAGTGTTTGACCACACTGTGCTCCAAGGGGGGTTTGAAGCATTTTCTTTCTTGTGTGGGTTAGACACACATTAGTCTTGGGGTTATATTTTTAACACTTTAGATTCAGGTAAGCTGGAGAGTATTTCCAAAACAGCTCTCGTTTAGACTCAGAGCTGCAGTGAATTAATTGCTGTGGATTGATTTTTCTAACACCATGTTCATAATTGTCTGTAACTCTTTATTATTTGATAAGTGTTTTAACATTAAATTCACAAAAATGGGTGCCTCTCAAAAAACAAACATCTTGTAATTATTGAAATATTAATGGTCAGCAGCAATCAAAAACCAAACTAGGTAACAAAACTGAAGGGAAAATTATTATATTTCAAAAATGTATGATATGTCCTTAATACATCCCAGCAAGCACATAGTAACATCAGGAAAAATGCAAAGAAATAGAATCATGATGGTTAAAAGAAGAGAAAAGTGAAGAGGGCTGTATACAGACATGATGGGGGAAGGAGAAAACCACAAGAGAGTCTTTGTTCATGATCCTTTACAATAGAATTGGGAGAGAACAAGTGAAATTGTAGCTTTGAAGCAAACAGTGGGAAGTATCTTAAACACATTGGATAGCTAACCTGTGGAATTTACTGGAAATAAAATGTGCTGGGGGTACCAGAAATTGGGAAGGAAACCAGTGAATGAAAGCTCCATCAAGTGCAGTTAATTCTGAGATACTCCCTCGTGCTGAGGAAGTCTGTGAGCTGCAGGCTGCTGGGTACTGGGAGAACACACCAGGGAACATCTCTCCATCCTGCCATGTGCCTGTGCTCTCCATGAGCCTCCAGCAGCAGCACACTGGGCCAGGGGGCCCTTTGGAGTGGCTTGGTGCAGCCACCACTCCTGGGCTTGTTCGGTGTCACTCAGGTTGGGAGATTTCAGTGGGCATCACAGGAGGGAAAGGGATGGCCTGCAGAGAAGGAAATCTTCTGCCTCTGAGTGTTCTTCTGTGGTCAAAGTCATTTGGATGGGCAAATGATCCCTGCTTAAGCCTGTGCAATCCCATCATATTTGGCAGCATTTTCCCTGAGATCTGGATACATTCCAGGGTCGTAATACACTCATGGAAGGGTTGGAAGAAACCACGAGATCACCTAATCCATTCCTTTGCTCTGATTCAGGATTAAGTAGATTGAGACTTTTCTAGAAGTTTATCTCATCTCTCCATATACCTCCAGTGAAAAATTTGGTGTGACTTCCCCAGGTATCCATTGCAGACTGCAACTAGCCTTTTTCAGGATGTCAGATCTTCTGGCTGCAGGTTAAGTTAACTTTGTCTGGGCAGACATGGTTCCCTTCATTTCACTAACTCAACAGCAACTCCCTCTGTGTTAAACCCTGATGTAAAAACCCAAAGTGACAGTTTCCTGATCTGCAGTAGCAGCAGATGATTAAGCCATGTTCTGCAGAACTTCTGTAATACCCAGATCACTTGTAGCTGTTGTCAAGCTGCCACAACAGGTTGCCTTTATTTTATTAATATATCTATGCATTCTATTTTGTTAATATGTGTGGCTCCCTCCTCTTAAATATTACACTTTTCACCTGTCCTCACTGATGTAATCTGGATGAGATCACTGCCATTGTTTTCTCTTGCAGGCCAAGGCTCCAAACTCAGTGGTGTTGGTGGTAGGAACACACCTTGATTTGATTGAGACGAAATTCCGTGTGGAGAGGATAGCAACCCTGAGGGCCTATGTCCTGGCCCTGTGTCGCTCTCCCTCTGGATCCAGAGCCACTGGCTTCCCAGATATCACCTTCAAGCACCTGCAGTGAGTACTTGTGCCTTTGTGAAGTTCAGTCACTCACTCTTTATTTTATGACACTTTTAACAATTTTGAGATACTTGATCTCCTTGGCAACGGAACCAATTTAGAGACTCGTCAGCATTGCATTTCATCTATTTTTGACTGAGATAATGTATTATAATGAGAGAGAAGGTCAGTGTTGCTCAGGGGGCTGATGATGAGTCTGAGAGCTGGAAGCTCCAAAGTCATGACCTTGACCAGCCTGTTTACTGCTCCCCCTTCACTCAGGTTTCTCACTGTTTAATGGTGACACATTAGTCACAAGGGGAGAGGTGCAGATTGACTAATTAATGATGTGAGAGCGTGACTGTCACAGGGTGGGTGCCAGGGGCTTTGCTGAGGGGAGGCTGTGGGTGGGAGCTGATGTGGGAACAGGGCTCACGTGGCTGGGCAAGGAGAAGTCAGTCCCCCAAGCCCCTGGCAGTCCAAACCTGTCCCATCCATCTCCAGGTGTCACAACAGAGGGCTGGGGCTGCCTGGGAGGTGGGTGTCACTCAGGCCACACAGTCTGACACTGCTCCAAGAGAATGGCCTTGGGAGGAGGAGGCTGCTCCTGCTGGGGATGAAGCGTGCCTGTGAGCCAGGGGGTGAACTTGGATGCAGCAGGCTGGCACCAAACAATGTGAAAATATCTGCCTGGGGCAAGAGCAGGTGGCAGCTGGCAAGTGAGGAAGGGCACTGTGATGTCCCCAGCACTTCCCATCTGCTGCCTGGCAAAGGCATCAACCGACCTCCCACACACTGCTCTGCAGGCACTGTCAGGCATCCCAGGCTGTGTCAGGCACCCCAGGCACTGTCAGGCATCCCAGCCAGCTCTTCCCTATTAGAAGGAGCACCAGGGACCCACTGTGAGGCTCAAAGACTCACCATGAGAAGGAGAAAACTTTGTTTGTGTCACCTCAAGCCTCTTTTCCCATCACCTCAGAGCATCACAACACAATCTCCATCATTCTTTCTCAAGGGGACTTTCTTTCACACTGACAGGCATCCTGAGCATTTCTCTTCACCTTCCTTTCCCCTTGCATTTCTTCACAGCCTGATTTCACACCTCCTTCCTCCTGTGCCTCTCCACACCTCATCATTCACCTGGAATAAGCGTGGTATTAAGCTCTGGGGCTGGAGGAGTGTGAAATCCTTGTGTGGGTGACCCCGGGTGCTTCTGTCAGTGGTCAGGGTCATCCAGCATCCCAGTGAGCTGCACACTTCCCAGTGCCACTCAGGGCTGAGGTTTAAGATAAAGCATTTTTCATTAGAGAAGGATTTTCTGTCTTCCATGGGAACATGTGTAGGATCGGTTAGAAAGACCCTTTGTTGGGGAAGGTGGAACAGAACTGTTCTTATCCAGCCCACGAAAGGATTAAAACTAGTAGGAGTTGAAGAGAGCAGGTTTTTAGCTGTTGAAGAGATAATGAAGGCCAGCTTTTAGGATCTAAGCATCAATTCCCAGATTGCAGGGTCCAGCTGATCAAGGACCGGAATGAGGGTGGAAAAGGTGTCTGGTAGTCATCATCCTGCCTCCTTGATCTGGGGCAGGGAGGACTGGACTTGTCTCCAGAGGCTGCTGGGGCACAGAGTTTTCCTCCTTCCTGCAGCCCCTTCCAGGATGTGTGTGGCTCTGGAGGGACAGAGGGGGATGACTTTGGTGAGGCTGCCAGGCATGTCCCCACACATCCCAGTGCTCAGGGGACAGCAGTGCAGGGAGTGAAGCAGGCAGAGCAGAGGTTGGACTAATACAGATGTGGCCTGATGCATCTTTTCCAGGCGACTCCGTGTGTTCTCCAAAGTATTCTAAAAATACTCACTGACAGCCTTCCTCCCATTCAGCTGACACAGGAAATTTAAAGTCAATGATAAGAGAAAGTGAGCCTGGAAAGGAAGCCAGTGTGCTGATAAGGATTGATAACCTTCCCCCTTGCATGACTTTTGCAGTGAGCTCTCGTGTAAGACTCTGGAAGGCCTCGAGGGACTGCGGCAGCTGATTTTTCATGTCACCTGCAACATGAAGGATGTTGGCAGCTCAATTTGCTCCCAGAAACTTGCAGGGAGATTGGTGAGAACTGGACTGTCTTGGTGATCCTTACCAAAACAGGGCTTTTGGGGGCTTGGGAGGTCACCTTTAGGAGTTATTGACAGAATAAGGGGTTGATGTAGGAGCCAGGTGAATATTTAAGATGACAATCTGCGTCTGATTGCCAGAGCCAAGTTGCCATCTTAAATATACACTTAAATATTTCACTTCCTGTGAAAGGAAGATGGCAGCCAGCTCATCCCTTGCTGGCTGATCCTGATCCTGCTGGTTTTCTCACGTGGTTTGCAGATACCAAGGAGTTACCTCAGTCTCCAAGAAGCTGTCCTTGCAGAACAGCATAGAAGAAGTCAAAATGATGATGTGCAGTATTTAACAGACAGACAAATAGAGCTGATGATTGAGCAAACACCTGGAAATGACATCAAAGACTATGAAGACTTGCAAACTGGTAGGTCAGAGCAGACCAGTAATTTCTTGGAAATTAATATTGTGTGCAACTGAAATATTCCACAAATAGTAAATACAAATCACACCAGCATAGAGTAGTTTTATATCTTACCAATTTGGAAATTGGTAAGATATAAAATTAGTAGTGGGACTTTGGGGACAGGACTTGGAAGTTTCTAAGGTGGTCTGAGGTTACTGATTTCATTCTTGGTTTTTCTTTTTTTTAACAAGCCGTGGCTCATTTCTAGTCTGTGTAGAGTGAGGGTTGCCATAGTTTCAAGTCTGGCTTCTCTCTAGGACTCCAATCTTGTGATCTTTATGGAGGCCTTGTTCTCCAGGAGGCAGGGAGGGCCCTTCCCTGTGAGGATGGCAGGAGGAGGGTGAAGGGGAGGTGTCATGGGGACAGAAATACTGGCTGTGAAGAAGTGAGATGTGGGTTTTACAAGTGGAGTGTCAGATAGCAGCACTCCTCAGATAGATGTTACTCTCTTGGCTTGGCTGCATGCTGGCTGTATCTGGGATGCATAAAACTGCACAAACTGCCTCATAGTCTTACTTTTCTGTACTTCTGTGGTTTCCTAATGCTGATCTATAGCTAATCCCCAGTTCTTTACTTTTTTGCAGCCATTAATTTTCTCATAGAAACAGGGACATTACTGCACTTCCCAGACACGAGCCACGGCCTGAGGAACCTCTACTTCCTTGACCCTGTCTGGCTCTCGGAGTGTCTGCAGAGGATTTTCAACATCAAGAGCTCCAAGTCTGTAGCTAAGAATGGAGTCATCAGAGCAGAGGACCTCAGGATGCTGCTGGTTGGGACAGGTTTCACCGAGCAGACCGAAGAGCAGTACTTCCAGTTCTTGGCCAAGTTTGAGATCGCCCTGCCTGTGGCCAATAACAGGTAGGTTGATAATTAGAGAGGTTTAGTCAGGCTGGAGAAAAATGGCCATTTAGTTAGTGGATATTAACAGGCTTTGCCACTCTTAAGTGGTTGTCTTGACAGGGTTCTTGTGCTGAGAAAATATCTGAGAGCATTCAGCAGTGTCATGGAACGCGCCCATCCATTTGGGCTGTATTTCCTGAACTGAGCATCCTCTGGGCCAAACCAGCCCGTGTGAAAGCTTTCCCAGAGCAGTCTTTGTCCACTGGGTGCATTGAGGCTGTGACAGGCTCAGCCACCAGCCCGGAGGGGCAGTGACACCACCGGGGATGTGGCCACGAGCAGGTGGAAGCTGTAAGGGCTCAGCCGGCGCAGCTGCAGCCGGGAGAGGATGTGAGGCCACGGCTGCCAGGCCTGAAATATAGATGGGCTGGAGTCATCTGTTTCCAGTGAAGGAGCCTCACTTCAGTGTGGCAGAAAACTCTGAGTAATCAATATTTGTGTCAGCCCTGAAAGTAGCAGCATTTTATTCCTAGTGAAATCAGGAAAGCGTAGCTGCAGCAGCAACATGATTTACTTGATTTTTAACCTCAATAGGTGTTGATCAATAGTTTTCCTAGAAATGGTCTAAGAAACCTCATTCTCTTTAAATGTTAATGAGTCCTCCTCCCCTCTGCCCCCCAGTCCCTTTTCCTCTGGGCAGAGTTCCCTGCGATTTTTCTCTCTCCCATCTGCTTGGCGACAGCCTGTTGTTGGGCTAGCGGTGAGACCAGAGCTGTGTTGCACTTTTGATGTGGCATTTGCATTTCACTTCCTTGCCCTTGCAGGACAGCGCGGCTGCATCGCCCTGAGCCTCTGGGGAGCTCTGAATGCCAGCACAAGTGCAGCATTCTCTGTGCTGTCATTATGCCTGTCACTTATCCAGTCCCGGATGCCAACAAATTTTCTCAGGCTTAACACAGATAAAGCAGCAATGTTTCTGCTCAGTCCAAAATGCCTTTTGGACTCCTTGTCACTATCTGCCATTTTTCACCAGGGCAATTACATTGTCTGTGCCTCGGGAACAAGGAAACTGCTTTTTCATGGCCTGCCCAATGTTTTCCTGAGCGATCCAAGCCACATTAGCAGAATATTCTTCCCACTGACGGGCTGTAGCTATAGCAGGTTGGATTAATTTAATGTACTAGCCAGACACAGAGCAGTTATTTGTTACTGTGCTGCTGCAATTATTGTCTAGATTGCCAGATAGGGTTTCTGTGCAGTCAGTAGAGAAAGCAGCTGCCAGTTTCTGTTCTGAAAGGGTGGATGGGGGCATGTTTCACATATTTTCAAAATTTGCATTGGCTGTTGTTCAAGAGCGTCGAATCACCATCTGTGTTATAATCCACTAGATAGTTGTGGCCCAGAAGGGCCTCACTGGCCCTTCTTACACTCCTAGACCTTTTCTTGGATGTGCTGGAGAAAATTTATTGGCTGTCTGATGATGCATCCACTACTTTTATAGAGCGAGAACTTTTAGCTTGTTGAACTCTGCTTTTCTGCCTAAGGTGCATGTAACTTAGCTGTGTTCTGCTTTTTAAAATACAGTTAAAAGCATGACCATTCTTACTGGAATTTATAATTGAAACTTTTGCCAGTTTTACATTCCAGAGATGTTTCATGGAACAGATAATTTGATCATGTAATATGTCATCATGTGTGACATATGGAGAGAGCTGTTGTCTAATGATGGCCATTTCTTCTGAGCTGATATTTCAGATTTTACAGAATGCTGCAGCTGCTAGAGAGAAAACATGAGAGTCTTTAAAGCAGTGGATTCTGACCCAGCATTAGTTCTGGTTGTGTCTAGTCCCTGCCAGTGTTATTTTGGTCAGGTCTCTTGGCCACGTGCCTTGTTGCTGTCGTTGTGCCCGTCAACGATGAGCCCCAGATGCCAACACATTTTCTCAGGCTCAGCATTGATAAAACAGCAGTGTGTCTGCTTATAAGCAAATAACATTTTAGATTGTACAGGCGTCCTGGGATGTGTTTGGTACAGAAGAGTATCTCTGACAGGAGATTTACTGGCAAGTATTGAAAGCCATAAGCTCATGGTTTTCAAAACAGTTGTAGTGTTCCAGGACATTTAGCTTCCCAAATACAAAAGATCAGGACAAATGAATGTTCTGGGCTTACTGGGAGATCTGAAAATAATTTGAAAACGTTGTGGTCCCCTACACCAGCATAACTCTGTTACTGCTGACTGGTCAGGCACAGATAGTACCAAGTCTCCTTCACACTTGGGCAAAGTACCTAATAATCTGATTGCAGAGGAATCTGAGATTTCTCTGCTGGCAGTAGCCTGGCAAAGTGAGCTCTTGCTCTAGGGGTTTGTCAGGGATGTGGCAGGGATCCATCAGCTGCAGGCTGGAGCAGCAGGAATCCCTGTCATGCTGACCCATGAGGTGCTCTCATTCTGGGGCTAGGTCCCTGCAGCCAGGAACTCATTTCCCCCCCTTTCCGGGCTTGCAGAACCTGAGCTGCTGGAGGTTGTTTTTGCACTGATCTGGTCCACAACTGTAATCCCCTGCTTACTACCAGGGCAGAATAGTACCAAAAAAATGAGTCCTGACATCCCAGCTGTTCTAATGACTCTTATATTTTAGTGCATTTAATTTGTGAGTACACAAATACTCATTACATCAATTTTAGCCCTTTCCAATAGCCCTGGCTGAATTATGTAATGTCTGTTTTGCCTCTGCTTGCTTTCATAGTGTAAATTAATTTCTCCATGTATTGCTGCAGCGTTTTAGTCTAAAAGCTTTTTTATATGCAGTGGGCTGTGCCATTAAAAATCTCTTTGGAGACTGAATCGCCCTATTATCTGGTAACAATGTACTCACTGTTAAAAGCTGTAGCTAAAATCTGAGCTGTTGAACTTGATGTGTTTCAGCTACCTCCTCCCTCATCTGCTTCCTACCAAGCCGGCGTTAGATATCCACGGGCTCTGCCACCAGACCACAAACACAGTCCAGAGGGTCTTCAAGATGAGTTTTGTCCCCGTTGGCTTTTGGCAAAGGTTCATAGCCCGGATGTTAATTAGCCTGGCAGAGATGGACCTCCAGGTAGGTTACTGTGTCTGTCTGCAAACAAAAGCAGACAGCTGAAGGGGTTCAGTGTAAGTGGGATGTCTCTTCACATCCTGCTCGCTTCTGTCACTGACTTCAGTAACATTGTTTGAGTATACAGGGAGGGATGAGGCTCTGCGCTGAAAATCTGATTCTGTTTTTGCAGTAGGTGTCATTGAGAATGACAAATTGGCACTGGGGGAGAAAACCTGAGTCCTCCACAGCCTCTTTATAACGTGATCCCCTGGAAGGTCTCAGTTCCTCCAGCATCTTCCAATTACAAGTAATTGGAGTTCTGCCTGCGGCTCTTGTCCATGACCATTCCACCAGGCCAGACTCCCTCACAGCTTTGCCAAAGGAGATCTGGAATAGCTCCAGCAAAGCCAGATATCTGAATCTCTATGGGTTTAAATGGGAAGACAATTACAGGACTGTTGCCTTAATGAGGCACCCCGTTAGTGCAAGGGCTGTGAGTGACATTAAAGTAGTGTTTGCAAGGTTCTGAGGGCCGAGTGAATTTTGATGTTGTTGCAGATGTGTTTGCAGCAGTTTCTATCTGAAACTGTAATAAATATCTGCAAAATATTTATAGTACTGCTCTGGTATCTTCTTAGCAGCTCTCTATTAAACTGTGGTCTGTCAGTGATGTACAGAACATGGAAACCATGATACCTGTTTTTGGAAGGTCCTCTGTGTTCCAGGCTTCTCAAGCCATGTAATAACTTTACCTCTTTTAACGGGGTGTCTTGGCAACCCCTTGCTTACATCCTCCTGGGCACTACATAATCCTAGAGCACCTTTCCTAGGGGCTTCATCCAGCCCTCGTGAAGGGAGTGGAAAGGATGCCAGGCGTCAGACCTGTCTGCAGGCAAATAAATGTTGGAGCAATGAGTACAGCGGAGTCCTGCAGATTAACTTCTTGGTTTTAAAACAGAAATACATTTTGCTGGTTTGAAGTGTCTTGGAGAAAAGCCATCTTCCTCCCACTAAAACAGGTGGAAAAGTTAACTCTGCATTGAGGGCAGACTTCATCATTCACTAGAACATTTAGTACTTTAGGTTTATAAGACTTTTGTGAATGCAGAATAAATATGGCAAATGTCACAGTTACAGAATTAGCTTTGTGCGCTGATATGAAATTGTTCTTTTTTGAGTGGCATGAGAAAGATCTCCACTGTGGAAAAATCAATTTTACCATGTGTATTTCCATTCCATCGCAAAATTTTATATGAGCACAAGCCACTTTTACTGGAAAAGGTACAACAGCACCTGTGAAAGCCAAAAAAAGAAATCACTTTCTTGCCTGATTAAAACATCCTTATGAAAAACTTCAGCACGATTTTCATACTTTTCTGCTTGTTTCAGCTCTTTGAAAACAAGAAGAACACCAAGACAAGAAACAAAAAGGTGACCATCTACAGCTTCACAGGCACCCAAAGGAACCGCTGCAGCACGTTCCGAGTCAAAAGGACTCACACTGTTTACTGGCAGGAAGGTCTGTTCGTTACCTTTGATGGAGGCTATCTTAGGTAATTTGTGTTCATAATGCAGCATGTGTGACAGGGGACTAATAGAGTGTATGAGACACATCAGCTGAATGGAGATGAATGGGCCTGACCCAGGCTGTGTGCTCACTCATCAGGAGAAGAGGAGGCTCTTCTAATGGACATAACTCATCTGGTAACAACTGCTGACAGAAATGACGAATAACTGATTATTTGACAGGTCTGAATGTATCAGCCTTATCTGTTGTTGCAGCCACAAATTGAAAGAGGCCTGAGAACAGGAAGTGAAATTCAGAGTGGGGCTCTGGCAGCTTAAATCGTGCATTTTCACATGCAAAGGTTTCCTTACCTCAGTGAGTTTTCCACTGAATCCTAAAGCTTCACCACTGCGTGGCAGTAATCCAGGTCAAAGGAGGTGCTTCTGTGCAGCAGGGACTGTGGGCAAGTGCCTCAACCTGGCCAAGGCAGAATGTCTGCTGGCTGCAAGACTGGGGAAAACCTCCTGTCCATGTTGTTTCACAAATGCAGACATTTAAGACTTCTGCTCCTTCAGTCCCTGGCAAGACAGGGAGGAACCATTGGTGCTGTTGCATGGTTGGAGGCCAGAAGGAAACAGTGACCTTCCCAAGTTTCCAAGCTCAGTAGAGACTTGAACCCAGACACTGCAAACCACAGGCTGGAATCCTGAATTCTGGACCATGGTAGTGGTCATGCTGTTAGCTCCCCATGTATTTCAGGGAGTTAAACTTTAATGGGAATTGTGCAAAAATCATGTTCATAAACTTTTCCTAATGGTTTCTGGAAATACCATTATTATTCTGCTGGAATTTTATTACTGATTTTACAACTCCCAACCTTCCATCATTCTGTGTAGGGCATTTCTGTCAAAGCTCTCTGTCATACTCAGCTTGCTTAGGCCACAGTCTTCCCTAGGCCTGACCTTCTATAGCACTTACCCTTTGTGAGGAACTGGCATTTCTGTGCAAGAATTCTCTTCTGAAAGTCATTTTCAGAACAGACTGAGTTGAAAATCACCCTCTAAGTTAGATTGCTTTGTGTTTGATGACTCATGAACTGTATGTTATTATGTAACTCAGGTTTCCTGCCAGAAAGAAAGTTTGTTGACACTGATACTTCAGGAAAGCTTCACAGGTCTGTCTTTTGGCTTTCTCACAGTGTCGAGTCTTCTGATGTGAACTGGAAAAAGAAAAAAAGTGGTGGAATTAAAATAATTTCCCAGTCAGAAGTGAGAGACTTTTCAGCCATGGCATTCATCACAGATCATGTCAACTCTTTGATAGACCAGTGGTTCCCTGGTAAGAGAACAACTGTAATTTTTTGTGCAGTGTTAGGTCTTTTCAACAGAGGGTTCTTTGACAGAGCTCTCCAGGTGCACAATATTGTGTGTTAATTGAAGACCCCTCAGGCTCTGACAGTCTCAAGCTAATAACATTTGATAAAAGCTAATAAACCTGCAGACAGATCAAGATTAGCTGCCAACACCCTTTGGTCTAGACATTTTGTCTTCCAGTCTGTCTGTCACAGCAGCACAGGTGAAACATTACAGTTCAAACAGGACCTGTAGGAGTTCAAGGAACTCGTCCAGTGCTCATAGCAGGGGCAGGATTTGGCCCAAACTGCTTGGTGCTGTCCCTTGAACTCATTTTGGCATCAGCTGGGATGAGGATTTGCCCATCATTTCTAACTTTCTATGAGTTACAAAATTCTGATGTGAGAGGTATGAGTGAATATGGTACCAAGGACTCCATGCCAAGGTAACTTCCTTGACTCCTGCAGCTGTTTTTCCTGTGCTCAGCACAGATCCTGCTGTTACCCAGCAGGCTCTTTGCAACCCCAATACACTTTGTTTGAAACCAAAACAAAATCTGAAATGCTCTTTGTCGTCCTACCCTGGTCTAGAAAGCAGTGCCAAAGTCTCTTAATTGGAGGCTCTGTGGAGGAAACAGTGCTGCACTCTCACATACTCACGTTCTATGTGTTCTGAAGATAAAAGAACATTTTATTTGCCTTTGGATTAAAATAATGCTAACGTTAATCAGTGAAGCTTGAGAAGAGCCACGACTTCAAAGGCTGCAGCCTGTGTTCACCCTGACTAATTGTGGGCATTTAACAGAGCCTGTCACCACAAAATCTCTCTGTAGTTATGGGAGAGGTGTGAACCTCCCAAAGGCTTAGTCGTGGTAGAACCCACGTTTCTCCTGGAGGGGCTGAACACGTTGCCCATGAGGGAGCCCACAGGACCTGTGTTCCCAGCCTGGGTGCTGCAGGTGAATGCTGAGCCTGAGCTCAGAGTGCTGTGCTTGCCAGCCTGCTCCCAACCCCATTCCCACCTCAAGCCATCTGGCAGTCTGGGCAGAGACAGACACCCAGCAAGCAGAAGGGTCTCTCCAATGCTTTATTCACATACTTCTAATTTTTGCTGGTCCTGAGTACATTTGCCTCACAAGCCTGTGCATTACCTGTAACCAGAGCAGGGTGAGTGCTGGGTTAAGTCCACAGTCCTGTCTCCCCAGCACTGTCCCTGTATAGTTTGCAAAGCCATTTTCTATTCCAGTCAGTACCCTGCAGCAAACTGCTGCTGTGTGAGCGTGACCATTTCCAGCCGGCGGCTCCAGGTCGTGCTGCGGACACTGGAATGCACTCGGAGCTGTTGTTCCTTCTCAGCTGGCGTGGGTGACGTTGTTTCCTGTTTGTTTGCTCTCTCTGAAGCCCTCACAGCCACAGAGAGTGATGGCACGTTGCTGATGGAGCAGTATGTGCCCTGCCACATCTGTGCAGCTGCCAGGCCGGAGCAGCGCGAGGGCGGCGAGAGGGCGGAGGACGCGCAGTACTTCAACATGGAGGATTGTGTCCTGACTGCCATCGAGCTGGACTACATCACCTGTCCTAACCACCCTGACATCCCCGTGTCGCTCCAAGAGCTGGTGCCAGAGCTTTTCATGACTGATTTTCCTGCCAGGTAACGTGTGATAGCCTTTGGATGAGTTTCAGTGTACCTGTGTGGTTTGCTTGGGTCTTTTTCCTGAGTTGCCTCTGCTAGAGGGATGTGCTGACCACAGGAAACAAATCCATCTGCTCTCAATCCCTGCTCTGGCAGTTCATCCTGAGCTGCACCCCTGGTGTTCAGCAACTTGCTTAGACAATATCTGTGTGCTGACCAAGTCATCACACCAGGGGTCCTTTGAGATCACTGTGGTGCAATGTGAAAGTCCCTTTTTAAAGCCACAGCTGTCCTGCATTGTCCAGAACTCTGGCCAGGACTTTCTGTTGCTGGAGCCTTTCTGGGATCCCGCAAAAGGAGATTTTAATGTGGCAAAACAAAAAGGAAGTGCTGTTGCATCACAAAATTGGCACTGAAATGGTCTTAATTTTGTAGGGGCCTGTAGGTGAGTGAGTTTATGGATACCACAGGGGGATTCTCACTGAGCTGGAGCTCCTGCTCAACTGAGGGCAGCTGAATGTGTTTGGTGTGTGGCAGCCCTGAACAGCTGAAGGAGCTCTTCCCTACCCATTGCAGCACTGCCAAATCTTTAAGCTGCTTAACTGCATTCTCAGATGGGCTCAGTCTTACACCCCTCACTACTGGGTGTGCAGAGCAGGAGACCTGAGAGCAGGCAGGACAGGAGAGCAATGTCCACTTTGGCTCCTGCTCTCTCAGACCTCTGAGTGCCCAGTGCAGAATCACGGGACCTCTGGACCAGACTGTCCTGTTGGCTGCTGTCAGAGCTCTCTGTGCACTCACTGGCCCCTGTTGCTTTGTTGGGGTCATTTTTCTGAGCAAACACCCCATCAGCTTGTCACACCAGCCCTCCTCACACTGTTATCTCCTGCAGATTTATTTGGCAGGTGCAAGGCAAGTGGAGATGTTTGAAGTGTGAACAGCTGTAAAAGTAGTCTCTGGGAGAGTGGGGAAATGATGAATTGCAGCCTGGGAACACTAAGCTGATTTGAATAATCAGGTTTCAGAGTGTGGGGCTGTTCATAAACATCCTGTCCTGCCTCGGTGGAAAAAAGAGGAACAGGAGGTAAATGAAGAAAAAAAAATCGTTAATACAGATAAATAGTACAAGTATCAGTACCTGTGTCATCTGCTTGGAAAAGCAGCTTATGTGCTTTCCAGATCTCTTTGATTCTTATGGGATAAATTAGTAAAAAGCCTTTTGTGCTTCTTTGCTCAAATTACTTTTTTTCTGTGAGAAATCTGTTGTACAGTGTGAGCCAGCATGGAGTGCACTGAGATGACCAAGGCAGTTTTGGTGATCCAGTCCTCTTGGTAGATAAGGCAAGAACCTGTTAGGCATTTGTGAAAATGGAAATCACATTAAAAACATTAATTTACCATGTATTTGAAACTTCAATTAAAAACCCCCAATTTCTATTTGGCAGATTGTTCCTGGAAAATAGCAAACTGGAATGCAGTGAAAATGAAAACAACGTTCTTGGCCAGGGTGGAAGTGGAACTGTTATATATCGGGCACGGTACCAAGGAAAACCAGTGGCTGTGAAGAGATTTCAGATTAAAAAATGCAAGGGTTCTCCCACTTCAGCTGCAGGTACAGTGCACAGATTTGGTGTCAGGACTCTGGGAATCTGCAATCTGTGGTCCCAAGCTAAGAGTCTGCAAAGAGAGTCAGACAAAGAGTCTGCAAAGTGCTGGCAGCACCCGAATAAACACAGCATGGAAATAGATAGCAAAATTAATGGGTTTCAGTGGAGGAGGAGGATGCATCTGAGAGTTCTTCCTGAGCATTTGTAGTGGTGAAGGTCACTGGTGCTGCAGGAGGCTTCTCTCCTGCAGATCAGAGGTTGGATTTATAGGGTTTCAAGGCAGAGTCCTTGATTGGGAAGTCAGATGAGATTTCACCTCCTGTTCCCACACTATTTGGCCTTGAGAAGTGTGGATTTGCGCTGAGAACTTGTGAGTTTCCACCTCTGAGTTAGTGTTTTACCCTCTCCGTGCCAGCAGCTGGAGAAAGCAAACTGGGAATCCTTCTGAGCTCACCAGCTTCTCCAGGCAGGGATGGGCTCTCCTGCTTTCCAGCAGAGCCTCAGTCCATGGACAGAGGAAAGGGGAAAGTGCCTCACATTCCTCATTTTTGTCAGGGGAGGATGTGGTGAATCCCTGAGCTGTGGAGGAGGCCAGCTGCTGTCCCAGTGACAAATCACCTTCAGGAAGAGCTGACCTGCCTGAGCAGGCTGTGGTGTGCTGTGGCAGCAGGACTATTACTGTGATGGGTGTCTCTTCTGGCAGGGAAGCTGGGAAACTGTAGGGAAGCAAAGGGTCTTCAGTGTGGCATCTACAGAGTCCCTGCTGGGAGAAGCACAGCACGTGTTTTCCAAAGTCATCCAGGGGATGTGTGAGAACAGCATGTGCCAGACACACCTGAGCCTGGTTTTTCAGGACCAAGGGAGCTCTTGCTTCCTGAGGCACCAGATAGATCCTGTTTATAGCCAGTGTCTCTTAGTGGCTCATGCATCAGCAAAAGGATTCAACTTAAAGCCTTGCTGTCGACATAATCCCACCAGCTGCCTTCCTCCTGCAGCCCTCGCTCGGTGATCACCTCTCAAAGAGGTTTCCTGAGCTGGGCAGTGAGATGGGGGGTTGTGTGTCTTGCAGATACCATGCTGAAGCACCTGCGGGCCATGGATGCCATGAAGAACTTCTCGGAGTTCCGTCAGGAGGCCAGCATGCTGCACTCCCTGCAGCACCCCTGCATCGTGTCCCTCATCGGCATCAGCATCCACCCGCTCTGCTTCGCCCTGGAGCTGGCCCCGCTGGGCAGCCTCACCACTGTCCTGGCTGAGAACTCCAAAGGTAAAGCCAGGCTCTGCCCCCACCCCTCTCCCACTGAAAAATGGGCAGTGGTGTTTAAATTACTGCTTGATTTGCTGGAGGGGATTTTTTTTTTCCCAGACTAAGGGAAGTAGGAGGGATGGAATTGTTCTTATATTGTGCTTTTGGGAACCTAGTAAAAATTGATGCTCGGGATTCTCAAAGCTACTTTGGAGACCTGGATTTTCAATTTCTCTGCAAATTATTATGGAGTGCATCTCTCTTCAGTGCTGCATGGATGGTGCTGTGTTTTTCTCTCTGCAGATGGGTGTCTGGTACTCTAAATTATCTCATAATTATCTGTATTGCTGTCATTGTCAAATGAAAAACACTAATTCCAAGATAAGTTGAAGCCATCTGACCCTCTTGGCACCTTGGCTTCGTGTCAACTTTCAGTCAAACACTAATTTTCACCAGAACGTTTAGTGGCCTAGAAGTAGAAGGATTTAAAAAAAGAATCTAATAGGACTGTCAGACACGTACAGTAGCATAAATAGTGTCATTTCAAATGGTGGCATTGAGTGATGTTTCAAAAGGTTGTCAGTTATTGCTCTGGAGTTAAAAAGAGAAGGAGAGAGGGGGAAGAAGGAGCAGTTATGGCAATTACAGGAGCTGGAGATGGGCTGTTCCTTTGTGCCAGGGTCCTCCTTTGTGCCGCTGGGACACATGCTGACACACAAAATAGCCTACCAGATCGCCACAGGCCTGGCCTACCTGCACAAGAAGAACATCATCTTCTGCGACCTCAAGTCAGACAATATCCTGGTGTGGTCCCTGGACGTCAGGGAGCACATCAACATCAAGCTCTCCGACTACGGCATCTCGCGGCAGTCGTTCCACGAGGGCGCGCTGGGTGTGGAGGGCACGCCGGGCTACCAGGCCCCCGAGATCCGGCCCCGCATCGTCTACGACGAGAAGGTGACTGGGGGAGGCTCTGGGGCAGCCCTGTGGTGGCAGTGGGGGGCTGGCACCATCCCATGGCTCAATTCCCTTCTCCATGCATGGGGGCTGGCACTGGCTTTCCCGCTGTGGCCTGCCTTGCTCTCCTCTCCACCCGCCAACAGAGCCTTGCCCTGATTTTCCCTCTGTTTCTGGCTCTAGGTGGACATGTTCTCCTATGGGATGGTCCTGTACGAGCTGCTGTCCGGGCAGCGGCCTGTGCTGGGACAGCACCAGCTCCAGATTGCAAAGAAACTGTCCAAAGGGATCCGTCCTGTCCTGGGGCAGCCTGAGGAGGTGCAGCTCTACAGGATGCAGGCACTCATGATGGAGTGTTGGGACACGAAGCCAGAAAAGGTACAAGACCACACTCCTGAGCTGTGTTCTCTGAGCTGGCTGCCCTCTTCGTGCAGGAGGGCTGAGCTTGCTCCTGGTGCAGCACAACAGCTCCATTGCCCATCTACCCCTCCTGCTGATTTGGCCCAGAATTTCTGTTGACTTAAATGAGAGTTTTATGAAGGAAATGATGACAGATTTGTGGCCTTAGACATCTGTGGTGGCTTGAGGGTCCCTTGATGTCGATGGCAGTTAGGCTGCTGATTTCACCAGGGCAAGACATTACCCATAATTTCTAGAAACAGCTCCAGTGTCATGCTGTGAGTGCAACTACAAAGACTTCAAAATCCCCAAGATTATAAAAGGAGGTATGAGGAAGAAAAAGCTTCAAAGTTCAAGAAAAGGATTATGCTGCATTACATTCTTCATTAATTTCAGTTGGTGTTTTAGAGCTGCTGTCCTTCAAACAAAGGTCAGCCCGACTCTCAAACATCTACACACTGTCATGAAATGGGTCAGCTTCCAAAATTCGTAAGCCTGAAGAAATTAATCAGTAAAATGTGTAAAAGAATGACAGACCAAGCTTTAACAAATAATCATAGAATCAGAAAATGGTTTGGGTCAGAATGAACCTTATATAATCCAATTCCAGGGACACCCAGCCTGTGCTTGTGCTTGGGATTGCCCTGATCTGGGTGCAGGACCTTGTGCTTGGCCTTGTTGAACCTCCTGTTTATTGTGGTTCTCCTGTTTCATCTTGTGTGACGTGTCTTTCTCTTCTCCTCCCCCTCAGCGTCCCTTGGCCATCTCTGTGGTGGGGCAGATGAAAGATCCAACCTTTGCAACATTTATGTACCTGCTGCCCTGTGGGAAGCAGTCTTCCTTCTTCTGCTCCCCGGGGCAGGAGTACACCGTGGTGTTCTGGGATGGGAAGGAGAACACCAGGTGAGACAGCTCACATGAGCAATTCCTTTCTTTTCTTTTTCCTTTTAAAGTAAAAAATCCTTCAGCATCTTCCCTTCTGCCTCTGGGAGGGAGGTAAAGAAGGTGAAAGTGAGCTTGGATGAATGCCAAGAATACAGTGAACACTGTTTTCCCAAACTCTTTTAATTGGGAACAGTGGTTGCTTTATAAAGGATATTTAATGAGCTTAACTCTGCTTCAGTTAATATGGGGAGAAGATTAGGGCAGTGTAATGATTCACACACACAGGATGAAGCATTTGCACATGAGAACAGACGTGTTCTGCCTTTCCTAATGAGGCCATTTAACACTAAACCTTTCCTAATTGAGGCTGCAGTTCCATCTCTCTTCTGCAAAGCAATTAAGCACATGCTTAAATCCTATTGCAATCATCGGGAGTTAACCACATGCCTGGAGCTGTGTGTGCATCCAAGTGTGCACTGCCAGTAAAATGTGTTCTGGACTGAAGGCATGTGCTTAAAATGTTATTAAATTGTGACTGAGGTGATGGCATTTTGCTCAGCCACATGTGACCTGCGGCTAGTTAGGTTCATTTTTATGGATGATGCTGATTTTTATGGCCTCAGTCTTATTTGGAAACATTCACAAACTGATCTGAGTTTTATATTAATGTGTTCATTATTTGTAACCATTAAGCTAATGGGGAAGGCACGTGATTTGTTGCTGAACTATTTGCTTTGCCATTTGTGGTCCCTGGTCAGTTGTGCAGTGCAGGCAGTGTAACTTTTCCTGCTGAACTGGTGAAGCACATGGCACTCCCAGATGTATTTTGAGTACATGGATGTTGTCCAGATATTCACAGCAATATATCTCAGTGAATCTGCTTCCTGACTGGACAATCCACTTGCTGGAGACTGCTGAATAATTTTGTGAATGTGAATAAGTTTACTCACATGTGACAGATTTCAGGATGTGTAATTGCTTGTGCCACAGTTGGTAAAACATCTGGGACTCACAGATGTGGTTGTGAATATCCAGTTATTGTTCAAACATCCAAACTCAATAAACTTCCCCAAACAAACAAAATCCTTTCAGCTACAAAACCCTACTAATTAGTCATATTTATAAATAATTTTATTAGGTTACAGATCTTTGCTCTGTAGAATCGTGCTCCTCTGTTTATGTACTGGAATAATAATGAAGCCAGATAATAGCAAGGCAGTGAACTTGGAGAGCAGCTATTCCCTTGAGAACTTAATGGGCAACATGGGCTGAGACTTCCCAGCTATTAATTATTGCTTTTCAGCTGGAGCTGTTTGTCTCACAGCTCAATTACAGGATCAGACACATACGTCCTCCTACTCCTGTGCAAAGTTAGAGAGCTGAGTGTAAATCTTCACAGAAGCAATTGCACATCTGCCCCTGAGGAAGAGCCATGGCACGTCTTTTTTCTCCTTCAAATGAGGAAATTACAGTGTGGAGGGGTGTAGAGCCTTGCAGCATCATCCACATCTGGGCAGTTGTGTCATGGCTTGGCCACAAGTGCCCCAAGTCCCTCAGCCCCGTGCAGGAGGAATGTTGGCTGTCTGAAATTGTTGCTTGCCCCTTTCAGGAACTACACGGTGGTGAACCTGGAGAAAGGAGTCATGGAAGTGCAGAGGATGAGCTGCCCAGGAATGAAGCTGTGCTGCCAACTCAAATTTCAGAATGCCCTGTGGGCAGCCACGGAGGTGAGCATTGCCTGTGCTCCCCTCGAGAGGGGCCTCGTTAGGGGAGACACTAAGGAAGAGAAAGGGCCTGTTAAATTAGTAAAGCCAAGAGTGTGTGACACAAAGGGCGTCTCAGATGAGCAGAGTGACTTTTCATCTGCTGTCTCCAGGTGTTTTGTTTCTACCTGACACACAGCTCCAGACTGTGCCTCCCAGAGCCTGGAGCAACCGTGGGAACCTCGGCTTTCCGAGGGGAAACTCTGGGCTGGAGCAATCTGTGCCATGGGGTCCATCTGGGAAATGTCCTTATCTGTGAGCGATAGAGGGAGGCAGGGACAGAAAACATGCATTTAAGGGTGGGGTTTTGAAAGAGGCCTGAGGGATTTGAAGGTTGGTGGGAAATGGGTACCCGAGTTTTGTGTTCGCCATGGAAAATTGCAGCTAAAAAGATAAGAGTGAGAGAACATGGCTGGTTTATCCCCCAGAGCCCCTGTCCACCCATCAAAAAGAGCTGTTAAATGTCAGCCAGTTCTGACACAATCGTTTCACATGAAACAAAGAAAAAACAGCCAAAAAAATTAAATGTACCTGAAGTTTAGTGTTTCAGAGTGGCCAAAGAAAAAAGGCCACACTTGCTGAGTAAATAATTTGTGTTGGCTATTTCATCTGCCCTGGCATGGATGCTGTGAGTGTAGAATTTTTTTTCTCCCCGTAATAAAATAAGATATTTTGACTTTTTCTTTTCTCAAATAGATGTAAAGCTCAAATACTCTTTTAAATTTTTTTTCATAATAGTAAGTATAGAAAAATTAAAATTCAAAGATCTTAAGGCATTGTATTTCCACCTTTTGGATCAGAATGAAAAGTGTTGCTGGTTCCCAAACTGGGTGCTCTTGGTCAGTCTAGTAGATTTAGGAGATGTGTGATTCCACATAAAATGTAATGTCCCTTGAATGCACAGATTAATGCAAAATAACATACAGCCTGCTTTAATTGTGGTATGGGATTTTTGCATTTAGGGTTGTCAGATGCTACTTTTGAATGTGGTGATAAAATCCCTACACTGGTCATTTTTGGTGACTTTTGGATAATGCATATATTGTCCACAGCCCATTCTGGGGAATGCAGCACCTGCTTTCTAGCCACATGCCAAAGGCTCTCCTTGGAAAACAGAAATTCACACTTTGGATATCAAAAAATACAAATAAAAACCAGTTTTGGAACCAATTAGATCTTGCTCTGCTATCAAGATATGAAAAGCAGGGAAGTGGTTTGCATTTATAGAATTGTATGTGCTCTTTCACAGGACCAGAAGATTTCTGTGTATGGATTGCAGGGCATGTGTCCCTTAAAGACTCCACTGAAGGGTTTAGACACTCCTGCCACTGTGAGCTGCTTCCTGGTGATGCCTCTTGTCAAAAGGGTAAGGAACAACCCAAAGGAAAAGGGCAGTAGGGAGACTCTGCTGCTGGGCCAAGCTGCCACACTCAGCTGGTGCTGAAGGACTTTGCAATGCCCAGGAACATTTTGGCACTGCAAGGAGAAGGTTTCCAGGTCTTTCTGCCTCTGCCAGAGGACAGAGGTGGGGGCAAGAACCTGAGTCAGGGGACCGAAGCTGGCACTTTCAAGCCTGCTAGGAAAATAGTCAAAACAGATCAAATTCCTCGGCAAGGAAGTTTTCCAGCTGCGTTTCCACTTCACTGGAACACAAGGTTTAGGCTGATCAAGCAAAGTGGAGAAGACATGAAACAATAATTAGAATAGAGATTTGTTAAGTGATAAGGCAGGACGTGGGTACATCTGGCCTCTTGTACCCATTGTTTTCCTGGGCTGTGTGCTGTCATTTGTGTGCACAGCCATCCTTAAATGTTATCTGGGCTCAGCCACACTCCTATTTTGGTTTTGAAGGAGAACACTCAGATAATACAGCTGGTTTGGGTAATGCTCTTATGGGTAACACGGATAATTACTCCTATGGGCATTAAAACAAGTTGGAGGTTATCTGCCTAGCCCTGGAATTGCCACCATCCCGTTTCTGGCAGGAGAAATCTGACCTGGGTGCCTATTGTGGGCAAGCCTTGGGAGATGAATAAAAACTGGTTTTGAGTTTTTACCTCCGGTTTGCTTACAGCCACCTCAAGTGAAAACATATAATTATGTTCCTACGTTACTGGTAGCTGTGTAGTCTCTGCAAATGCCAGCAGACTGGGATGTGTCTGGGAGCTCAGAACGGGGCAGCTCTCAGAGCTGCTGGTTTATAGCAGGCCTGTCCTGAGCCAGTGTCCATTTGTGGCTCGTCTGCTGGGATTGCTGCATGGGCTGTCTGAGGCAGATGGTTTGTGTAAGGTGTGCTGCTGCACTTCCAAACATGGTGTAAGTAGGGCATCGATGTAAAGTTGGCACAGAGCTGGGTTTCTCTGCATCTGTTGGCTTTCCTTGGCTCCCGGAGCTGCAGCGTTTGTCCGCTGTGGAGTTTCATTTCTGATGTGTAGGGCAAATTTCTTTTTCATGCTGGCTGAGGTTCCATCCAGGACAGTCGAAGGAGTCTTTTGCTTTCAGCTTTTCCACTGTCACACAGCTTGCAAAGCCATTCCTCAGGGGTTACGAGTGGCTTTATGTCTCCTGGTTTCTATTTCCACTTTGTGGCTTGCCTAGAAAATGTCATAAATAATGCCAGGCCCTACAATAGCAATATTGAGTCTAGACACCTCCCTTCCTCCCCCGACCCTACCCAACCTTCCAGAAATCCACCTCTCTTCAGCTCACTCCTTCTTAGTTTATTGGCCTTACTTTTTCCTCTCTCCTTTCTATGAATGAGTTTGGCAGTGAAATGGCCAGAGCAGCAGCCTGGGGATGTGCATACCAGGCTGGCAAGAACTAAACCAGCCGGTTCTTCCAAAAAACCTATGTGGAAAGCTTACACTTGTCACACTCACTGCCTGGCCAGCAAGCTCTTTCAGAGTTATCACAGTCACTGCTGTCCAGTGGAGAAGAGAATTGCATTTCCCTGGGAAGAAAGCCTTCAGCTGGTGAGATGTGAGGTAACTTTTAGTCAGAGAATTGCCGAGGGATGTTGCTGGGAAGGGGAATTCTTTACGACTGCCTTGGGAAGGCTGATCCAAAAGAAATAGTTTCCAAAACTTGGTTTCTCATCCAAAGGAAGCATCATGGAAATTTGAAAGCAGGCAAGAGGGGCCCAGAATCTGAAACTCATCCGCCAAGGAAAAGTCTTGTACAATTTAAGCTTTTTGTTGCATGCTTCTTGTCATCAGGATGATTGTTTTTGGTAAACAATACAATTTTCAGCCGAAAAAAGAAAACAAATTAGCAAATGAGCAGGTTAGAAAGGGCAAACCAAGACACATTCTGCCTTGGTTTGCAGCTTTCTTACCAAGAGATGTGGAGGGAGAGAGAAACCTGAATGGGTGCAAATCTTTGGCCTCGCGCAGAAACCTGGAACACATGGAAACAAAAGCTGCATTTAAAGGCTGCAGCCAGCAGTGCCAGACCCTGCAGGGACAAGAGGAGGAGGAGGTGACCAGGCCCTGGTGTAGGATTTTTTTGCCATTTCTGCTGACCTGCTGGCAGTGGGACAGGACGTCTGGAGCCGGCTCATCCCCGCGCATCGCAGCGCGGCACGGCCCCGCTCGGGGCCTTCCTCCTGGCACGGGAGGGCTGCTGGCAGCACGGGGCCTTCAAATGCAGTTTTGTTGCTGTGTGTTTTTGTTGGCTCCTTGTGGAGCCCAAATGTTGAAAATGAATTCTGAGAAAGTTACTTAAGGTTTCTGGAGGCTGCAGCCCTGCCTGCCTTTGGTGGCTGCTGGAATACCCTGATCAGGGGGGTTTTGCCTCACCGGCACTGGATGAAGTCTGGCAAGAATTAATTATGGCATCTGTGGGGAGGTGATTTTTGACATGGTCTTCTGCAGAATTGGTCACTTCCTCAGCTCAGTTACGTGAGGGATGGCAGGGTGAGGGCATTTCTCAGCATTTGGATTCCTGCTCCTTGTTTCTTATCTCTCTGAGAGATAACAGCAATGGCTGGATAGAAACAGGTCCTGATAGCAAAGACAGAAAGCAATAAATGTCCCAATGGGAAAAATACCTTCCAAATTTGCTTCCACCATTGTTCCATCCCAGACAGGCCAGGATTTGGCATTGGTATTACTGGTAACACCAGGAAGAGGTCAATGACCCACTTCTGCCTGGTTATGGTGCTGACTGCTCAGTGTCAGGGAAATTTGGCCTGTGGAACCCAAAAGGGAATAGGGATTCTGTTCTGTGGTAGCTGACACTAATTAAGGAATTCAAAATAATTTTTTGTGAAAGCTATGCTTGGATAATTCAGCCTTATCAAATCAAATGAGACAAAATTATAATCTCTGAAGATTTTAATAGTGTCCTGTGTCATGCTAGGAGCAGTTCAGGTTGACATACCCACATTACAGTTAATATCTGATGTTCCCATTTCAATTTAAATTTTCCATTTCTAGTAAGAAATGCCTCTTGTGCAGGGTCTTTCAGACTGAAAAAGTTGGACCATTTTTTACCGGAGAATTATGGGCTGTTCTGCTTTGTTTTATTCAGTTTTAAGTAATTGAACTCCCTTCCAAAGAAAAAGTAACCCAAAACCCAGCTTGTGCAAAGCATTGTGCCATGATCCAACCTACTGATGCAACTCCTTGGCAAAGCCACTTCCAGGAGCCTTTGCACCAGCTCCACATGGCAGCAGGGACATGGCACTGAGCACTGCAGGTTGTTGGGGTTTCTTTTAATTAGTGGTTAGAGAATTGGGACTGGACTGAGTTAGTCCAAGCCCCATTTCACAACTTTCCACTTGCTTTCCTAGTTTTTCCCATTACAGTAAAATTCTGCTGTGATTTGGATTAGTCATAGGGGCTCAGTGCTCTCGTGGTTTTACTCATACTTGGTGTGCAGAGAGTGTCTCTTTGTCCAGGACTCTAAATGAGCCTTGCAAGCAGAGCTGTCAATTAAATAACACTTACCCTGCACTACCTGCCCCTCAATAGATGGGGCTAGGCAAGATCCTGATTTTTCTGTGGATTTACAGCCTGGCAATTATTGTCCAGCCCTGGCAGAATCAAGATCCCTGGAAGGGCACAGGGATGCCCTAATTTAATTTTTGCATTCCCAGCAAAGGGTGACTCTGAGCCCTCTGCCCATCTCACTGGCCTGCTGGGCATGCCAAGGGCAGGGCTTTCCACTGTGGATAGGCTTAGGAGGGGTGAGGTTGTGTCAGCTCTGTGCTGCTCTGTCTGGTTCTGTTTGGTTAGCTGTGCTTAGTCCAGGCAGCAAAAAGGTCCTGGGTAAAATGGTCTTTTTTAGAATTTATTGCTCCGCAGGGAGGAAATAGAAAGGCCTTTGAGGTAAGTATTGTTTTATCTCCTTCACAGATGGGGGAGTTTCTGGTAGAGGCCCAAGGTCACGGGAAGTTTTGTTCCCTAGAGATCAATTTCCCAGCCTGTTTAGCAGCATTTTGCCCTGCTGGGATGAGCTGGAGGAGTCACTGAGCCGTGGCCTTCTCAGCAGCTCCTGCCCCTGGGACATGAGGGGTGCATGGCCACAGGGCTGGAGCTGTGTCCAACACATCTGTACATTTAGGGACAGGTTTTACCAACCTGCAGAATTGTTCCTGGCACTTGGCAGGTGCTTTGCTGAAGTGCTGCTGTTTCTGTGCCCTCAGCAGGGACTCTGAGCTGCCAGAGATCCCAGACCCAGAGCACATCCCTGGGAGGAGCAGAGCTCTCAGAGCAGCAGACTCTGGATAAGGAGCAATCACTGGATGCTTTTGTTTGTGAGAATATTGGCTCCCTCTTTCCATTTTTACTGCATTTCTTCCATTCCTCTCCTACCTACATTGATAGCAATAGCTTTACTCCTTTTTGGAAGTGAGCCGGGTTTCTACAGCTGGGTTCCTGGGATCATGATGGCTGTCTCTGAACATACTCCAGCTTGAATTTGTTAACCTTGAATTTGTGGAGCTTGGAGCAAGGCTGCCAGGTCTGTCTGTCCGCCCTTGCCAGTAAAGAGAGAGGTAATACTGGGTGAAAGGAGTAGGGCTCTGCAGCAGCTTCTAGGGAATGACTTCTTTTCATGTTGTGTTATCGCTGTTCTGAGGTAAGTTCCTGGTGTTCTTGCAGAATGTGAGAAGCAGGCAGAGCTTCTGGGAATGAAAGCTCTTCTATTATAGAGAAGTAAAGAAACAGGAAAAAATTCTTTGCTATGAGGGTGGTAAAGTCCTGGCACAGAGAAGTTGTGGACTCCCTACCCCTGGATGTGTTGAAGGCCAGGTTGGATGGAGCTTGGAGCAACCTGGTCTAATGGAAGATATCCCTGCCCATAGCAGAGGGATGGAATGAGATGATCCTTTAGGTTCCTTCCAACCCAACCATTCTATAATTCCATGAAATTTTTCTCCCTTTCTCACAGAACTCCTACATGGTGCTGGCTGGCTTGTCAGATGGGCTCGTAGCTGTGTTTTCAGTGTCCCAGGGCCTGCCGGGGGACAACTGCTCCTACTTGTGCTCCCACACAGCAAACAGATCCAAATTCAACATCCCCGACAGCGACCCGCGGCAGAACCCGTACCCGGTGAGGGCCATGGAGGTCACCAGCAGCGGGGCCGAGGTGTGGTACAGCAACGGCCCCGGCGTCCTCGTCATCGACTGCGCCTCCCTGGAGATCAGCAGGAGGCTGGAGCCCTTCAGCCCGCCCTCCACCATCACCTCCATCGCCTGCAACTCCGAGTGCCACGGCGAGGAGGTGGTCTGGTGTCTGGATGATAAAAGCAACTTCCTGGTGATGTACCACGCCACCAGCTACCAGCTCTGTGCACGCTACTTCTGCGGGGACTGCAGCCCCCTCAGAGACATGTTCACCATCCAGCAGCCCTCGGCTGCCATCCCGGCCACGGCCCCCATCAGCCACGGGCCGATGGAGAGCAACCCTGCAGGGGACGTGAGCATCATGTACAGCCCGGACGTGGGCACCCAGATCCTGAACCACCAGGACTCGCTCACAGATTACTGCTCTGTGTCTTCCTACTCCTCCTCGCCTCCCAACACGGTAACCCGCTGCCCCTCCAGCCTGCCCAGCTCGCCCATGAGCTCTTCCAGTGCACCCTTCTCCACGGATTTTGAGGAGTCTGAGAAGTTCCACGAGCTGAAGGCTTCCCTGGATCACGATGCTTCGCCTGTGGGTGACAACACGGAGCATCTCCAAGCAGTCAAGATTCTTCCCGTAAAAGACCTCATCTGGATCCCCAGGTAAGTGGGTCACTTAACCAGGCAACTTAGTCAAAATCCCTGCTGGCTCAAAATGAGATTAACTCAGACTAATTCAGCAGCTTTTACATTCTCAGTATGATTCACCTGGCCAGAAAGTCAAGTTACCATTAAGAAATTCTGTTCCCAGTATAACGGAACATGGATTTTCTGTGCCTTTTGGAAGTATGCAGTGTTGAGCGGAGTGGCCACGTGGAAGGCCTTGCTGCGTTGGTTTCAGCAGAATGAGAAGGGGGTGGTCAGACTCCAAGCTGTGTTTCCCCAGCTACTGAGGAAACGAAGAGCAGCAGGCAGCCTCCTTGCTTGGACACAGCTCTGGCAAGTCCTGCTGCCTCCTGTGGAGCTGATGGGAACCTCTGGGAAGCTGATTTTGCTTGTCACACTCACACACTCTCACTGCAATGGATTCACAATGCCCCCATGGCATCATGGTGTCCCCTCACTGTGGCTGCAGGTGGGCATGGAGCAGAGGATGGATATCCAGCATGAATCTTCCTCAACTGACAGCATGCCCAGTGCTGAGGATGTGACATCTCTCTCGTTTCTCTTCCAGGAGAGGAGGGGACATCATCGTTATCGGGCTGGAGAAGGAATCGGGCACCCAGCGGGGCAGAGTGATCGCGGTGCTGAAGGCAGGGGAGCTGGCTCCCTACGGGTGAGGCTGGCTGGGCACACCAGTCTCCAGGGGCACAGGGGGGCTCTGCAGGCTCTCAGGGCTCTTGGGAGCTTCCTCTTGGCTTCCAGCAGCCTCTGAGGAGTTCCCAGTGGGAGGACACAATTGCTGGTTGCACATCAAGGCGTGTGCACAGCAGGGCAGACAGCGAGGAGAAGGCTCTGTGACAACAGCCTGGTCTCCAAAATCCACAGAGACTGAGCACCCCATAATGACACAGACAGCACCGTGCACAATGTGATCGAGTTGGCCTGATCCTGCCTGGTGCTGGCTCCCTTTGCTCTGAGGGCACCTGGCAGAAGGTCAGAGCAGCCTGGCAGTCTGAGCCCCGCGCTCAGAACAAGAGGTGTATTTATGCAGAGCACGGCGCTTGTCTGTGGCTGCATTCACGTGGGTCAGGTTGATGTTCTGGCTCTAAATGAGCACCTTTGTGCTGTGGGCAGTGACAGGCTGGGGGACGGCTCCTGGAGCACAGGGGAGAGCAGTTATATACGTTAATTTAAAATGTTTCATACAGTGAAGGAGAGTCAAGGAAATAAATAGCTGCTGGAGAGGTGGGGGTGTTCCTGCTGATCACTTAAATACCGGTCTGGGATTGTACTATTTATGTCCAAACAAATGCAGGTTAAGCAGTGCTAAGGATTATAAATGATCGTTTATTACTGCCAGGTGAACTCAGCAGGAGATCAAAGGCTCCTGCCATTCCCTCTACTCTGAACTGAGTGTCTTTATCAGTTAGCTGGGAGGAGAGAATTCTCTTTATTGGTCACAGGTACTCTTAGGTTGGTTTTGCTTAACTCAGATTGAGTGTGGAGTTCAGGCAAAGTGATACCACCTCTCACACCTGTCCTCCCCTGCTGCCTGGCTGGACCAGGCACCACGGCCATTGACCCTCCCTGTTTGAGCAGCAGGATAAAGAGCAGAAGAGGAGGAAAGGGAAGGGGCTGCTCGAATGGCAGAGCAGAGCAGGGAGGGAAGGAAAGGGAGGGGGCTTTGTAGGGGCAGTTTGTAATAAAAACCAGCTGCCAAGGACAGTCCTGTGGCCAGTGCTCGCAGCTGGGCACCTTTCTGGGGAGACACTTTGGGACCAACCTTCCACATCTGCTATGGGAGTGGTAGAAGGAGCCCAGTGAGGGCTGGACTCCTGTCCCTTGGACCCTGCAAGGGAAATGTGTCATTGTCTGCCCAGCCACCTCCTTCTGAGGTACCTGCAGGGCCAGCTTCAACAGAGAAGGGAAGCACATACAACACAGACCACACAGATCCCTGAGTGCTGCCACAGCTGTGCCTGCTGCTCTGGGCTCGGGGCTCAGGCCCTGAGCTAGAACAGGAATGCTCCATCCCACTTCCATGCTTTATTCCAGGCTGTGGAAGCTCTCGGCAGCCTGTCAGCTGTGTTATGATGGAGCTGTTCTGAAAATGCCCAGCTGGCAGCAGGAACAAGAGTCTGTGGATTTAGCAAATCAGGAGATTAGCAGCAACTTCAAATGCCATGGCAGACTTAAGCCCCCACCTGCATATTTAGGCACCTGAATCCCTTTAAAAACCTTTTCCCATGTCACTGAGCTGCTTGGTTTTGATGTGACACAGTTTCTGATCCCTCTCTTTGTTACATTCTCCTTGCTGAAGGCTTTGCAGCTTAGAAGAAGCTTGTGTAGCTGGAAAGGAAGCTCATGAGCCAGTGCTGTGCTTGAGAGCTGCTCTTTCCTGTAATGCCCTTCCCTGTAATACCCTCCCTGCTGATGAACAGGGCCTCCAGGGCGCTGGTGGATGCGGCTCTCGTCGCGAAGGACACGGTTGTGTGCTGCTTTGAGAACGAGAGCACAGAGCGCTGCCTGGCTGTCTGGAGGGGCTGGAGTGCCAGAGACTTTGACATTTTCTACCAGGCCTACGAGGAGCTGGGCAGGCTGGAGACCTGCATGCGCAAGAGAAGGTAGTGCCCGTGGCGCTGGACCCGAGACTCAGCGGGAGCGTCCTGGACCTGGAGACACGGCCCAGAGCAGGGCTGATGGGGGGAGTGTGTGTCTGGTTTGCTGCTAGTGAGCACCGTGGGGTTCCCAGAGCCCCACCAGGGCCTTTGGGGAATGAAGAAGCCGCTGTGAGCAGGGCTGGGACAGGGCTGGGAGCTGGGCCAGCTCTTGGCTCCCTGCTCCAGCTCCCTGCTCCTGCACTGTTGAGAGCAAAGGTGGCTGTAGTTCTGCTCATCCCCTGATTTCCAGTTTGTTCTTCCCTGTTTTGAATTCCTTCCTCACCTTCAGCATGCCCTGGCTGCTGCTGCTGCTGTTGTTGTGTGTGTGTCAGCCAGGAGAGCTCTGTGGGCTCTTCCCTGGGAGTCTGAGCACGTTCCAGTCCCGGCTGCCTGCTGGCCGGCAGCGTGGGCACTGTGGGCTGATTCACCCTGTTCCCAGGAGGAATGCATCTGCTGGAAACCCTGCACTGTGGGGCTGCTTCCCACCTCCCTAAAACTCCATTAATTAGGGTGTGTGTCCTACTTCAGGTGTAGTCCCTGTGTAGAGACACCCTGGTGTAGGAACCAGCAAGAAGCTGTGGCTGGCCACTGCATTTCTGGTTCCTAGAAGCTGTAGTGGTGCAGTGTTCCAGGGTGGAAGCCCAAAACAACCTGCCAGGAATGCTGCACCAGGAGTGAGTGAGCTGGCTCATGGCACTGCTGCCTTGTCGATGGAAAACAAATCCACTGGGTGTGACAGATATCCCTGATGGAAGAGAAGGAAGCCCCTGACCAGGAAGGTTTATAAGCTGTCTCTGCTCCACTCGTGTTTCTCTTGTGAAATGCACTCTGGAGCAGCAGGAACACAATAAGCTCAGTTTGCCTGTGTATCTGTGCAGCTTCTGCCCACCACAGCTTGTATTTTATCTTCATTAGTGGCCTGGGATGCTGTATTGGCTCTAAATCCAATTGCACTTAATTATCCCAAGCATGTACAGCAGTGTAAAAAGTGCCCCCAGCTAAGCACCCTGTATAAAGGTGTACAGTTTGAATTTTGGACCTTTCTTTTTCTTTTTTTTTATCCCAAGAATCTCGTGTGAGCATCGGCAAGGCTGGCCAAGGCCGAACGGGCAGGTTAACCCTCTGGTTCACATTTCTGTTGCAGGCTGCTAGAATATCCTTCTTCAGAAACAGAATGTATCTTAAAATAAACTGATTCCTCCCCAGGATGACAACTGCATTGGTGGCTTTTATTGGAAACCCAACTGGCACTGGGTGTTAGGGAGTTGCGCTGTTTGTGATGAGCAGAGCTGGAATCAGGGCTTTGAGTACAGACTGTCTCCATAGCTGGCCTTGCCTGTGACTGTCACCCTGTGCCTCCTCAGCAGCTCATGATCAGGTATGGCAGCACCAAAATTTCCCTCCTTTGCCAGGACACGCTCTCTGCCTTTGTCTCAGGGCTGGGGTGAGGTCTCATGGTCACCTTCTCCAGCTGCCAGATTCCTTTGACTTGCAGCAACTCTTCCCATGATACCTGAAGCCCCAACAGGAGCCATAAAGGGGCTCATTCTTTCATTCAGCCTTGCAGGTTTCCTTGAGGAAACACCCTGTGGAACAACCACAGCAGTTCCTTGTCCCTCTTGACCAGAACACCTTGGGTGCTGTGCTGTTTCCAAAGCCAGTGTGGGTTTGTGCCCACCATGGGCTCCCCACTGCCCATGGGGGAAGCTGGAGCATCTCCCAAACCTCTGGTGGGCCCTGGCCAAGGCCTGGACACAAAAGAACTTTTGTTCTGCTGGACACCCTGCTCTGGGGCTGTTGCTGCACCACGCCCTTCCTGACACACGGAGACATCCCTGCTCCTTGCCAGGTGGGTCAGGGTGCTCAGCTGGGCAGGGAAGAGAAGAGGGTGGCACCTGGGTTTCACAGGACCTGTGGCAGATGCTGCAGTGGTGGGTGTGTGTTCCAAAACCTCCTGGGAGCAGGAGGTTGATTCCCAAAGGCAGCTGAGAGCCTGAGTGCTGCTACTCTGGAATAAGAACAAAATCCTCCCCTTGAGCAGACCTGAAACCTCATTAGCACAAGGCTCCATTAAGTGAGTGCTGCACGTGCTGCAGGAATTACTCCCCGGGGGCAGAAATAAACAGACATTAAAAACAAAATTAAAACAACTCCCACCGGTTCAAAGAGTTTGAGATTTCAGTGCTCCTTTCCATCTCTCCCACCAGCAAAGCCTGTTCTGATGGCAGGTACAGGTGAGGGGCATCAGGCATCCTGGGGAAGGGATGGGGTCACAGACAAAGGCAAGAAAAGCCCCCAGAGCCCGAGAACAAGGGGCAGCACGAGCCCCAGGTGTGGGTCTGGGGGAGCTGCACCATCACAGAACTCACTCTTTTATTTCAGCTGATAAAAATAAGTCCAAGCAGGGCCCTGGCAGGGGTTATTCCTTCAGCTGATTGAGGAGAGGCAAGAAAACAGCTTTGGGCTCAGTGCTGGGAGGGAAGTGGATGCTCTGGGATTGGATTAACCCCCAGCAGCAGCAGTGGGAGGTGCCAGGGCTCTTAATTACTCAGCAAGGAAGCAAAGAGAGATGAACAGGGCCTGCCTGGGATTAACTGAGCCCAAAAGCCCCTCTAGCTTCACTCCCTCCCTCAGCTGCCTCCTGAGAGCAGAGCCTCACACATCCCTGGGCTTCTCCCTGGGGAGCTCTGTGGTCCTTCACCTGCTTTCAAAGGATTCTATTCAATTCCCAGCTGGATACTGATTCCTGTTCCTGGTCTGGGCTGTTTCTTTGCTGGCATCAGTGCAGAGTCAGGCCCTGGGATGAAGAACAGCTGTGCCCAATACCAGCATCCCAGTTTTGGGCATGGCCTGAGTATTTTTTGGGGGGAGGCATGGTAGGGGCAAACTACCAGTTGCATCTCATATCCTGATGCTGCTCAGGACATTTTGGGGCCCCAGCACTGTGGGTGCAGAGACCCCACCAGCCTGGGGCTGTCCCAACCCAACCTACCCCTCCATGTGCAGGAAAACAGGGAATATTACAGCTCATTCTGCTAGGAAAGGAAAGAAGGGCTGGCTCTGCCTGGTGTCCTGGACAGTGGGCAGGAATTGCTGTAATTTGATATATTAGAGCAAAACCCCACCTCTTGTGCCCCCAGGACAGGGTGGGGGCAGGTGAACATTGACAAACCAGCTGGATGCTCCCCCTCCCACACAGCACCGAGGGCTCTCAGCTTCAGAGTAAGGGGAAAGGTGATTTCTAAGGGAGGTGGGGAAAGGGGCAGTGCTGCCTGCTTTGTATTCTGTGACTGAAAGGACAGAGGAAATTAGTTTTCTTTAAGCAAGCTTTAAAAGGACAGGAAATATCCTGGCTATTTCAGGCCTGTCCTCAGCTTACCCCTGGGATGGGAGCTGGGTCAGGCTTCAGGGGCTTAACCCAGGTGGAGCAGGGTAAGGATGGGGTTGGGGATGGAGATGGGAATGAGGATGGAGACTGTGATGAAGATTAGGGTGAGGCTGGGACCAGGGATGGAGCTGGGGATGGGGATGAAAATGAGAAGGATGGGAGCAGGAATGGGGTTGGGGATAGGAATGGTGCCAGGGATTGGGGTGGGGCTGAGCTCACCTGGGACAGGTGCTCAGCACTGGGGGAATCACTGCCAAGTGATGCTGGCAGTGGGCAGAGGGACAGAGCACATCCCCAGCCCACGAGTGGAACATCCACAGCAATTCAGGTTTCCCAGGGCTGTTATGGTCCTACCCCAGCCCTCAGAGCCATCCTGGCAGAGCCAGTGCACAGCAATCAGCCTTTATCTGCCCCACATCTCAGCCTGTTTGCACTGGAAGTTTGTTTCATCACAAAACCACTTTAAACTCTGCCCCTTTTGGGAGCCCTTTAGGTGAAGTCAGTAAAATACAAAGGTGGTGTTACTCTTTTGTCTTCTTTTTCTAAAAGGTGGAGCAGGACCCTGGCAAAGTCCTCTTGACACCCCAAAATGGGGGTACCCCCATTTCCAAGAGACTCCAGCCCAGCCTGCTGGAAACGTTGGAGCCAATTCAGGTCAATTAAAGTTGAGGTTTTTATTGAATTAAAGTGTGAAAGAAAACGCAGCCAGCCCAGTATTTGGGCTGTACTTTTTTGGATGTTACATTAATTTTTTTCTCCCCACTCATAAAAGTGATTTAGAAGGTGGTAGGGGTTCCTGGGCTGGAGGAGAGCTGGGGGATGGTTCTGGAGCTTGGAAAGGACATGGACACATCCTTACACCTGGGAAAGTGTTGGCTGCAGTTTGGACATGAGGAATAAAAATGCTTCTGGCAGCAGCCAGGTAAAATCCAGGAGAACAGTTGGAAAGGATTCCTTATGGGATGCACTGCCTTGGCTGGGGAGCCCAGGTTGTCTCCAAGGCTGCCTAAGCCTGGGAAGGAGGTGGCTTTTGAGCTCCAGCTGGGATCAAACCCCTGAATTTCCTCTGGCCAGCACAGTAACTCACATTGGCAGAGTCCACTGGGTACAAAAACAGGAATTCAAACAGGTCCCACGTGGGCAGTGTCCCACCAGCCCAGGGATCACCAAGGCCAGAGCAGAGGAGGAGCCCAGTGGGGCCTGGACCTTCTCCCTATTTTTAATGCCTCTGCAAGATTTTCTTTCCAAAAAGCTCCTGACTGTGGCTGGCTGTGCAGGCTGAGTATTTTTAGCAAGTATTCATGCGAAACAGCTCGGGATAATAATTTGCAATGTAAAGTTAGAGGCTTCCACAAAAACTCAGAGTAAGCAGATTTGGGTCAGCAGGACTTTGTGCTGATTTTGCTGAAAGGAACCATCCAGCCAGGTCCAGGGGAGCTCCATGGGGCTGGAGCTGGGCACTGAGTTTTCTGGGTAATAAACTCCCACCGTGCCCACAGGACCAAAACTTGAAATCCTTCCATGGACTGTGACTCTGCAAAGTCACAGATAAATAATGTCACGTGTAAATAGAGTAGCCACTGCCTTTCTGGACTCACATTTTCCCCCCATCTCCCTTGGCCTCTTTGCCATCATTGATCCTTGAGCAGGAGGGAAAAGCTTTGGAAAACAGCCTTAATAAATCCAGCTTCTCACCCAGAGTGACCAGAGAAGGTGAAGGGTTTAACCCCATCTGCCCAGGGGCTGCAAAGCTCTGTTTGAGTGGGAGTTTTATTGCTATGAGGATGCCACAGCATCCAACCCAGGTTACCTGCACCAGAATAACAAGGGAAAGAAGTGTCACATTTTTGTTTTAATAAAGAAGAGAAGCATCTCTATAATAGGACATGACTGGGCACCACATCCTTCATTTTCAGGATGATGCCATCTCATTTTCTCACACCTCTGTGGCCCAGAGGAAAACCCTCAGTGATTTTCCTGCTTCCTCAGAGTGATGGAAACGTCCGAAGCAAACAACTGGAGTAAATTGAGGATGAAATGTCCCAGCCCCAGAAGGGATTTTTGTCAAGGCTGGGTTAGCACCTACCAGCTGATGATTTCCACTTCTGCCCAGTTCCTTACAAGTGGGGCAGCAAATGCCACTTACTTTAGTACAAAATGGGGTTTATGTGTTTAGACTTTGTCATAAAGGGTTATAATTAAAATTTCACTTTAAAATGGACTACTCTAAAGCTGTGAGTCCATAAAACATGTGATCAATTGTGATGTGAGGCCTCGAGGGCTGCCTGCCAGCTTGGTGCAAAACTCACTTTTATTTTAATAGAGATTTGGTAACAGAATTAGAACTGCAGCAACTGAGAAAAAAACCCAATACCACATGGGTGCTGTTCTTTAAATGGCTTTTTCCAGTTACATACATTCTGCTTTTACCAGCTGCTGTGGGCTAAAAAAGGTCCCACATAATCACAAATGTTAATAAATACAGTACAAGTACAGGGCTTTTTTCCCCCGTTTTGCTGTCATTCTTTGGGGTTCATATTCTTTAAGCTCTTTTCTGTACTATAAATCATATTCTTTAAGCTCTTTTCTGTACCACAAATACAAGTTGTTTGTTTTTTTTCCCTTTCCCTTGTGTGAAGAAACACCTCTGCAATCCCTAAGATTCTTGCTTTGGGACTTAATTTTATCCTCAATACTGAACAACTCCTAGAGCAATTAAAAAATAAGTGCTCAACACACTTAATAATTATTTTTACTGTGTTTTGAACACACAAAACATCAGGGCACCATGCAGCAGAAGTACTTTTAGCATTTTCATGAGGAAAAAGTCAAAACCAGGGAATGGCACAGCTCATCAGCACCAGCTCCTGATGAAAGGGTTTGTTCTGCCTTCCCTCAGAGCCCAAGGTGTAAGCACTGAGCTCATCCCAGGCCAAAACACAACACAGAGGTCAAAACCCTTTGGAAGGAGAGATCCTTTTACCTGGACTTACTTCCCAAAATGTTGCTCTGTGCCTCTGCTGGGTGATCGACACGGACTGACGACGTGAGCAGCTCCAGTTGCAAATAAAAAAATCTTTATTGCATCTTAGAAGCAAGTCTTAAAAAAAAAAGAAAGAAAGAAAGAAAGGAAAAAAAAAAAGAGAGAAGGAAAAGAAAAATTTTCCATGCACCTACATCCTTGGGACTGTCACCAGAAAAGGATGAACATTTTAAGACACAGACTCTATGCTAGTTGCAGTTCATACTCCATACATGTGTAAACAATGGTTATTTCATCTACTGGAATAGCAATTGCACTGTAAGATCCCTTCAAATGTGGCAACAACCACCAAAGCCTTGGGTTTTCTCCATTCCTTCACTTGCCTCCACTTCCCAAAGAGCAGGCAAAGTGGAACTGAGGGCAATGGGATGAAATGGGGCTGGAGGATACGATAGAAAAATATATTGTTCGCTGGTTTTTATTTTTTGTCTCTGCTGAGCAGGATATTTACAGGTACATAGGTCCCAAGAGATCATCTGCTTCAATGACAATGTCCAGTCACTGTCTAAGTCTCAGTGTACAGGGTTCCCTATCTGGCTTTAAGG
This sequence comes from Peucedramus taeniatus, assembly GCA_013400575.1. Lineage (NCBI taxonomy): Eukaryota > Metazoa > Chordata > Aves > Passeriformes > Fringillidae > Peucedramus > Peucedramus taeniatus. The sequence continues at coordinate 543,451 of WBNO01011811.1, forward strand.
CACTTTATTTCATGTATTTGCTCTTACCTTGCTAGGTGTTAACTCATAGGGATCACACTTTCCTTGTATTCAGCCTCCTCATCCCCAGTTCCTCTTAGAATACCAAAAAAATTCCTAAACTCACTGAAGTCATTCCAAAAATGTTAAAGAAATTTGGGGGAAAAAAAAAAGATTCATGAAAAAATATTTTAGAAAGTAATCTTTGGAGATCATTTACTATAAGTATGATGTACACTACCTTATCAGTGAGAAGATGCAATACATTCCTAATATATATATATATATATTTACACACGCATATATATATATATAAAATATTAAAATGCCTAACAGATATTCAAGGAAAGGTCAAGAACCTAAAACAATGGATATTAAATAAATTAACGGTCTAGCAGATACAGAAAAAAAAAATTCCCAAAACAAAACTAGCAATCAAATGTAATAATTGTTCCCATTAACATCACGTGACTGAAGGAAATCGATGCCATCGGGCGCGGGACACTCGGTGCAGAGGAGTTTTCCAAGTTCTCCTCAGAGATCTTGGATTGTTCGTTGTGTGCTGTCGTTTGGCTGCCAGAGATTCCCATTTCCCAGCCCTTCCCCTCGCTCCTCAGCATTTCCTGGTCGCTTTGCTCAGCCCTGGATGGTGGCTGAGGCCAAACACAGAACCCACCACGGATTCCCCAAACATCCCGTCCGTCTACGGCCCAAACACCAAACACAACAATTTCTACAAGGACTAATCGGATCACGGCTTGTGCTTACTTCCTTCCCTCGCCTGCCCACAATTAGTGGAGGTGTATTTTTAAACTGAAATAATCAGCTATTAGGGGAAAAAAAAAAAACAACCCTCCTGCGATTACCATCCTTTCTCATCGCCACAGCGACTCGGATTTTCTAACGCAATTTGAAAATTAATGGCTAATCCTGAACCAAAGGAGCAGAATCTTTGCCCGGTAGCAGTCCCACCAAAAACATTTAGACACAGCGTTTTGTCACTTGGCTTTGCACGCTCAGGTCCACATTTACAGAATCCCAGCCATGAAGATGGCAACGGAAACGGTAGGAAACAATCTTTTGTTCATAAGGAAATTCTAATTCAAGTCAGATTTCCGCTGATCAGATAACTCTTAAACATTTTTTTCTTTTTTTTTTTTTTTTGTTTGAAGGCAAATATTGATCACAGTTTTGTTCAAAACCAAAAACACAACAACAAAAAAACCCAAGGGCCTTGTTCTTCTCAAAACGAGCGCTTTGTAAGAAAACAACGATGATTTCTAAAATATATCCTGTGTGGTCTTTTAAAAGTGAATTATCAAAAAACATTTTCCCAAAAATAAATTAGATAATTAAAAAAAAAGTCTTTTCCAGCATAGCTGGACATTAGGCTGTCCTCACTGAGCCATTAGTATTGCTGCTTTTCCCAAAACTTGGGTCGTTTTTCTCAAACCATATTTCAGCCAGCTGTTGTGTGGACCCATAAGTTGAAGCTTTGGACCCCAAGCACATTTTATATTGTTTTGGATCAAGATTAGGGTCACAAAAAACAGGGTGATGCACATGGACTACTCCAATTTCTTGGCTTCTGAAAGTTTTTAAGCCAGCTTGAATGACTTTGTTAAATAGATCTACGTCTTCAAGGCCCCAACCTTGGATGGAGACATCAAAGCCACCCGCTCGAAGAAGGTCACCCTTGTAAATACAGGTGATACCAAAGCCATAGTTCCTCCAGAAACCTGTTTTCTGAGTGAAGGCAAAATGATTGTCACTAGGAACCTTTCCACTATAAACAATCTTTGGATCATACTGGCTAAAAATGATGGGAAAATATACTTGCTGACCCAAAACTGTGTTGGCTCTACACCGCTGGAGGAATTCTGTGGTAAACACTAAGTCAACATCACAGAAGAAAAGTAAAGACTCGTTCTGGAACTGAGAAGATCCGACTTCCAGAGCCAGTGCCCTTGAGAACTCCCCCGACACCGGCAGAACCTGCATGTCAGCCTTGGGGTATTTGGAGCGGTAATCTCTCATCAGCTCGATCTGCTTCGCTTTGTCAGGGTTGGAGTTGGAATTGAAAAGCAGGACAACCAGCTTGACATTCTGGTTTGGAATGAGGCACGTCTTTTCAAAATTCCCCATGAACCTCACAAACATGTCGAACCGTCCGGAGAGAGGGATCAGGATGTTGATCTTCTTGTCTTTGAGCTCCTTCCTTTCTGCTTTGGACCTGCTGAGCTGGAAGGGGACAAACATCTTCAGTGAGTTGGAGAGGAAGGACAAGGACCCAGAATCCTGGTTGATTTTGCTGGCCAGCTCTTTGGCGTCCATCTCATCGTGCTCCATGAACTGGATCTTGCTGAAGGTCTGCTGCAGGTACGCGTGCCTCCTCACGGGGACCGTCATCTTCTTCCCCTTGTGCTTCTTGTAGAGAAGCAGCAGGTCCAGCACGTACTCTGCTCCGTACATGGGGTTCACCCTGCGGTATCCATACTGTATTTCCTTGAAATCAATGATCCTCCCCCGCGTCTTGGCGTTGGCGTTGATCATTTCCATGACCTGCATAACGATGTCATCCAACGCCTCGCGCTGGGACGAGTCCATCCCTCTCCGAGGCGGCTGCCCGTCGGCACCCGAGTACAAATATTTTCCTGTGAGGAACTCCCACTCCAGTATCTCCTCCCGGTGGCGGGGCTGGAACCGCATGAAGGAGGGCGGCATGCCCAGCTGCAGGTCCTCCTTGTGGATTTCGGTGTTGCTGTACTTGCTCATGAGCACGATCTCGCGGTGCAGCTGCACGGTGCGGTGCCGCAGCTCGGCGATCTTGCGGCTCAGCATGTAGCTGTGCAGCCTGTACTGGTACGGGGGGTTCTTGTTGGGGTGCAGAGTTATGGCTCGGTGGATTTTGCTGTTCCTCAGGTCTCGGATGTAGCCTTTTTTGTTCTTCTCGTAATTCTCGTAGAACAGCTGCTGCATCTAGGAGAGAGAGAGAGGAGAAGTCAGAGTCTCGGCAGAGCTGACCCTGTGAAAGTTTGCCCACGCTACCCTGCTGGGAGAGAATTCCCCCTTGCTCACAGGGCCAGAAGGCTTTCTGAATAAGCTGTTCTTGGGTTTAGGCACAGGTTGTAGCAATACCAGCTGCTATTCAAGGAAATTAAGAGGATTATTCATTGTGAACTGGTGAAAGAAACATCTATCATGGATTTGGGATTACTACAGCCCATTCTAGCGGTATCACCGGCGGCCAAACAATTCTGCAGTAAGTCCATTGTAAGCTCATTTCTTCACAACAACACAGCATCACCAGGAAAATAACACCGTGAAGTGTTCACTACAAAACTCTCATTATTCATTTGTTTCCCATTGTTTTCCTATTAATAATAAAGAAGAATAAAAAGGGATGCCGTGTACATACTAAGTAAATCTGACAATACCTTTTCCATAATACCCAAATGCCATTTAAGCATTAAAAATCCAGGTTTAGGCATTAAAAATGCAGGCTGCTGAATGTTTCAGTCAAGATGCCAAATATGTTACCTCAAGTGCTGCAATGCAAAGCTACGGCTGTCATTTTAAAATGTCAATGGACAGTAAAGTGCACCTGAGATTCCTAGAGTTCCAGAAGTCAGGTAATACAAAATGCATGTGTAGACCAGAATAAAAACATCCTTAACGCGGCATTTGCTATTTCAAAACAAGAAGATAGTGAGCTGAGATTAGATTCACAAGTCTTAGGAAAGCAGACCAACCAGCTTTACAGTCCTCAACAGCTCAGGAAGTAGCTGATATCATGAAAGACAAACCAGAATGATAATGTGGAAAATTAACTGATAATAAAACCTTGAGATCAAAGGTATATACCAGCTTAGATAATGGAAATTTAAAAAGACCACGGGCAGATTCTATGTCACAGTGCAAACATCATCAACCTGCCAGAGCTGACACAGCACCCTCATTCAGTATGGGATCCATCCTCTGTTACTGGCAGTGGAATGTGCCACAGGAAACACAGCAATAAAGCTTGTGTAAAAGGGCTGTACAGGTCAGCAAAGAGCCAAACTCAAAAAAAGAACCAGGGAGAAGGTCTCAAATATGATGGCAATCAAACAGAGCACTAAAAAGAAAATCACCAGCACAGAAACCTTCCTTTTACCAGCTGCTCAGAGCCAGCACAAGTCCTGTTTTATTAGGCCTTTGGTTGCATTTTCCCCATTATTGTGGACAGACACTGAATCTCAGGGATAAACTTACACCTGGATTTAATTGCTGCTATCTTAACAAGCTGGCTGTGTGCATGCTGAAACCTGACATTCGGCGTATCGCCGCCGACAGCACGGAGCAAGCTGAGCCTACTGGGAGCAGGGATTTCAATCTGAGCAAACGTAAATCACTGCAAAGGAGGGAGGGAGGGATTTCAGCAGGACTGAGAAAGAAAGGACGTTTATTTCGTGGGTCACCACCAGTCCCCCACCCCCTTCTCCTTCAAGTTCACCTTCTTCCCGCTCTCCCCAAGTGATCCCTGCTGCGTGCACGCTGTCTGGGAGCAATCCAGGCCAGAGGATGGATGGATCTGCACAGCAACACAGCCAAAGGAGAACATCTTGGCCATGGCCCCTTGGCAGGCCTCAGATGAGCTGCCTGTCGAGATGTATAATATCCCTTTAGAAGTCATGCAAGATTTAAAAGAGCGCTACGGGCAGAGGTTAGCTGGTCTAATCCCACGTCCAGCAGAGTTATCCAAACTGAATGAACCTCATGCTTTCCCAAGAAACACATTTTTTCCACTCACCCAAAAGAGTGAGTTCTTCATTTGTATCCCTGTATTGTTTCCTCTACTAATAATGCTTTGTTTTTTTGGTCACTTTGAACCTTGCTGTTGCTGTGGCGGGCTCTAGGAGACCTTAAATCACACCCACTTAGGGTCAGTCCTGTGAGCACCATTTACTGCAGGGGAGAGCTCTCATGGGAAGAGCAGGATCAGTCCAACACTGCAGGACCCACTTATTTTACTGGCACACTGATCTATCCTCTAACACTATGCATGTGTAGAGCTAGAAGTATTAAATGCATATGGTAACCAATTTCACTGACATTTTAACAACAACTATAGGCAGAGGCTTTTCCAGGAGTACTGTGACATCAGATAAAAATTCTTAAATCACATCATTAGGCTGCCATTATTTAAAGGAAAATTGACAATAGGATTTAATTTCAAGGTTTGTTTTGAATTTATAAGACAACAAAATCAAGATCACGCAGCCTGAATGCATTTACTCCAAAATTGCTACCTAGGGCATTCTGAAGAGGAAACCATGACAAGCAGAAAGGCTTTCAGATTACAAAACCAAATTTTAATAGAATACTGATGGGTAGGAAAATGTTATGAAACTTCCCAATGGAAGTAAAGATAGGAACCCCTAGCAAATGGCACAAATTAAAATTAAGAAGCCTTTTTTTAAGAATTAAGAATTTTAAAGCTCTGGCTTGCCACTCCAGAGTAACCTCTTAGGTAGACCGGTTCTAACACTCCTTCCTGCCCCTTCCCAAAACTAGCTTGCTTCAAAAACTGAAAATAAAACATCTCAGCAAGCCTTTACTGGGGCTTCAACACAAAGCAATTTACAACTGAAGCATCTATTAACATCCACCTTGCTCCAGCCAAAAAGGTGACAACTGCCCAAGCCCTGCTCCGGCCAACGCTGCGGTGCAGCTAATGAGAAGCACCACAGTAGCCAGGCTTTTATATAATCCTATTTTTCAGGAGAATGCCTTGCAAGGCTGGCACGTTCCATGCTTTTCCTATGAAGTCTCCCCCTCTCCTACCCCAGTGTCCCCCCTGTCCCTTGGCATTCAGGAGGCTGCAGCAGGCACGGGGTGTGCCAGGCTCCCAGCTCCGATCCCCTCGGGGAGCCAAGGTACACCCCACACCAGCAGGAAACACAAAGAAGGGTACTGGAAGGGGTTAATCAACTCCCTGCAGAGAGTACAAGGAGTTACAAACTATTTCTTCACAGTGACACCAAGCTCTGTACACTAAGTCCAAGTGGCCAGTGGCCAAGGGAGCAGTTTAACCCTTCCTGGGCTGAGGTGCTGGTAGACACTGGACCCAGTGCCACAGAAGGGCTGTGAGGCCCCAGAGCTTTGTCCCAGAAACCAGCCCCACATGGATTGTGTTTGCTCACCCATGAGCAGCTCCCTCCACGCTGTCTTTCAGCTCCACCAACACTGATTTGCTCAAATCATTAAGGCTCCCAACACTGGGTTCCATCACTAACAAGGGCAATGCCCAACTATCACCAATCCTTGCTAATATAATTTCTTACCATATTTGGGTCCAAACCACTAAGCTAAATATCACCAATTAGCACACGCTGGCTTTCAGCTCTACGTGACACTGGACAGCCATGAGGAAGATAAAAAATCATAATCAACTCTTGTGTAGATCACCAATAGGTGGGTGGAAGAAGGCCATAGAGAAAGGAATACCTGTGATTTATTTGCTCCTCCCAGTCACTAAACACACACGTGGGGAGTGACACAAGCCCAGGACATGCACGTCTCCCACAGACATTACATGCCAAATTCCCCATGCCTGTCACCAGAGTCTTGAGAACTGAACTCTTTCAAACTCTTCTTCTAGTGAAACAGGTTTCTCTATGATTCTTTTTTTTTTTAAAAAGAACCTTTCATGGATATTAATTTTGCAATGATTATATTCTAAGCATGCTTTATTCTAGTGCAGAGCACTGAGAGCATAGGGATACAAAGAAGAGCTACTCTTTATTGACCACTATTTACTCTAGACCTGTTGAAGCCTTAAAAACCCTAATGTTCCCCAAACCATTAGAGACTGAATGTTTAAACTGTGGTACAGCTGTTGTGGGCACTGCTGGCTCATGTCCAAAAGAGCAACTGAAAGGAGAGAGTGTTATGTTCTTCGTTTTAAATGAAGAAGTCTTTTGCAGGCCAAAAAAAAGTGTACTGGAGAAAATGGACTTTAAAAATAAGACCAGTTTATGCAGAAACTGGCCTGCAGCCACAGATTAGCCCCCGAGGGCTTTCTCTCACAGCTCCAGATTGTGCTACCAGAGCCCAGAAAACACAGCCCCACAAGCCTCAGGAAAAGCAATCATGGATAAGATGTTGTATGGCAGGTTTCAAAATGCCCAAGATGGGTTTCAATACAAAGCCCAGCTAATTAAAAGCCCAAATGATGGTTAATTTCACCTAGCTCAGAGCACCTCTGTCAGGGGGAGATGAGGATGTGGGTCCCAGTGTGGAGCTGTTCTGCTCCAGGAGCAATGCAGGTGCTGGGACAGCCCCTACCCTGCCCCACAGCTCTGCAGCGCAGGGCAGGCAGGATGCTCAGGTCCATCTCCTCCTTCCAAAGATGTGCCAGATCTGGTGGCAAGGGGGAAGCTCCTGTTGGCTGGCTGAAGTGAAATTAAAGTTCTTCTGCTACCACATCCCAAGGAACAGCATAATTATAAATAATTATAGCTTCACTAGCACCATTTTGCCACTTTGCAGTGATTAACCACAACAGATCTCCAGTTTCCTGGTTTATACATCACCAGTATAGCTCAATTGATGAAAAATTTTGCCAAGGGAAAGGAGCAGCAGGGCTTTGTTTACTGCTGACTTCCCTCTGCTGGAGAGGAAGACTGTGGGGACCTCCTGGATACAACTCTGTGTATTCAGGGTTCTTTCTGTTTAAATCCTGATGCTTTATATCCCACAGCTAAACACTGACACGACTGAAGCCACTCCTTCAGACAGAGTTATTATGGTGGAGACAAACACGGGGAAGTAATGGATAAACACTCACTTCCAGTGAACTTGGCCCCTCATTCATGGTTTAACCTCCCCAGTTGCCACTACAGGAAAGGATGCAGGAAACGCCACTCGGCGCTGGGAGATCAGACTTCCCTCTCAGCTGGAAAGTGAAGCCTTGAGCCCTAAAGCACAATTAAATTATGTGATTCTTCAGACAAATTACTTCTCACACAAATTTCATCACGGACTGCTGGTTCACGTTTGCTTTGTTTCACAAAGAGAGGCAAGAAAATCATCTTGAGCAGTCAGTACTCAAAATTTCCATGGCTGGGGTAGCAGAGGCAGATCCAGCTGTGACCTCTGGGTGCAGTAAGCCCAGGCATGCTCTGAAGCAAGAAGTTTATTCTGCACAACACAAATGCCTCTTCTTATATGATCCTAAGTAGAACAGTGCTGGTCTCACTCGAGAGCCTTGCAGTGCCTCCTGCACTGCTCTCCTCTCCAAAGTATTCCAGAAAGGAAGCCAAGTACTAAGGCAAGTTTCAAGCACAGCAAACTCAAGGTCATTGAATTCCCAAGGAATCTCTGAATTAGGAGAGTTACTGCTGGAGTTCAGGCTTTTGTGAACCATACCAAGTAGCTGTTTAATTAAACAACTGTTTTTCTCCCAATCCTTTCTTGTTTAAGCAAGTAGAAGAGCTTAAAAATTACTTATTCATTTACAGTTTCTCAAACCAAGTAGCCTTTAAAGTATTTCCAGCTTGGCAAAGGAAAGAAGAAAACCTGCAAAAATGAATGGGTCTTCAAAACTGGCATCGAGTACCTCACCTCTGACCCTGAGCTCCACAATCTCATTACCCAAAACCTACACGTGGGAGCAGTCCAAGGCACTTGGGAACTGAGATCCTCCAGCTAGGAAGCAAAGAACTTCCCTCCTCCTAGCCCTGCATTATACTGAGATTCATCCTCCTGGTCTAAATGAGGATACAGAAACCAGATAAAACAGTTCCAGTTAGGATATTTAGATTTAACTGTGTAAACCTTAGGAGAGCTGGATGTGATTGTGAGGTTTTTGTCCAAAAGGTTCTGATTTGACAGAAACAAAAACAAGCAAAATAACACTAAATATTAACAAATGTTCTACAGTACAGTTATTGAAGAAGCAGAACATTGTAGGTGCAAATGACTAATTGTCATTGGGATTGCCTGAGAAAGTGTAATCCAGAGTTGCTTCCAGCATAATTTCCAAATTACGAGTCCTGGTGCAAACTGCTGCTCCTCACAAGGCTCGCCCTTGCTCAAGTCAAGGCTCTGACCCATGGGGCAAATGATTCAGCTCTCCCTCTCCAGCCTCTGTCCCAGATCCAAACAAAACCAGGGATACAGTGACTCCCTGCTGATTGCTCATTTAAAGGCCACACTCAGGGATGATGCCAGATTACTTGCCCACTGAATCTGCTGCATCTCAGCATTTCTTTTCCTTGTTGTCAACTCCACACTTTTACTCCACAGTACAGGCAGAGCACAAGAAAACTTGTTTTTCATTATGAATTTCAACAGGCCCATGAAAGCCAGAGCCACAGCCTTGGAAGTCTGTATCTGCTCTTTCTCAGGCAAAGTGTTAAGATTCCAAAGGAGCAGCACATGACCCTTGGAGGGGAGTTTCTTGGAGATGAGCAGAAAGCTTCTGACACCCTGGCCAATATATTTTGGATGCTAAAAACAGAGTTAGAGGGATGCAGTCTCCTCTGAATACAGACTACAGAAGAGAAGACCTCTTCTGGACTGCTGGGTGATTTTCCACTATGTGTTTTTAAGAAGCAGTAATGTAATCATTTAGAAATACTTTTGTTCATGGAATTCAAAGATTCCTATTTGGGAGCTACTTTCCACATCCAGTGGTTTTGTAGGAGCTGTGAGCCATGATGGATGAGGAGCCTTTTTGGTCCACTTGGCAAGGCTACCAAAAGCTGCTGCTTAAAGGGGAGTGGGGAAGAAACCCTCTGCTTGGAGAAATTTCAGCTGCAGCCCAGGCAGCCACCCACCATCTCAGCATCAGCCCAGCATCAGAAATCCAAGCTGGAGCAGCCTCTCTGCCAGACTGGATGAGGACAGCAGTGATCCTGCATCACACACCACCCCAGATCTCTGCCAACAGCAGATTCTGCAAGAAGCCTGGGGGAAGCACTGGCTGCAGGGTCTGTCTGCAGGATCCCTCCCTGCCAGTCCTGCCCACATGTGCCCACCAGCACAGCTTTCTGCTGCTTTCAGGATTTCAGGTTTCAGGAACCTCCAGCCTAGAGCAGGCACATGGAGACAATGTCACAGAAACAGCACTGAAGGACAGGGCTGAGGCAGTCACATCAGCACAAAGCTCTGAATCTCTCTTGAGCCTTCACAGGAGATTACTGTGAATTTAATTAGGCAAAGATTCAGCCTCACAATAGCTGCAGTTCTTCCCTGCATGTAAAAAGGTGGGGGTGTATTTTAAAAAACACATTCATTTGGAAGACATTCATCACTTCCAGCTTAAGCAGAACCATTTTGGATGAGGAGGGTCACAGCCCCTTTTTCATGGCAACAGACCATGCTTGCTGTTTCTGATCCCTTGAGAAGATTTGTGCCAGGAATACACCTTTTGGAAAGGGGCAGGAAGGAAGCTAGGAATGCACAATTAAATCCCCAAGACAAGGCCAACTGCTCAACTACCTGTGTCAAAGCTGCAGCCCCTCAGATCTGCAGTGCCAGAACAGCCTCAAAGAGAGAGAGCATCTTCCATAACTTCATTTATAAATCCATCTGCATTATGCTTTCCTAACAACTGATGGTAAAAGCACTTCTCTGCCAGCCACATCAGTATTGGCTGATGAAAACTGACAGAAAATTGGGAAATATAACATTTTTAATTCCTCTGCTGGTGAACCCTCCTCCCAGATGTCACAACTGCCACTCCATGGGTACTGCTGCATTGTGCCTCTGCCAGGCGAGCAGCTGGAAGAAGGGATGTTGTTCAGGAGGAACTCTTGAAACCTTAGCCCCTTCCAAATTGCTGATGGCCTCTCCCTAGGAGGTGGCAGCTGCACACCACTTCAGGCTGGTGGGGTTATCTGAAACACAGAACCAGCCAGCATTCAAATCACACCCTGAGAGGGCTCTCTCTGTCCACTTGGTCCTGCTGGACCACTGATCATGTCTCACTGGTGTCACCTGGTTTGCAACAGCACAAAGGACAAGGTGATGGTGAATCACTGTGCATGGCACAGCCATCTCCCTTCCAGGCTTGGCTTTCAATGAGTGCTCCAATGGAGCTCTCCAGTTGCTTTTTCCAGGGTCATGCTGAGATACCCATGGTTGGCTGCTCAAGGCTGGGATGGAGCTGGCAGCACAAGGCAGTGCTAGGTTTCCTGCTCAGGTCTGCTGTCAGCAGTAATCACAGTCACGGAAATCACAGAATATTCCAAGTTGGAAGGGACCCAGAGGGATCACTGAGTCCAACTATTAAGTGAATGGCCCATACTGGGATGAAACCCACCTTGGTGCTATTAGCACCATGCTCAACCAGCTGAGCTCTTCTCAGTACAGCCCTCCCTGGCATCCAGCAACTAAGCAGGAACTCAAATTAAGCTGGATTTAAAAGAAATCTTCTTTTACTCCTGTTGGTAGAAAACTAGAACAAGCTATGGAGCTCCCTACAGACCTCCCACAGAACCAGTGCCCAGTACAGACACAACATTTGTGACACAGGCAGAGGGTTTCACTCCTCTTTCACCCGCCTGCGAGCTCAGAGCAGTTCTTCATCTGCAATCTGGTTTTTCAGACAGAGCCACCATTTCTGGAGCTGGTTTGAAGACTGCCTACAAGGGTCTGGACTCAATCACCAGCTTGTTTCACACGGGGAGCAGAGCAGGGTGACAGCTTCCAGGGCTCCCCAAAGCTGCACAGCATTGTTCTCAAGTGTCTATATGAAACGCGTGCACTTTTTTTTTTTTCCCAAAGAATTGTTCAGCAATTGCTCCAAGGAGGGGAGGAAAATAAAGTTACAAACCCTTGTTTTATGTGGAGAAGCCACATGTTTCAGTCAGCCCACGAGGATCCACAGCTGAGCCCTGGCCTGGGGACAGCAGAGTTTAGGAGGCTGGGATGGTAACAAGCACCGTGCAGTAACGCAGCTGCTGCAGAAAGAATTTCCACAGTGAGATGATGATTGCACAAGGGTTCCTCTAGTGCTTGTACCATTACCACGCACGACTTACAGCCTTCTTGCTCTTCTGTGCTGAGTTTAAAAGCAAAATCTGCCCTTTGTCTCATCACTGGAAAACATATGTGCATCATCCAGCGTAGACGTGGCACTGCCAAAACCATTCCATGACAAGGTCTCTGCCTCAAACAGTTCTGCCATCTAAAATAAGTGCAATACACAACAGTTTGGATAGAAAAGATACAGCTCCTTGATCAATAAGAGATCAGCAGGTGAGGTTTGCCCATTCAGAGTGCTGATAAATCTCTCAAGAATTTGCCTTTCATGCCCTGTAACCCAAAAGCACCATAAATTGTGCATTAACAGCTCTAACTACAAAGGTCACCTATTTTTATTGCTTGCTTTGCTGAAGCACAAGGGATAATATATTTAAAATAAGTCACTTTTTAGGAGAAAGCAGTGACTTACTAATTACTCATTTGGATAGGGTTGGCAGGGTGGGTGCAGATTCAACACCCTGGAAAGAAAAATGGTGAAAGAAGGGAAAAGGGGTAAGAGAAAAGGGAAAAGGTTATGAAATAAGGGAAAAGCTCTGCTGCACATGCACAGGTCTGGGACCAACCCATTGCTCTGCAGCTTCACATATGCTCAGAACTAGAAGGAAGGCAACATCTTTCTAGGCAGCCACAGTTTTTATTGTCCTCCTGTCAGTGGAACAACTTTCTCATTATTAAAACGAGCTGTCAGGCAGACTGGCATTTCCCTCCTTGCCGTGTCCAAGTCAGCCCGTTCGTTCAAATATGGTTAAAGATTTCACACAGTGTTGCTGGCTAACTGTATATGGTCTGAGGTTTTCTGGAAGTTTGCTGTCTGGCACAGCTTGGACAAGGAACAAGCAGCATTACTCTGCAGCACTCTGTAACCAAGTGCCTCTTGCATTACACACAGTGTGTCAGAGCCAGGGGTTCACCTCCACATGGGTGTTTAAGCTTTAAGCTGATGTTCACCATCCATCATCCAGCTCTGACAAAAAGAATACTCAACTGCTCCCTTTGTAATGCTCTAAATTAAAACAGGAGATGTGGATGCTGATAAATGCAATTATGCTGAATGTAAATGCATTAGAAATGGAAAGGAAAAAACACTGTCTCAAATACTCCCCAGCCTGGGGAAGAATTTGCTAAGCACACAACACAAGTGAACTCTCTTTTGAATATTAGCCACACATACAAAAAGTTTTTGGATCTTTCTAGGGTCTTCTTTGCTTCCAACCTGGAGCACATTTTGCTCTGCTGGCTGCAACCAAGCTGCCACAGGCGCAGTTTTGGTAGAGCAGACCTGGCTCCAAAACTTGTGCCCATTGCCTGCAGCCACCATGGCTTGGTCCCTCCATCCCTCCAGCTGCCAGCCCACAGCCTACAAGCCTCAGCTTGCACCCAGCTGCTGTTTCCTTTCCCTCTCCCTTGGCCACTGCAGCCTTTCTAGATTTGGAAACCAGGCAGCTTGGAGGAATTTATCATTTTCATTAGTGACTTTCCCATACTCCATTGACATTTTTCCATTCATCTGGGAGACAGGGGCAATGGGAGATTTGGGAGGGTTTGCCTGTTGGGTCATGGTCCTGCTGCTTCAAGCAACCTCACAGAGGTGTGCTCAACAGAGAAAGGCAGGGAGGGAGGAAAAGCCACTGCTGAGAATCCAGAAGGAGCTTTAGCCAACAGATGGAGAAGGCCAGTGGAGTTTGCAGCTTCCTTCAGCAGACAGCAATGCCTTGTCTTCTTATGACCCATTTTTAGTTGCTGATTGAGGACGTTTCAGGGATTTGACTCATGAACAGCAAATTACTTGTGCTGGCTTTGCCAAAAAGCCTTCTCCTTGCTGCAGGAAGCCTGGGCTGCTTTGAAGTAGCTCCTGAACCAAGACAATTTACAGCCTGACAGCCTAAAGCTGCATTGAAATGGGCCCTGGTGTCCTCGGGGTGTTGTAAATCACCGAGGTTCAGAGGCAGGCAGGGCAGGGGGCATGGATGGGGACTGTGTTCTTCTGCTGTCCCACAAAGGCATGGCCACGAGGGAGCCAGAGCCCTTCAATGGGGCTTTCAGAGGGACACACAGGACTACTTTCTGCTGCCCTTTCCTCAGTACTCTTCCCAGATATACCTGTATCATCTGAACTGCAGGTTGTTCCCGAGTTCAGTGCGGTTTTGAGCTGATCCAGGCTCTGACGTTCACCCCACGAGCAAATAGGTGCTCCCAACTCCCAGCCAAGAGCAGGCCTGGAAACCTCTATCAAGAGCAAGCTTTTGGGAACAGGCTCAGCTGGTGGCAGAGTGATCCACTGCTGACTCAGTCCTGGGGGCTGCACCTTGTGTCAGAAAGCCCAATGGGCACTGACACGTTATTTGAGTCTTGAAATAGCAGCACTGCTCAACACAGCTCATCTGGCAGGGCCCAGAGGCACCCCCAGAGCTCTGGGTGGGAGGACAGCTCTCACTCTGCTCAAGGATATCTGTCAGGGACATCCTCCACAGCCACAACCTGATATGGGATGCCCAATCCAGCAGTGCTTTTCTCTAAAGCCTACAGAAAGAGCTCCGTATGTACCCCAGGATTTTCACCCCCATTTCGTGGCTGATTTGCCCATCCCCATTTGGGGTTTTCCCATCCCAGAGCCCCAGGATTCTCACCCCCATTTTGTGGCTGTTTTGCCCATCCCCATCTGGGGTTTTCCCATCCCAGAGCCAGGGAATGTCGTGCAGGCTGCGGGACCGTGCTCTTCATCAAGCCCTGCCTTTGCCTCGTCTTGATGTGAATGCCAAAGTCAAATATAATCCACCCACCCAAACCAGATGTTAGAAACCTGTCTGTCTCTCTTCAGCTGTCCTCTGAGGTCTGGCCTCCTGTCAAATGCCTGAGGCAAGAGTTTTCTTTTTTTATTTTTAAGGCAATGATAATATGTTCAAAGGCTCTTTCTTCTGTTTGGAGAGAGCAAATCTACACCTGGTCCAGAAGTGCTTCAATACACACCAGCAACTAACAAATCTCTGTCTCTGAGAGAAGTTTAGCCACTTGACTTTCAAAATAGTTGTTTCCTCCCTTCACAGAAATTTAACAGCTAATTCAGTAGTGCCACAGGAACAGAGGCAACAAATTGAGCCAAATCTGCTCAGTGTGCCACCTTTTTATTCAGCAAACTATCACAAGAGAACTTTTATTCTCCCCTCTGGAACAGCACTTCTTCCTACAGATCTTTAAGCCAGAAGAATACAGAGATGATCTCCTGGACATTTGTTTTCCATGGAAACAGTGCATCATTGGATATTTCTCACAGATAAAAAAGGAGAGGAGCAAAGACAGAGGGAAAGCAGAAGGGAGAAGGACAGATCAGACCAGAAGGGGCAAGTTTGCAGCACTGTTGTGTTGTCTCATAGTACTTCTTAAGCAAGAACCTCCTTTTGGGTACTTTATGTCCTAAAAAAAACCTTAACACGTAACAGGAGTCTGTGTTGTGCAAAGAGAAGAGATGGAAAGCATTATGCTGACCTTAAAATGTAGCTCAGGGGCCTGGTGCATCACAGACTGTTTAGTATTAGCATTATCCAGAAAAGCACCGAAAAATGCATTGCAGGATATTGAAGAAATCTATATCCGGATATTAAAACTAGTATTGAGCAAACTGTGAGGAGTGACTATCACAATATGGTCAGACCACAAGCTTAACAAAGCCTAGGAAATAAAGCACTGTGACTAATCTGAAGCACATTAAAAGAAATCACATACAAACCCCACTAAATCCATCAGCTCCCAAGGACACTTCTTTGCCTTGTTTAGAAGGGGTGAGGACACAAACACATGAGATTTACACAATATGTTGTATTGCTCACTGCTTTATGCTGATTTCCACCCAAAGAACTGCCTGTTCTTGAGGACTGGGATTTCACACTTGGAGGATTTCTAAGAAAGAGGTTTTATAGCTGGGACTGAAGTGACGTGGCCAGAACGTGGGGATCCAGCAGAGCCAGGGCCTGCCTGGTGATGCCTTCCCAGTGCCAGGCACTGTCCCCTGGCAGCAGGGATGAGTGTCCAGGTTCTGGGACCCACCAGCAGAGAAACAGCATCATCTTAGCAGATGTACAATGTTATTTGCAATGAGCCAAGAATTAGGTCTTGGAAAAGAAAACCTTCCTCCCCCTGGGGATCCAGCTTTCTGGGCTCCCTGCATGTTGGATTTCTCCTGTTGCCCTCCTGCCCACTCTGCATGGGACAGAAACCACCCAACCCATGAAATGTCAGCCTCTCTGTTTTGTCAAAAGGGTAAAGGGAAAGTAAAACAACCCCACAGCATCAAAAAACCCACATCAAAACCCAACCCTACCACAACATCCTTCTCATCTTCATCCCTCAGACAACTCACACAGGCACTGAGACTGGAACTGTCTTGAAAGGACATTTATCTGCTCTGCTCTGCTCTGGGCTTGCTTTGTGCTCCACAGGAGAGCAGCTGGACAGGGATCAGATGGCTCAAGGCCACGAGAAGTGTGTGGTTACAAGAGCTGATGGTCACTCAGGGTGGCAGCAGGAGCTGAGCAGTCCTGCACAGACACCATGTCAGATAGGCAGTGGTGTGATAAACACCAGCCTGGAAATTTCCTTACAGGAAAAGAGATATACTGGAGACTGGAAAAGAGCAGATGACAGCAAGAGGTTGTAGTTTATGAGAGTAGTTGAGACCACTGCTAATAATTTGTGCCCTGAATGCTGCAGAATGCCAGGAGGAGTGAAGTTTGTGAACCATGATGCAGGTTTGTAAGAGATGCACTAATTCATGCCACTGCTGAATGATATCAAATCCAAATGTCAAATTCACTCCAAACCCAGTGGTGACTTATCCAACTCTAGATTCAGTTTCTTTCTTCACTTCCAAGTTACAGAAACCATTACCCTGACATAATGGTTTAGGTTTCAATAGCATGAATCTTTTGGCCATAACCATGAAGAAGAAAACAAAACAATAATAAATCTGTAAGCCTCAGTGGCAAGCAAAAGAATGTAATCTTGATTCTCTTGCCCACTAAATAATTATGCTTACATCATGCTGAAATAAAAGTCTACGTTGTGCTTTCTGTTATTAAAAATACAAGGAAGAGATCAAACTGTCCATATATATGGAATTATAAAACCAAGCCATATATCACCCAGACCAAAGTATGTAATCAGGACATAACAAATGGAGTTTAATACTCAGCGGAAACCACAGCTCTGGAAGACATTTAAAGGAATATTTCCATTTTCCTAGGTACTATATCAGGTTCTTGGCCAGACATTTTTGATTGCACTGTACTAAAAATACAGTCCTAGTTTCAGAAGACAAAAATTTTCGAAGCATGACGAAATGTGAAAGGTAATTGCAATGCACCGCTGAGCTATTTTATTACATTATCTAACATCTTTAAAGAGTAGATTAGCTCACAGTGCAAACATTCTGGTTTCCCTGATGTTTGAGTCCTGGCAGCAGCACAAGCAGCAGGAAGAGCCGTGCCTGAAGACAGGAGAGTGGTGCTAGTGAGCTTCTGGAGCAGCTTTCCCCAGCAGAACAGGCAGCGCTTTCCAGCCAAGAACGTCGTGGAAGAGCTGCAGCCCCTTTGCTGAGGCAGTCTGGGAAGATGCTGGGAGAGGTGTGTGATCTCCTGCCAAGCCCTCCTCAGCAAAACTGAAATAGCCAAAGGTTTATCAGCACCAACTGGGTCTCACTGCTGACATAAACCAGGGGGGAGCTCATTTGAGAAGCTGCCGGAGCCCACAGCCCCACCGAGCACTCCAAGAGCTGCCTCCCCCTCAGCTGCCTTCATTTAACCCTAACTTCTTCCTACCTTCCTTGAACCTTAACTTCATATCTTCATTTAACTCTAACTTCTTCCTACCTTCCTTTAATCCTAACTTCATATCTTCATTTAACCCAAACTTCTTCCTACCTTCCTTTAACCCTAACTTCTTCCTACCCTCCTTTAACTCTAACTTCCTATCTTCATTTAACCCTAACTTCCTACCTTCAATTTAACCCTAACTTCTTCCTACCTTCACTACCCTAAGTCCCTACCTTCATTTAACCTTAACTTCCCACCTTCCTAAAAGGAACAGCACAGTGCTAATGTGAGAATACCTTAAGAGCTAAGGCTGCCCCAAATCAGAGATGCTTAATTCTTAGGAAAAGGACAAAAGCCTGGTGAGAAACAGCAGCTGTGAGGAGAGCAGAAGGGACTTGCTACACCTGCAACAAATAACTCACTGCAGTGGGTGAGATTTGTGCTGCACAAATCCCTGTTTACCTAGGAAATCCATATTTACAATGGCTGTGGTTATGTTTTCCTTCTACTCCCTTTGCTCTCCCACCTGTTACTACCAGGAGCAGGGGGAACCCTCCTCCAGCTGCTCCATTATTCCCAGAGATTTTTCCCTTCCTCTTCACTCTCTGGCTGGTTTGTCCAAGAAACAGCTCTGGTTATGCAACAAAAAGCAGTGAGAAAAAATAATCACTAATCAAACTTCTGCTTCCTTTGTCCTTCCAGGCTCACAAACTAACTGCTCTCCTCATCAAGCACAGGCTAAAGCTCCAGGAAACCAGAATGCTGGTGGGTCCAGCATGGCATGGGATACAGGGAATAAGCAAATGTCTCTCAAGAAGGCAAAATGGAGGAGAAATTTTTAGGTCCTTAGTCAAGAGTAGACAGTAGCTGTATGCTGCCATCACCTAGTATATGACATTGCAGTTTATTGCTCCATAAAACTCAGTTTTAAGCTCAGTTTGCATCCTGAAGGCTGTTTGCAAGCAGCAATTTAAATGTAGGGCTTCAAACATGATGTTACAAAACTGAAGACCCATTTTAGACAAGATTGAATGAATTGTAGTTGGAATGTTGTTATTTCTGAAACATGTACAGCCTGCCATAAAAACTAGTGAGAGAAACTACAGCCAGAATACGAGGTGTCAATGGTCAAGCATATCCTCATTAGAGGGTGGCCAAGTGATATTTATTTAAAGTGTTACACACTATGAATTAAACATTTATTTTGTGTCACCCAGTAAAATACCTGAACCTCATTTTGGCAGCTGTGCAAATTCTACCTCGACTGCATTGACAACTGACTGTACTTCTTTTGACTTTCATACAGTCTCTCTTCTCGTTTTAAGAGAAAAACCTAAAATTCAAGAATGCCAAAAATGCAAACATTCGTGTTATCAGCCCATGGCATGCAAAAGGAGGAGAAAGCAGATCACCACTCACGACATCGTCTCTGTTAAGGTTGCAGATGGAATTACAGCATGATAATTAAAGTTCTGGAAGACTTGGCAACCTTATCCTGTAAGAGTGACTCTTCTAAAAGATCTGGGAACACGGACTTTCTGTTCCTGGATCAATGGCTTAAACAGGGAACATATTAAACATCATCTGGAGATCTGACCATCAGTTCCTTTCCCCACTAAGGAGAGAAAGAGCCTCACAGGTTTTGGCTTAGAAACCCCTCACAGATCCTCCTGCCCAAGGGGATCCCAAGAGATGACACTCCACAAGAAACTCATGTCAGCCTGCTATTAATACTTACCCAGTCTGAAAAGTGTTTTGGCATGGTTTTAACAGGGTTGCAGGATTTATTCCATTTGAAATGCTCTCTGGACCACAGAGCAGAGCAATGCTGCTGTGTGTCACTGTTCCATTGACTCAGCAGTAGAAAGGTGCCACTTTTCCTACCTCAGAACAGGCCTGGATAGCAGAACCAGCCTCTGCTACATGAGGGACAGCAGTGGCAGATGGCAAAACAGTCAATACAAAAACTCTAACAAGAACTGAAATAGGAGCTGTTGACACCTACTTCCACTGGGGCAAAGCATTCAAAAGTCATGTTCTACAGACCAACATTTACTTCAGTGCCTGGCACAGGAAAGAATTGTCACCACATGCACTGGCCATTGGAACGTTTATGATAGATAAAGCAAGAGTGGCAAGGGAGGAAAGGCACTTAGAAAGTCCAAATTTGACCACTAGGTGTGGGTAGTTACTATCTGACAATATGGAAATGGGCTTCCATATTAATTTAGAGGTGTAAGAAGATCCAAGAGCTGAAAACAAGGACACGACACTATCAAAGTGGCTGAACTTTTGAACAGCTTCACCCAAATGAATAAAGTGGGCAAGACTATATACTACTGCCCAAATGCTTTGACCTAAAAATCAGATTAGAGACTATTAAAAAAAAAATTAAATAAACTTTCTGGAAGCTGTTGCACAGAGTATCCTACTTGCTTTACATGTGACAAACCATCCTCTCAGGACCAGAACCCCCAAATTATCCATATAGCTCATTACCTTACACTATTGTCTTTATCTTTCTCCACTTGTCCCTACCAGTCATAGTACTCATTAATGAACTTTTATGTCAGAGCTTCAGAAGATTTCACCAGGATCAGGGAAGGTTTGGTGTTAAATGTAGTTCTGGTGGCAAAAGATATGAGTGGAGAAGGTCAGAGGACACAGGGGCTTTGCTCTGAGAAGTTGCTCAGCATCTCCCACCAGCAAGTCCCAAGTAAGATACAGTCTTTTTTCGAAGAGGTCTGGCCAGTTATCCGTGGTGAAGGTCACTGTAGGTCACCAGAGCTGGAACAGTTCCTATCCCAGCACAGATGGGAGACTAAATCCTTCCCCCAGAGCCTTTCCTGCTGCAGTGTGGGATATGCCTCTCTCTTAGGACCACTTAAGCATCTCTCCCCTAATCAATTATCTGTCTGTGGAGACAACCAGGAATTAACCTCATCCCTCTGGAGCAAAATTGGATTAGGCCGAAATTCCTGAGTTAATACGGGCACACCTGGGAGAAACTGAACAGCCTGTGAAGCACACGAGATCAAACAAGCAAAGTCCAGGGGGGGACACCACCGAGTGCTCTACAAGCTACAGCTCCAAACACAATCACTGCCTGCTTTTCCCTTCGCTCGTGCTCCAGTTTTTGGGCAGGAGCAGCGGGCTCGGAGCCGCGGCGGATCCGCAGCGCCGCTGCCTCCGCCAACCTCAGCGTCCAAATCCCTGACGAGGAACGGCCGGCTCCGGGCACCGCCGTGTGCTGCACCTCGTGGAAAATCCATTGTCAAGCCCTGTGCTAAGCCAGCCCCAAAACCCTGCCAGGAATCAGCCGAGAGCGGCCGCAGCCTCCCCATCAACGTGGAGCTGCAGGGACACGAGATTCCTCCCGACACCGGCCAGGCCGTCGCACATTTTGTGCTGCTTTGGAAATGACACCGGTTTGGAGCAATCCAAGCATCAGCCCTGAAGGATAAGAACTGGAGAGCAGGAAGTCCAAGTTAAGCTGTGGGCACAAAAAGTGACTTGGGATTAAGCAGCGTTTTGCTTTGCTTAGACTATTACCCTGGGTGGAGCTCAGCAGCTGGGCCAGATATCCCTGAAAGGCACTTTGCTGTGCAGTACAGCTGGATCCTCTGACTTTTGTCAGTGCTGGACACCAAAAAACTCCTGGTTTGAGTCTAAAAGAGCAGCAGAGAGGGAATGCTGACTCAGAATTTTAGCTTTTTCCCCATGCCCCACCACATCCCAGCAGTGCTAGAAAGGTGCTATGTTCCCACACCCACAGCAAGAGGATAAGGAACAAGCAATTTTTTGGGCTCGCTGAGAAAATGTATCAGTGCAATGCACCAAAACTCAGCAAATTGTCTTTAAAATGCAGCCTGATCTGTGTCTAGAGAAAACCAACGTTCTGTACCAATTTTTTCCCCTGTCAGAAGAGCTGCCAGGAACACACGACGCCTCAGCTGTGCTGAGATGTGGGGAAGCTCAGCAGACAGCAGGATGAGCCTCCCTAAATGAGAAGCAGCAGGTTCAGAACCAGGGGGAAGGGGAGGGAAGGGATGAGAGAAGGAAGCAGATTACTGGCTATGGCCAAGGCTATACTCATTACATAGAAAGGACATGAAAGGCTTTACTTAAAGTGCCAACGTCAGTTCAATGTATTTATTAGGACTCAAACAAGTCCCACCGGGCAGAACAGCCCCAAGGAGCTTTGTGTTTGTGTAATTTAATGGCTCTTTGTTCACTGAAGTCAAAAAGCAGCTCTGGATTTGGGAGAGTCCCCAGCCAGGCCCAGCTCTCAGGACTAAAAGAGACATCGCTGCAGAGTGCACTGAACTCTGGTGGGGCAGCCTGAATTAAAGGGCTGCTGTAAAATAAATCTTCTGATAAGAGCAATTAATGTTATCCTAATTATGTCTTTTCCCATACTCGCCACTGTTCCTGCTGGCTGCCACGAAGGCAACTCCTCCTCCTGGGAGAAACTGCAAGCGAGGTGGGGACTTTAAAAATACACTTTTGCCAATTTCTTTTCAATCCAGCACACTGAATACAAGATATAAAAAACCACTCTGCAGCCTTTTGTTCTGGGCTGTATTTTTATTACTGGCAAACCCATTAAGCTTGAGGTTTTTCTTATTTTATCTTTGCTTTCAGTTTTTTGGGGTGGTTTTTTTTTCTTTTTGGTAATCAAAATGGCAATAGTTTATTATATGCTCTGAGGTTTCCTGCACACAAAAAGAAAAAAAGGCTGTGCTACTATTCCTGTCTCTAATTCATCCCTTTTGCTTGCTCTGCTGTGGGCAAGACTTCAAATCATAACCAGCAATTTTGTCTGCCTCCTACTTACCAAAAATTACTGCTGCACCCACTGGTGATTCACAGACACACACATTTGGTACCAGCACATCCATCTGAACCAGCAGATGCCTGGCAGCTCTATCTTTTGGTCATTAAAACATGCGAGCAAACCAGTCTAAAAAATCTCCCTGATAAACTAGTGGAAAACACACATGTGCTTTCAAAGGGGTTTTAGGCTGATTAGTTGGAATAATATTTTCAAGCCAAGAGGATGATACTGGAGCATTATACATCCTTGAGATATGTTATCTGAAATGTACCATTCTTTGTCAAAATGGATGTCTACAAAGGCTATAGCTGGTTATTTCTAAGAAAGACAAGGAAAGGGAGAGAAACCTCTCCTGCATCAGTGGATTGAAACAGAACTCCAGGTCCAGGCAGTCAGGATGTCCCTCGACCTGTCTGGAAGATCACCCTCCACTAAGGCAGGGCTCAGCACACAGAAGTGCTGCCCAACACCAAGCTGCATCTCCATCTTCCACACTGTACCCACAGAAGAACATGCTCATTTGCATCCCCGGAACAATAGAGAAATTAATGAAGATGACTGCAATTCATAGAGCCTTGTGTCTGCAGCAATGGAAAGGTCAAACAAATTAAGGCTCTGAATTCTGGGCAGAGATTTCAAGCTGGCTCTCTAACATTTGCAACACAAGGGAATAATTAGAAAACATCCATCAGCTCCATTTCCGTTCACAAGCCCGTTACTGTGAACATGGTGATGAGCTGTCCTCTGCATAGCTAGATCTGCTCTCAGATTATGGTCAATTACTTCTCCTCAAATATTTCAACTCCCAAACACAAACTTCACTTCCTTCAGCTCCCAGATCTCAGACCCGCCGACCACACACAACACCCCAGGCAGGAGGAGCTCCAAAAGGAGCAGAGCCCCTGCAGGGAACCACTGCAGCTCCCAGAGACATCAAGGATGGGAAATGGTCCGTACTATAAAAAACACAAAAAAGATCACAGGAGCTCCACGCTGAACACACAAAGCCCACATCACCTCCCTCCCCGTAGCTGTGAAGTCACATTCAAACGCTCGGTCTCTTTTACAAGGAAGCATCCTGCTGAGCCCAGAGGATGTTATTGGATTGGGGGACAGGAGAAATGCAGGACGCTGCAGTTTAAAAAGCACATTTTGTGTGAGCTGTTCCATGTGAGAGCTTGCACACCCGGACGTTTCACTCCCTACAGAGCTGGCACAAACTTATTTTTAACAGACTAAACCAACCTGCCTCCCCTGGGATGCAGACGGCTGCTCAGAAGAGATCTGCAGGTTTGGCTCTGCCTCCCAACTCCAGGCTTCTTTACCACACAGCTGAGGAGAAGACTGCCAGTTTCTGGAAATCTGGGTAGGGATCCATAAACCTGTGCAATGTCTCCAGCTACATGGGGAGGAAGGTGCCAGGAAAGATTTGATGCAGGAGTCTCAGCAGCATGACTGAAAGGAGACAAAATCCCTTGCCAGACATCCTGGTGTGCTTGTTTGGGCTGGGATAGAGTTAGTTTTCTTCCTAATAGCTGGTATGGGGCTGTTTTGGGTCAGTGTTGATAACACAGGGATGTGTCAGATATTGAGAAGTGCTTTTAAGAGAGTCATGGACCACTCTGCTCCTCATCCCACCAGCAAAGGGGCTGGGGGGCACAAGGAGCTGGGAGGGGACACAGCTGTGACAGCTGACCTCAACTGACCCTAGGGATATTCCAGACCATATGGAATCATGCTGAGCACACAGAGCTGGGGGAAGAAGGAGGGGATGCTCAGAGCAATGGCATTTGTCTCTCAATTCACTGTTTGGCATGAGGGAGCTCAGCTTTCCTGGGCATGGCTGAACACCTGCCTGCAATGGGAAGTGGGGAATGAATCCTTTGTTTTGCTTTCTGTGCATTCGTGGTTTTTGCTTTACCTACTGAACTGCCTTTATCTCAACCCTCGAGTTTTCTCACTTTTCCAATACTCCCTCAGTCCCACCAGAGGAGAGTGAGCCAGGAGCTGTATGGGGCTGGGGCTAAACCACAACACCTGGCAAGGAGAAAAGATGATCTGAAGAGCTGCTTCAATATCAAAGTCTCCTGTGACCCAGGAGAGCTCTCAGAGAGAAATCAAAGGGGAAGAATGAGGAAGAGCTCACATGAAGGATCTCCCCCCATGCAGGCACTGACAGGACAGGCACCTGCTCACTCCTCAGCTGAGCTCTGCTTTCTGTGGGGTCTCTGTGTCCAACATGAGCTCACACTGAACCAGCACCTCCAGTGATGCCCCTCTATTCCCCCATTTGAGCAGCCTGGTCCAGGGGAAGGTGTCCACGGCAGCAGGGCTGGAAATGGATGGTCATTACAGTCCCCTCCAACACAACCACCCCACGATTCTGGGTACTAAACCTGCTTCTGACACACACTGGGATCAGCAGCACAGTCCCACCTGCAGCACTGAGCAGCACACAGGTCCAGACTTACTTGAATCCAGGATTCCCAAGAATGGTCACTTCCACTCTGCATCATCTCTGCTCCCTCCCAAGCCCTCTAAACTCACTGCCTGGCCCAGGAAAGCTCACAGCTGATGCACATTTTTTGTTGTAGCATGGCTGCCAAATACTGATTTCTGGACACAATCCTTCCTAACCCTGTGGAGATCTCTGGGAGATCAGCATGTTGCAGCAACAAGGTTTAGGGGTTAATAGGTGCTCCATTAAAAGCTTGCCCTTGGAAGCTTTAAAACATGTTTTTTCTCAAACATTATGACGACATCCCCCACCATGTCATGCCCTTTCCCTGCTATCCATCTGAGCAGCCAGCTGCAGCACTGCCCTTGTCCCACTTTCCCAGTTTGCATTTGTGTCCCTTTCTCCCCAGTTTTCCTTTTTAATTTAATTTAAAATGTCAGTAAATGCTGGGTGAGCTGAAGCTCCATTACCTAGAAGTGGCACTGAAAGAAAAAAAACCCAGACTTTTCTGGTTTTGGAAATAAAAATGCTTTGGCTGCCAAAGAAAAGAAAGAGTTACACCCATGTCAAGCTTTCACTTAGGGAGAATTAATACAGGCAACTGTTTTTGGATGGACTGCTGGCTAACTACAGTATAAAAAACAAAAAAAGAAATAAGCAAAGAGAGTCCCAAGCCCTGTCCTCTCCCATTAGACTCACTCCAGCTTCTCCTGGGTTCCTGTTCAGAGGGAAATCCTCCATCACCTCTGTCTAGACTACTCACCTGAGTGAGTTTTTACTGGAAGAAGTGCAGAGATGCAGCTTCCAGGACCATAAACCTTTCAAGCCACACATGCTAGAACACACATACGCCTGCAATATTTTATATACATGTCTCTACCATCACCCTAGTGACATTCCCTGCTATGTTATTTCCTCTCTGAGCCTCAATTCAAACATTTCCATCCTCAAAATGCTTCACAAAACGCCCCTTTAAAACAGAAGATGCATGTGCAATTCCTAGCATGACTTATTCTGCATTCTATAGGATTCTGGCTTGATTCCTGTCACCTCCCACAGAGCCAGTTAAGCTAAAGATCTGTCCAGAAGGACACGTAATCTTAAATGTAACACTGCTGAACACACAGCCATACTACCACAGCTGAGCTCCCAGCCTGGGTAATTAGAGATTTTATTCCTCTATTGTCCAACTGCTGACTTCATTACAGACTCTGTGAAATTCTCTCATTTAAATTCCCTGATACTCATTAGCAATAATTAAGCAGGGCTGATGTAGGAGACAGAAATAAGAGGTTAAGGAGAAGGGAGTGACTTTTCTTTTCTGCTTTTAGCAAGTCCAGCCTAGTGGCTGATTTAATCACTCACTTCACAAACCCTGCAGCACTGACATTCCTGCCCCAGCCCTGCAAAGATTCTCACTGCTGCTCTCACATCGTTCTGGGCTTTCTGCTGCCTGGCTGCTCCCCAGAAACACAGCAAAGGGATTCTAATAGGAACTAGATCAGCCTTTCTTCTGGACAAAGTGGTAAGATAAAGAGGATTCTCTGCATGGACAAAACTCTCTCCAGCAACATGAGCTGATGGAAACACATTAAAATGCACCATGTGCAATTAAAAGCATGCTGACTTGAATTTTTCCACTTAAAAATAATAAAAAATTCAGCTCTTCAGTACATATCCTCCCCTTCCTCCCTGATTTGCAAGTTTCAAATTCTGAATAATCATTATTCTGAATAATCTGCCCACAGGCACAACCCTGAGAAGACTCCTCACAAACTAGGACATCTCAAGCCTATTCAAAATTCCCAAGTGCTGCTCCAACTTGCTTATCAAATGTCTGATTCCGGCGGCGGTGGAGACAATCAGTCTGTGCACCGGTGGCTCAAGTATCGCACACTGTTGCTCAATTTTGTCCTGGGTTTTTTTTTTCCTAATTTTTTTTTCTGGTTTCCTTTAAAAAAAAAAAAAGAAAGAAAAAAAAAAAGCCAGCAGCTGTTCCAGCAGACAGCTCCCGGATTTCCCTGGATGTGCGTCAGTGGGATGATGCTACTCCTCAATCTGGCTGCCATCCTTCAGACAGAAGGAAGGAAGACCGTGGTCATATCTAAGCTACTGAAAATCTTGGACATCATCAGCAAAGTAAGCCAGGCAGACAGCTTTCCACGCTTGCACTTTCTAAAAATGAATCATAAAAAGCCACGACAGTGGATAGGACAGTTTAAGCCAACCAGTCAAAAATAAGCCAAAGCAGAACAGCACTGCCAACGCTGCTCCACTGTGTTATTTCACATTCAGGAAGGTCCTACAAGCATTTGCAGAGCCTTAAATTAAGCCATCAGCACCAGACTGGACAGCATGTGGACATTCACCACCACTGCTCAGTGAAGCAGCGTGGCGAGCCTCCAAGCTCTGCCTTGCTACAGTCAAAGTGCCTCTGAATAGTGTATTTTCAAGCACAACTTCACCTTTAATTAAAGCAAGATGTACACTAACTCTGCATCCTCTTACCCCCCACAAATATTCAGTTTAAAGTCAGCTTGTTGGTTTCATATTGGAAACCCAAGACACAGCCAGGAGTCCAAGATGACACGGCCAGGGCCACAGCAAGCGATGGAAAAGCTACAAAAGAGATTTACACATCTTTGCTGGGAAATCTCAAGAGAAGCAGTATCTGTTCTGGGCCCACTGCTTCCCACAGAGTATGACAAAATCTCATTGAGTCAATGTAAATTTGTCATATCCTGTGAGAGAAGAGTTTACCCCACAAGCCAAAAGGGGAGAAGGAGCTGTCAGTTAACGAGGTGCAGCTGATCCCTGAAAGCAGCCAGAGCCCAGATATCTTGACATCAGCTGATAAACCCTAAATGAAACTATTTTGCCTCAAGCAATATTGTGACAGGGCAAAACCACATCCTTAGCAGACACCTTCTTGACCATGTGCATTGCTGTGTGCTGAGAAATGTTCATGGGAGTCAACCTAAAAACCTGACACACACAGGAGACTTTGCCCAGTAGCAGAACAGAGGGTCAAACTGAATATCACTCACAAGGCAGGAGTTCTTGCCAGGACTGCAATGGAGTGTCTATGCTGCATGTGACAACAAGATCTGTTTCACTTCCTCGCCACCTCCTGCCTAAAAATTCAAAGCAGACAACAACATCCCAAAGCTGTCCCCACTGCAGACGAGCCCAGAAAACGTGTCCTGCTTCAGCCCCTTCCAAATGGCTCCTGAGTGACATTCTTCCAGAGAAGAACGAGAAGATCCACCCTACCACCCCCAAAAGGCTCACTAGAGTTCAGTCTTTAACAAAATGCAATGTTAGACCCACCACAACCAGAGTCCCATTAAGGAGGTGCAAGTGGCCAAACCCAACGTTGTGGGTGATTTGGCCCTGCAGTGACAACCCAGATGTTCCCTGTCCATGCCTCCCTCCCTCCCACCTCCTCACAGCATTAGTCACTCAGAAGACATCAGAACAAAGCCACATTCAGGCTTGCCAGATCAGGTTTTGTTTGCTTCAAGACCACAGTGGTAGACAGCTGTTGCACATTCTGCCCTGAGGCCTCAGCGAGCTCCTCACTGGATTAATGAAGCTCTGATCACAAAGGACCTCTGAAGGCTCCTGATGGATGTGGGGCTACTGGCACAGCCTTGAACCCCATAAGCTTCATTGTGTGGCCCAAACTCACAAAGGGTTTGGTTCAGTTCACATCTCCCCTCAAACAGTTGTAGGTGGCTCTCAGATGCCTCTGCAGCTCCTTCACCAGAGGAAGCAAGGCCAGCTCCCTCACCTTGTCCTTGGAGGGCATCTGTGGCTCATGGGACCCTGGTCATCTTCTGCTAAACCCTCTGCAGTTTCTCCATGACCTTTTTGAGCTGAGGGGATACTACTTTAGATGTATCTCACCAGTATCAAACATGGTATGAAATTCCCTCATCCTGCTGGCCAGGCTTCCAACGTTACATGCACACACACATTAAATCTCTAGTGGTATCTGTGACACCAGATTGAAGCACTTCTCCTGTCATCTGCTTTCCTTATTTAAGAAGTGATAGATATGCACACAGATAAATGCACAAAATCTGGGTAACAGCATTTTCCTGCCTTGAAGGTGCAGATGATGTTAAGTTTATTGGTGGGCAGCCACTAAAGATGCAAAAGCAACATGACAATACCAGCAAGTGTCTTGCCCTGAACCAGTGCTGTTTCTTGCTTAAAACTAACTGTGAGGGTATTAAATATATTTAAAGCCTAAAGGTTATAAACAGATCAGTTTGGAACATTTTTACTTTTAGACTATATACGTATTGGTATTTACGTAATCAGAGAAAAAGCAGGACAGTTTAATCCATAATGGTTTTTTTCCCCCTATAAATAGGCATTTAATCAACAGAAGACAAAGCATGGCATCCACTGAAATGATCAGATTTGGCAAACAAAGCCCCGGTCTTCCTTATTTTCTGCATTAATTTAGGAAAAGAAAGAACTGGGCTTCTTTCAGAACAGTTGTTCACCTTAAGGGGAATGTAAAGAGCTGCTGCTGCACCTCCCATCTGCTTTCTGTGGCTCACACTCAGGAGCACAGGCAGGACCAGGCACCACCTCAGCCCCTCTGCTCTCACAGCCTAGTTCACCTGCTGAGGAAGGTGAAACTAAACCAAACTAAAACAGGGAAGGGGTGGAGGGGGGAGGTGAATTTTCCTTTTAAATGGTTAATAATTCATGTGTCAAGAGAAGCTGTGGGGGGAGGAAGCAGAGTCAAAATTATTGCATCCATTACCAGGATGGTTCAGCTTCATCCCACACCTTTCAGCTGACATCCTACAAGCCCAGAGGTAGTCATGGATCAGCCCTCCCAAAACAGCTGGAGAGGAAGGACTGAAGAAGGGATGGAGGCGTGGGGCACACCTCCTCCAAGCAGAGATGCCTGTCTGTTCCTCCCTGCAGCTTCTCCTACGCTTCAGACGGGCTCAGTTCCAGGCAGGCTGTGCTGGGAGCTGCAGGTCTGCAGCCCTGGCTCCTGGGAGGGCACTCTGCTGGGAATGCTCCAGCACTGAAGGCAAAATGCCAGTGCCAGCCCAGCACAGGGGCAGTGAGTGTGCAGCTCCACAGTGCCCCAAAGGGATGTGTTTTCACTTCCAACTCATCCCAGGGCACTCAGGATGTCACTCTGAGGGCTCCCATGCACCAGGTCCAGGCACCACCACATCTCCATGCAAGTGCTTTGTTCTCATTTATGGCTCCTTGAACCAACAGTTGTTTAAAGTTCTTTTTACCCCCCTTTTTCTTATAAAAGAAAAGGAAGATGCTGACAGTGCAAGTGGCCACCCAGGATTTCAAAGCACTGCAGGAGGCCAAAAAGGAAAGTCACCCATCAAGCTGTTTGCTATCCTGATGTCTTCTTACAATAAAGGCAGTTCCCACAATCAACCCTATTTACTGCAGGCTGTAATTCTGCCTGGATGGCAGGATGACCTCCTGGATACTGCTCTAGTTGCATATGAATGCTTTTGAGGCAACAGTTAAAATTAATGAAGACAGGTTTGGGGTCTCTCCCCTGCAAATATTCAGTGTCCTTGTGCTGACCTGGATGAGGTGTGTCAGTGCAGAACACACAAATGCTCAGCCCAATGGGGAAAAATTGTGTGTTATGGGGGCTAAAAGAGTGACAGCCCTGTAACTTTTAAGGCTTCAGCCTCCACCTCAAGATCACAAGCCCCAAGAATAAGAGCAGTTTTACTTGGCACAAGCAGGGATGACTGAGCAAGGCAACCTGTACAAGGAAGGCAAAGGTTTCTTCTGAAAATCTCTGCCCTAGTAAGCCAATGGCAGGGAACATATGGCTCTCAGCCATATTATTTGTTCTAGTTTATTATGCATAGCACAATACAGACAGTAACAAGTGCGTGTCAAGATGTGGCCTGTTAAAAGTGCTGAAAACATTTACTGGGCCAGTAGCAATGAAAAGGTTCCCTACCCTTGTATTACACAGATAGAGGTTTACCACACACAACCCCAGTTTGAATGCATTGCCCAATTTGCAGCCAACAGCCCCAAGTCTCAAATGTTTTATGAGCAAGCAGCTTGGACTCCTTCTCTCTGATAAATGTGAGCAATTGCAACTGGAGTTGCACTGGCACATCCAACAGGCAACCACCAATTGCACAAGGATTGCAAAAGGGTTGCATTTTCCACTGGTTTACCAACGGCCAACACCAGCCCAAAAGCCATTTCAGAAGCTTCAGTGAATGCAACAGAATGAGTCAGGCCAGGAGGGATCTCTAGAGAACATCAGGTCCCACCAGTCTGCTCAAAGGAGGGCAGCTGACATGGGCTGGGCACTCAGGACCCTGCTCAGCTGGGTCTGGCTGTCCCCAAGGATGGAGACTCCACAGCCTTTCTGGATACCCAGCTGCCATGACTGACCAGCCTTGCAGTAACAAAGTTCTATCCTATGTTAAATGTAATTTCCTGAATCCCAGTTTGGAGCCACTGCTCCTCTCCCCCAGCCCCTGAGGGCCACTGAGAAGAGCCTGGATCCATCTTCTTGACCACTCTACCAGGTATTTATATGTGCTGATGAGACTCCCCTGAGAGGAAGGTCACCTCCCCCAGACCTGCTGGCAATGCTCTGCTCAAACCACCCCAGGATGCTGCTCCCCATCTCTGCCATTCTGCCAGGACATCTCCCATGGAACTCTCTACCCACCAGGACCCCACATCCCTGCCTGCAATGCTTCTGCCAGCCAGTCAGTCAGTGCCCTACGACCTGTGTGAACTCAGTAAAGTTACAAGACTTCTTTCACATCACTTCCCCCCACCCCAGTCTGTATTTGCACTCCCAGAGCCAGAAAATCCACACGCAAACAGCTGACTCACACAGCCCGTGGCAAACCCCCAAGTCTGCCCAGAGCCTCACCCATGTGCATTGAGCTGTCACAAAATGCCACCAGTGTGACACCTGAAAGGTTCTTTCCTTGGGGTAAGAAAAGTACAAAGTTCAGATCAGATATGGATCAAAAAATCAGCCTAACATTGTAATTGGCGTAATTAAATGCACTTTGAACCATTGAAGGAAGAGCACACGAGGAAATAACACTGTAAAACAATGTGTAATGACAGTGTTAGCACAGCAATTACTGTTTGCAGGCTTAAAAGGCAACTGGAAGGTAACAAAGAGGGCCAGTCAAATCAAAGCTTGAGACAGCACATTAAAAAAACCCTCAAACAGCCTTAAAATTGTCTCACTTCAAATTTGCATTCTCTCTCCCGGAGATGATTACAACCTTTTGATCTCTGCAAGCAAGACAAATTATCTTATTGTGATTAAAAATTCAAGTCCTTCTGTTGCCCCAGTAAGTGGGACACACACAGGGCACAGCACCGTGCTGGCCCCTGTGACAAAGGTGCCAGAGATCCAGAGAACAGCACAGCAGTATTTCTTTCTGAGATATCTCAGCTCCTGGGCACAAAAGAGTTAAAACCATAAACTGCCATGATTTTAAGGGATGCTCAGCTCCTTCACCCAGAGTGCAGAGCACCAGCTGACCAACACAGCCAAGCCAAAAGCTGCTCTCCCAAAGGTGAAACTGAACTGCACACCCCCATTATTTGATTTCTTGCTGCATGTGTAACCAAATTAAAAGAAGAGTGGGGGAATCAAGTTAATTTTACCAAAACCAAATGGTGAAGGGAAGCCAAACAAATCACATCTCTCCTTTTCCTTTCAATAAAAGCTGCCTCTGTCAAAGTCTTAACATCTTGTAACTGCATGCCAGCAAATCCATTTAAAGCTCAAACACAGAATTTTATTCTTCTGTGACCGCACAGCAGAAGAGATCATTCCTCCTTTGTCATGCTGGAATAATTTGGGCTGAAAACTGGCAAGAACCAAATTTTAAAGCTGGGTCATTCCTTCCCCCCTCCTTTTCATCGTGGTAGGGTCTCAGTAGCAACATTCAATCTGAGTAAAATGGGATTAGGGAGAGGTTCATGAGCAGCACACTGAGAAAACTAGAAGTGTTACCTTTAGTAATTACCAAAGGAAGACTTTCATGATGTTACCATAGGAATTAATCCTTATATTAATATTTAAAGCATGAACAAAGCAATGGCTCTGGAAGACACGATGGGGGGAGAACAGCAATTTGCCCTTGCAATGCACTAATTCTAATTTGAGGGAAAAAAAAAAAAGCAAGCTTGAGACCCCAAAGGAAATTGTGCTGTCTGGGTGATAGGGTGAGCTCAAAACCAGAACCACTTCCTTCCCCATGACATCTTCTCAAGAGAGTAGCCAAACCTACCTAGATTTTACAAGTGTCCAGAACTGAACTCCTTTCTATACAGCTTCTTGGAAATACACACCAGCAACACAACAAAACATGGTTTTCTTCACCAAACCATGCACACTACGAGGCAATGAGGCAGGAAGAAAAGATTTCTTTCCAAGTTCTGCAGAGTTATTCTTAGTGAAGACAAAGTTCACCACCACAGACATAAAAAAAGGAGGATGGTGTCAGCCCAGATGTTAAACTGTATCTTAAAAATATTTTAAAAATATCAGACATCCTGTGGAGATCATTGCTTGACAGCAAGCCTGGGCAACACCTTCTGAAGCAAAAGCTGGGCAAACCTCAAGCAGCTCCAAAAAAGATGTGATACTGGGAAGAAATTGTTCCCTATGAGGGTGGGGAGGCCCTGGCACAGGGTGCCCAGAGAAGCTGTGGCTGCCCCTGGATCCCTGGAAGTGTCCAAGGCCAGGTTGGACAGGGCTTGGAGCACCCTGGGGTAGTGGAAGGTGTCCCTGCCCATGGCAGGGGGTGGAATGAGATGAACTTTGAAGTCCAACTCAACCCAGTCCACGATTCTATGACTGCTTTCAATAGAAATAGAAAATATAGAACAGAAAATAGAAAAAACAGAACAAAATCCTATGTAAGTGCTGTGATGTGGTAAATGGAATAAAAATACAGGTCATGCAAGATGCACAGAGAACAGAAAAGTGAGGGTCTAGAGTAGGTCTCTCTTCAAAAACTCATTCTTTCAAGAGAGCCTGCAGATTTCAACACCACTCCATGCAGGAACTGTGATCTTCAGTCTCCTTTTCCCTGCCAATTTTCCTCAGTCTTTTGTGTTGTTTTTATAAAAAATAAAAAAAAACCACTGTGCACCAAATGCTGCATTTCTAAACATTACACATTTATTCCCTGCTCTACCGGTCTGTGACAAGGCTTCTTCTAGATTCATTCTCAAACCATTTTAAACATTTGGAATATCTCCCAGTGGGGGAAGAGCACAGAGCTCCTGGTTGCTGCACAGACAGCTCAGAAGTGGAAAAATCCTATTAGCAGCATTTGGATACTAAAGACCAGGCCAGGGAGCAGAAGACCTTATTGCCTTCAATTTACAACACAAGGTGAATGTTTCATTTTTCCTGGCACGTTTGAAACAATCTGAATTCTGGAGCTGTATGGTGGCTTTGAGATGTGAAGGCAGCTTGCTCAAGGAAAGAAATAAGATTTTTAGCTCTTATGGAGGGAAGTGCATGTAAATCAGTTGCTGTGGTTAAAGTGAAGAATCAAATTCTTCAAAGCCTCATGGTTGCAGAATACTGCAAACAAGTTTGGGAGAGCATGCATGGAAAGGACAGGAAGAGTAATAGCTATTAGGAGAGCTCTCCAGTTCCAATTTCCTAAAGCTGATGTCCTGAGTACATCTATGACAGCAAAAATAACAAGTCTCTTTTTTTTTTTTCTTCCCCTTTCCCTCTTAGCAACAGCTATAAATGTCATCAACAGTACCAGCAGGAAACCTCCACAGAGGGTAGGATGTGAAGAAATAAGATGCTTGCTAGTTTTAGAAACCATTAAATTTGCCATTTCCACTGAACTCCTACAGTCACTCCTTCCTGCAAAGTTCAGGGACTCAAAAAATAAAAAACCCATCCAAGCAGAAAGAGAAACTGCCTCTGCAGCAGGGAAGTGCCACCAGCCTCCTGTGGTGACACCCCAGCCCCATGGCATCACAGGTGGACACTGCAGGCAGCAGGAGAGGCCAAATTCCTCTGGGTCAAGAGGTTCAGAAAGTGAAGACTCAGTCCTCTGTTCTGTCCCAAAAAATACAAGATGATTTCAGAGGAAAGACTGCACAGTCCAAAGATCCTTGTTCTCATGTTGAAAAATCTCCCTGCTCTGTCTCAGATGCCAAAGAGAAAGGAGCACCTTTTTGGAGAGCTGTTATTTTCTACCTTCAGAAAGATATTCAGCACCACTGAATCCAGTCTACCAGCTTCTGTCTTCCTCAGAGATACTGGCTAAGTTTATAAACCCTACATATTTAACTTGCAAACTTGTGTGGAATGAGAAGTCAACGGGACAGAGACCAATAGAAATGTTCCTGCCAGCTTAAAGGGTGCTCCTTTAAGGTGTGGGCACTGAACAAATCAACTGACTACTGAAGAATTATAATTAAACCCAACTCTTGTAAAAATGTCATTTCAAGGACAAACCTACTGCTGGAAAACTCTGAAGAGGCCTGTATGAGCAGCACGAGAAAAATCAGATGCCTTCAGCTTCTTCAAACACTGCAGCTTGCTGCAGTCATGGGGTGTTTTTGCCTTATGGTGGGACAGCAACACCCAGACTGACTTGAAATGCCTCGGCTCAGCTCCCAGGTACAGCTTTCCTCCAGGAAGAAAGTGTTTTTCTCACACCTTCCCACTCAGGCCCTGCTTTCACACCGCCCTGCACTGCAGACACCCACAGGAACCATTATCTGTGAGCCTGGAGCTACCCACTGCAAGGGAAAAAAAGTGAGATCTGTCAATGGGCTGCCAAAGACCCAAAATAATTTTAGAAGGCAGTAATGTCAGCAATGCCACTGAAAAGCAGAGCACTGCTGTGCTTGAAAAGCCAGATCTTCACAAGCACCAGGCAGCCTGACCCCAGCTAATACAGGTCTTCATTCAGCAGGTTAAAAAAAAATGTAATTTAAAGAAAAAATGTCAACTGAGCTGCCTCATGCAGCATGGATTCAGGTACACTGTCACTTTGATAAAGATTGCTTGTTGATACCAAAAAGCAGTGCAGGAGGAGCAAGAACCAGCTCCTCACAGTGCCTTTAATTTTCCTGCAGCAGTTCTGGAAGGGAACAAACCCAGGGCTGCACCAACCTTCCCACGTTCCTCCTTCCCTGAATGCTGTGGTTATGACCAAATGCTTTTTGTTACAAAGGTCAGAATTTGAAACAGGAACGTGGATGGTTTCATGATCCTTAAAGCAGCAAGCACTTGAAGGTTCACCTGCAGAAAGTATTTGCCAAACAGTGATCAAAAATAAGTTTTCCCAGGTAACACTAAAAACCCAATAGCCCAGAACGTGAACATTTCACATTCTGAAGGAGAGGATGCTCACCCCAGCACAGCACAGCCCTTCACCCCACAGACAGCAGAGCCAGAGCAGCCCCAGCCCAGGTACAGGCTGGACTCCCACCCCTTGCAGTCTGTCCCTGGTGTTCTGGGAGCTGTTTCATTGAGGAGTCTGTTCTGGAGCAATTATTGAGTCTGCTGGCAGCAAATGCTCATCAGGGCACAGCCCCTCCTGAAGAAGGAGAGTAGCTTGGCTATGGTACATCAGGAGCTGCTGGCTATGGACACATCTCAGTGCTTCCCAAAGACAGGAATGTGCAGCTTCTAGTGAAAATTAAAGACTTTGATGGGTTCATTTGACAACAGCACTAAATAAAGCAAAGATTCCTGCAGAAATCTGCAGGTAAATGAGGTTATGATGCAGCAGAGGCTCCAGGAACCAAAAAGCTTGGCTGGATTAGCAGGGAGAAAAGCAAAGCAAACATCTGCTGCAGGACTAGTGTTTAAATAGACACTACCTAGACTTCAAAATGAGAATTTTCAATAACTGAAACATTAAAGGCCTCTGTACTGTCCATACTACTTTACCACCCACTTAAAAAAAAGTTGGACAGCATTCCCAAAATCCATCTTCATGATTTAAAGGCCGTTCAGGAGTGTTATGGAAACCTGCCTAATTCGTCCAGACAGTTTTGACAAATCCAAACCAATGTGTTTAAATGTTTAGTGAGGAAACATTTTTCAGGAGATGTAATACCTTTTATTAGACCAACAGATACAAACAAGGAGCCTGAGGGGCTGGGAAAGCAAAGAGACTGACAAGCTTTCAACATCTAAATCTTCTTTTCCAGTCTGAAGATGGGCTGTTGGTCTAAAAACCTTTCTGCTCAGACTAAATAATATTAGAAAAAATTAGAAAACTTGGTCCTCCTCTAAATTCCCTTCACTTGTACACTTAAACTGTCAAGGCTTCACCACTAAATCGTTAAATGATGAATGTACCTTTGGACTGCATGCTTGAACACAGCAAAAGGTTTGCAAATCCTTTCTTTAAACAACGAGAAAACCTAAATCCTTGTATGGAAAGTGCACAGTGTCATCCCTTACCAACTGCTGCTTCCCTGCCCCACAATGTAATGGCAGCCTGATGTCCTTCAGCAGCACATCCTGGACCAGGAATGTCCCAAGGCTCAAGCTGTCAGTGTGCTGCTCTGCCCAGCACTGCTCCAGGAGGATGCCTATTCCTCCAGACTTTAAAGGCTTTCTTGGGAATTATACCACTTTTCTAATTTTTTAATGGCTTTATTACACTTTTTAATTAATCATTTTAATTAACGATAAGCAGCCGTGGTAAAGTCTTAAATCACTTTTAGCCAGCATTTAGCAAATTGTGTCATTATGTCATAAGCTGCTATTGGGGGAACACAGCTTGGGAAAATTACTGAAATTTTAAATTTTGATAAGCTAACTCTGATATGATTCAATTAGCAAAGCCTAGGAGAAGACATTTTACGGTAACCAGAAGATAAAGAAGATATTAACAAAGACTCAGAATGTCTTGGAAAGTCCATACAAAAAAGAAGATACTAAAAGGACTAAAAATATGGACTAATTAACATAAACATAGCAATAAATCAATAACCAATAGAGGATGGAATACTAATTAATGAAAGAAAATTATGTAATTCAGAAAAAAATGAGCAATAATTTCTTTGTTTGCTAACTAAGTATAAATAGGTGAAAAAGTTTTGTATCCATGTGTGTGTAGAGGCCAGAATTTTGTCAGCCACTCACACACCTCCTGGCCAAGAATAAAGCAGCACCTTACTTGCAAACATTAAAATACAGTGTTGGAGGGTTTTATTTATCCTTGCAATTTTGAAGGATTTTGGTAACAGTTTCACAGGAAATGTCATTTTTCTGTAGCCTCGTAGCAAGGTTGGGATGGAGGAAGCAGTGCTTACAAAGGTTGTCCCCACACACATGACACACTGGAAATGCTGTCATCCCAAAGAGCATGGAAGAGGGAATGCACAAAAAGTCACTCTGGAGCTGTGCTGGGAGAAACACGACCACAGTGGAACCTGCCTTTGGAATTCCTGTCTGCCCCTGTGGGCTGCAGGACCATGAGGGGTGGCTCCAGGATGGGAACATCCCAGCTGCCTCTCTGGCTTTCTGAACCAGGCATTCTGTACATATTGCACAGCCTTTTAAATTGTCTGTCACTGGGACATTTGGAATGATGTCACCTAATCACCACCAAGGACAGCCAGGGGCCCTTCCATGAGTTGCACCAAGGATGTTGCTGGATATGAGAAGCTCACAAGGATCTTCCCCAGAGGTCACATTTAATAGAACCAGAGAATCCCAGAATGGTTTGGGCTGGGAGGGACCTTAAAGATCATCTCATTCCAACCCTCTGCCATCAGCAGGGACGCCTTCCACCATCCCAGGTTGCTCCAAGCCCTGTCCAACCTGGCCTTGGACACTTCCAGGGATGGAGCAGCCCCAGCTTCTCTGGGCACCCTGTGCCAGGGCCTCCCCACCCTCACAGATTTCCTTCTAATATCTAACTTTGAATATCTAACATTTCCTTCGAATATCTAACAAAGTAACAGATTTCCTTTGAATATCTAACTTAACTCGGTCCTCCTTCAGCTTAAAGTCATTCCCCCATGTCCTATCACTGCATGTCCTTGTCACAACTCCCTCTCCAGCCTTCCTGCAGTCCCCTCTAGGTACTGAAGGCTTCTAAAAGCTGCTACCAGATGTGTCTGTTCCATGGTTTGACATATTCTGGGATGGTTTCACATTACAGACACCACCACCAAAGACGTGCTCGACGGGCAGGAATACAGATACACCCTGCTGGCCTGTTACTCCCAGAATGTGGCCATCCTACCCAAAAAAAGCAAATGCTGCTGCTGCCAGGGGATCCTCTCCAACAGTGAGGCACGGCTGGACAGCTCAAGCTGCAAGAAAACACCAGCACTGTGACAACTGGCTCCTCGATTTCCTTGCTGAAGGAGCAGAGACCGCAGTGAGGGACAGGCCAGGAAAGGCAGAGCTGTGCCCATCCCATGCAGTTCTCAGAAGGGTTTGATGTCCCTGCCAAGCAGCTGGCTGTGACTCCAAGGAGCCCTGGAGAGGCTGCCCGGCGTTGGGCGGTGGTTGGGCACTCAGCCTGTGCCCAAAGGCCAGCCTGGAGCACAGAGCTCAGTCCAGCCCTGCAAAAGGCAAAGTTGAGCTCTGAGAGCATCTCTGAGGCTCCTGTCACTGCAGTCACCCTTCAGGAGGGGCTGGAGCAGCACTGGGAGCAGCCCTTCCAGCAGCACTGAAACCTGTGCCAGGTGAAGACAATCTGCAGGGAGACTCAGCACTGTCAAATGCTTGTAAGACAGGCATGAATTAAAGAGGTATTTTAAACTTCAGCTGCCTCCATCCCTCCCTGAAAAAATATGAACCAAAACCAAGACCAAATAGGAGGACTTACAGTACCTTAAATGAGTAAGGTCAATTTTGCATGTGACTTGCATTTTAATAGTGTATTAAATTATATATATTTTTCACTGCATCCCTTAGTAAAGAAAGCCTTAAATAGATGCCTGAGGCCTTTTGGGCTGTTATTAACAGCAGAGACAAGAGAGTTTGAAACACACACCCTGCAGGGATCTCTGTGCACGTATCCAATTACCCTCATTTCTGTTTCCAGAGTCTCCTCTTGATAAGTGTCTGGAATAAACTGGAATTTCTTCAGCACACAAAACTTCTGGGATGAATTTAAATGAGCGTCTTCAGCATTTTATGAACAATCCCTTACAAAGAGGCAAACTAAAAGACAAGATTCACTGTCCAAAATAGGCTCTAGGTAAGGTTTTGTCATAAAATTCCTGTATGACTTATGGGAAATGTCCATTGCATGGAATGGAAATTGGGAATGGAAACTGGACAGGTATAAGAAACTGCTTTCCCATGCATTTAATAAGCCAGATGACAGCCTGTTTAAGTGGTATTACAGACTGGGCAGAGCTGTCTCTAACCAAGCACGATGGCCCTGCCCTAGGAGATTTGGGGAAAAGTCAGGAATGCCCACTGCCAAAAAGAAATGCTCTATTTTACTGTCATGGAGGCAGGACCTGAAACCACGTGCTAGAGACAGAAAAGGGTGAAATAAAAATAACAGAAAAAAATTTTAAAGGAAAGGAAAAAAAGAAAAATAACTTGTCAAAAGAGATACTTTATTACCATAGAACCTGAGCCAACTGTACAAGAAGGCTTTGCAGCAAGCAAACAGCTCTGCCAGACAGCTGTGAGAACTTCACACTCAACAGACAACCAACCTCAGCTCTAATCACCTCCTCCAGTGCTACTCCAAGAAAGATTTGCTCAAAATCTGCAAGTTAAAGACAATTCTGTTTATAATTTATAGTCTTGGGATGGCCAAAGGCACTCTCTTACCCCAGAGGAGAAGCCATGAGGCTTGGTAACAATACGAAAACAAAAAAGCAGCCAAGAAAACACAAACAACAACAAAATCCAACAAAAAACCCAACCTCTCTCTGACCTCCAGACTTAGCAAGCCAAAAGCGAGGTGACACAGAGCAGGCAAGTCCAGGCAGAGCAGAGAGAGCACAAGGCAAGAGGTGAGGCACAAACACATCCACCTGGAAGGGACACACAGAGGAAACAGGGCTACAGACTGACAAAAACCAGCTGAAATCAACCCAAGGAAATACAGATCCTTCCATCACACCTTATCCTTTAATGTGGTGGGCTTGCAGACTGAATTTGTAAAGCACAGGCCCTTCCAAAATATGGAGTCCAGGTAGGGAATAAGTGATTCCCCTAAGCTTGACCCTACAGAGACTCAGCATCAGGCTTTGCTGCCCTGAGCCCTGCATTCCAGCTGTGGCAAAAGTTAAGGACAGAGGAAAGACAGCACCTCACGTGGGTGCACACTCTAGGAGAGTTTTGTATGCTGATGCTTTAGCAATCCTGCCATTCTTAATCACCACTGTGGTGAAAGGTAATATGTTTGCCCATTATGGCTTACAACTGGGAAATATTTATGGAATGAGCAGCACGTTAACATGTCTTTATTTCCAGCAGTTAAACGAGGCTTCTGAGAGTCCTCCCTAATATTGTGGACATTTGTTTCATTGCATGAGACTCTGTGCTCAGTTTAGGATTAAACTGTCATAGGGGGATTTACTTATTTAACTGAATACTTGCTTTCTGAGAGAGAAATTCCAGTTGTCTGCTTCTCAGCTCTATCTAGCCATCAATACAAGCCAATTTCAATTTCAGGTTTCCTGAATGCCTGGATTGAAAGAAAAAGAGGTGAAAATAAAAATCCATTTTTTTCACAGGAGAAAAAAAAAAAATCAGCCAAGACAGACAACAACAACAAAACCAACAAAATAATCTAGCAGCATTAAAAAAAGCCACACATGGTTCTTCCTAAAGGTATTGAGAAGCCTCTTCTGCTCAGCCTTTATTACTTCCAGCTTCTTTAAACACACAAACTTGTCAAAGTCTGTGTGAAGGGACTCTTGCAGGCCTGTCTTTTGTCTGCTGTCCAAACTTGTTGGATGCTCTGAGTGGCTGCAGAGTGGAAATGAAGCAGCAGCTCCTGTGGCACAGCCCTCACTGCCCCGGGCAGATGAACACCCAGCAAGCACAGGAAGGCAAACTCCCTCTCAATAGAGTTAATCAGATCAACAATTATTTTCCATAGTGTCGTCATGTTCAAGCATAAACATGCTTATCTTTGTGCTTAAGATGCAGCAAAGGCAAAGCCCTGCTGCAAAAATCCCTTTTTCATGTCTGATTCTGTTGTGGGAGCTGTAAGTCTCAGTAGAAAAAAGGATTAAGGACACAGAGTAACTTCATTCTGTCCTTGAAAGTCCAGCATTTTTAAAAGTGTATGGAATTGCAAATATTAGTGAAATTTGATGAGTTTTTGCTATTTAAGTTTCCATAATAATGTAATACTATTTATTTTAAAGGCTGCATGCAAAGGAAAAAGGAGAACATTATCAAGGTAATACTAAAAAAATACCACATCCCAGCTACAAAAATCATTATTAACAACAAGTTTTTAGGAAACAACTCCTAAACTGTTCTCTTTTCAAAACTGTTTCTCATCTAAAAAGTCCTGCAATTTTAATATTCACATCCATGACCCCAATTTAACAGCTATGATGAGCTACCAAATCCTCCCCTTTTTATACAGAAGAAAAAACCACAACACAAACAGAATGAGCAGTGCAGGGCTGGAATGAACACCAGCCTAAGCTACCTACAGCTTCAAGGGCAAGATAAGATGATTTGAATATCAGACGTAAAAAGGATTCCATAAAGAAACACTCCTCACCTTCTGAAATAAGTGACATCCAAGTGTCTACAAAACCCTTAAAAGTTAACAAACTACTACAGGAGTGCCTTTGCCTCTGTCAAAAGTCTAATTAAAGCTGTTGGCTTATAACCAAATACTGATACATACCCATGAAATCACATTTTGAACAAATGAAAAAAGTTCAGGGAGCCTGGATGAAACTGCCAGGCTGCAAGTGCTCTACTCTTGGCCATGCCAGTGCTTAAGAAATGTTTAGATTTTAATGAGCCTCCATTTCAGGTTAGATTGGTCCAGCAGGTCAGGTCCATCACCACTTTGGGGTAAGTGGAAAAGCCTCTCAGGCTCAGGAGCAGCCCAAGTGCTGAGGCCAGCTGGGGTTTTCCAACCAAACACACAGATCAAAACCCAGCACTGCAGTTAGGCACAGATTAACCAGTCCAAAACCCAGCACTGCAGTTAGGCACAGATTAACCAGCCAAACCCAGCACTGCAGTTAGGCACAGATTAACCAGTCCAAAGCACTGCAGTTAGGCACTGATCAACCAGTCCAAAACCCAGCACTGCAGTTAGGCACAGATCAACCAGCCAAACCCAGCACTGCAGTTAGGCACAGATTAACCAGCCAAACCCAGCACTGCAGTTAGGCACTGATCAACCAGTCCAAAGCACTGCAGTTAGGCACTGATCAACCAGTCCAAAGCCAGCACTGCAGTGAGGCACAGACTAACCAGCCAAACCCATCAATGCAGTTAGGTACAGATTAACCAGTCAAACCCATCAATGCAGTTAGGCACAAATTTTCCAGCCCAAAACCCAGCATTGTAATTAGGCACAG
Organism: Peucedramus taeniatus; assembly: GCA_013400575.1. Taxonomy (NCBI): domain Eukaryota; kingdom Metazoa; phylum Chordata; class Aves; order Passeriformes; family Fringillidae; genus Peucedramus; species Peucedramus taeniatus. The sequence continues at coordinate 587,144 of WBNO01011811.1, forward strand.
ATTAACCAGTCCAAAACCCATCAGTGCAGTTGGGCACAGATTAACCAGCCGTGTGACTCTATTCAAAGCATGGAAAGTTCTCCGTCAGGAGGGAGGAGAAACACAATTCTAACAAAAACTCCAAGAGCCAGAAACCCCAATCCATCACTATTATTGATCACTAGAAGAACAAACAACCCCACAACTGCCCTTCAACCTTTAGACATCAGTAGAAAATGCAGACGTGTCTTTCCACCTTTCCCACCTGCACACGCCTAGCCCCAGGCCAAATCTTTTTAAGAAAGCATATTAAATATAAAAAGCTCTTGGCTTCATGTTGCATTGTTCAGGTGTTCCCTTTCTGCTGCAGTGCCCTTTGGAGTGCTGTAAAGGACAAAGAATTAAAGAGATGGAAGAGGAGAGAAACAAGATGAGGCATTCTCATGAAAAGCAACCCAGCCCCATGTATGAATTGAAAGTTCAGCTGACAAAAATGTTTAATATCTCAGTCTGGTCAGGGAAGTTTTCCACTGAACAGTTCCTGTTTCCAGGATGTGGAGGAGGAGGAGGAAAGCACAAGATCCATTGGAGAAAACCAAGAGGCAGCACCTGCTCACACAACTGGGTATGGGGTTTGGGCAATTGTCTGAACACTGCTTGAGAAACCTGGGCCAGGTAAGAACTGAAGCCACTGACCTGGCATTCCTGAGGATTTCCTAACACAGGAGGGTCCCTTTGGTCTGTTGCGTCCAAGTAATGTTTTCTCCCAAACCAAAGAGAAAACCACCAGCATCTCAGAAGCTCTTGCATTATCTTAAGGCTGATGTTACTGAAATACACACAGCCAGATGCCCATTCCTTTACCTGATACCAAAAATAATCCTGAATGCCATGAAGCTTCATTAATCACTACCATCAAGTACAAAGCACTAACCTTTTTTAAAGTGCTTTCACATACAGCAGGAAGGGCAATACTTGAATCTGCATTAGCAAAAGGAAAGGAAACATTACAGATATTACCCTCTCCTGCCAGCAATTAAAGAGGCTCTTCATGGAAAAGCTGCTCTTTACAATGTTTGCCCTACTTAGCATTAGCTCTCAATTAGTAAGAGGCAATGCTCCAGAGGATGGTAGGAATCCAAAGAAAAATACTAACAGGTAGAGAGTAGAGGTTGAAGGCTGTTAAATGAGCTCACAAGATCCTCTGGATGGCAATAAGAGGAGGAAAACAGATTGGAGCAAACTAAATGCTGCTTCTCAGCACAAGGCACAGCAGTGAAGCAGTGCAAATACACCACAGCAAAAAAGAAAATGGTCCACAAGTCATCTGGCTGCAGGGAAAAGACTGAAAAGCACCAGAAATTAAAGTGTGTGGAGGAGATGACCCCAACAAACTACTTAAATACAAGTCAGACTGTGCATAGGAAAGAGTAATGCCACTGGTTTGAAAGGAGCCAAGGTATGACCCATGAAAATATTACAAAGATTTGTAAAACAATAACCTCAACGTGAAGGAACCAGTTAATAGTGTAACTAAGGTATTCTTCTCTGACCCCAGGGCAAGACACTATTTGGCTACAATTTAAAGGGAAAAAAACCAGAACTCCCAAAGGACTAATGAAAAAGTCACTCAAAAGTGTTTGAGAAATGTCTAGAACACAACTACAGGATGAGCAAGAAGGAAGTCCTGAGCTCTCCCTTAGGATTTCAAGGGAGGAGAAAAGTGAAGTTTACAGATGTCATCTCAAGTCCAATTACTCCCTTCTATTATAAAACCACCCTGCCACTTTCCATTTAGGAAATTTCAGGTTTACTGCATATTTTTATGTTACTTTTCCCAGCCACAGGCTGAAGCCTTTACCAGCCCTTCAGCACAAGGGTAGGTCAGAAATAATGTGCATCAATAATGTGTATTTACAACTCTGGCATTTTAGATCTCAATTATTGCCAGTGTATGAGATACTGTTAATTTAATCACCTGTGTAAGTACCAAACCATTCAGCTGGGCAGGACTGCCTGAACCACAGCTGTGTTTTCATTTACCTTACAACCTCTGATAAACCTAACCAAATAAAAACGCTCAAAACTAATCAGATTTATATTTGCTCTGCTCAGCTACTACATAAATAATGGGAAAATGATCAATAGACTGCAGTTCTCAGACTGTTAACGTTTACTGAAAAACAAATGCAAAAATAATTAACATTCAGTGGAAGATTTTTGACTGGAACCAGTTTAACCAGTGAAAAAGTGATTTTCAAAGCACAGGCCCATGTTCAGTACAATGCTGATACCATTTGGGGTTGTTTGTTTTTCAGAAAATACTTCCTGTACTATGGAAATCAAACTCTTCAGTCATAATTTGCATGTCTAAATTAACGCATGGCAAACAATGCAGAAAACCTCAATGTCTTTATGTAGGTGCTGCAGGAAAGTGTTTATTCAAGTTACAGGCATCTTGCAGAAGTTAGTATTATATGTGCATTTTACAAGACATGTCACTTATTAATGTATGGAATAACTTCTGTGGTTTTATCTAAGAGCATTTTTCACATCTGTAATTTCTCATTTGTTTCCTCCACTTTATTTAACTTCCAAACATCAAACCTAGTATTGCCACAACAGTGCCAATCCCTCCCTCTGTCAATGCAGAGGGCAGGCAAAACAGATAACCCTCGATGAAATTGCTTCTCCTACCTCCTCAAACACAAATTTTCTTCCTAAATTCCCATTTTTCCCCTAAGACACAGTGTGTGCAAGGCCCTATTGGTATTTCCCACTAACAGAGATCTTACATGGTTAACAAAAATCAGACATTTTACAGCTTGACACCTCACCCCCAGTATTTATAAAGGATTTTATGAATGTCAAAGGGAGATTCCCAGCTCAATAATGGAAGAGTCATTACTGCAGCCTAGTCCTGCAAAAGTCCAAGACACTGAGCTTTAATGTCATGCCAATCTTATGTACACAACAGCTATTTTGGGTAATTAAAGAAGTTGTAATAATGCCTTTGGAGTCCCATGAAGTTGAGCTCACCCAAGACACGTAGTCTTGCAGGAAGAAACATTTTCAACAGGGATTCAATTTGTTTTAATAAAATACTGAGAACCCTATCCTTTAGACGTCAGTAGTTTATAGTAGTACTTGTAATTATCTACAAGATTTCTAATCTTTAGCTGATCTACATCAGCATAACCTTGCTACCTGATTAAGTTACACTTATTTACATCAGAGGAAAATTCAACCTTATGCCAGGTCTTATTTAGCAGTACCTCTTGCAACTTATCTATATTTCACTTTCAGTATTAATACACTTTTTACAAAATAATCTTAAATGTCATCTCATACAGAACTTGCTGTTTGGAACTGAGCATTTTATACTAAAGCAGAATTAATTTCCAAATGTTTGTACATTAAAGACAGTTCCATCCAAATAAACTGGGAGTGTCTGTAGAAAGTTCAAGAGAAACATTTGTCAGGATGAGGCTTTTTGAGGACACTCCTTTTGCTGCAGGACAGGTGAAGGATGAAGGCCTTGGTACATCCCATGAGCACGTGGATCTGAGCTTTTCCTCTCCCCCTGGGAGGGAACAGTGTGTTCTTCAACAGGCAAAGAGCAGCAAAAGCCAGCAAGAAATAACAAAAAAAGTATGATAAAATACTAAAAGCTTGTTAGCTACCGTGCACCTCGGCTTTCAGTGACGTCTTTGGTGCAGCCTTCACGTTTCCAAGTCCCTTCTGTTAACTGGGTGTGATTAATTCCCCTTCAGTTCTCCAAGCCTGCTTCTACTTAGAAGCCAATTTAGCAATTAAATTAATCGTCAAATATTTCTTGCCAGAGAATAAAAAAGAAGTTTCACTCGCCTGGGCAAAATGCAATTCCCAAAGGATTTGAGTATTTAATGAGCGGAACAGTTACGAAAAAATGTAAAAACTGGCAAATCAGACAGCAAAGAAAGAGACAGGAAGTGACAGATTTAAGAAAATACCTCTAAAGTAGAGGAAATGAGTCGTCCTTTAAGAAGAAATCATACATGTAAAGCACATAAAACAGAGTATTCTTTGTAGACTTGACTGAAGAAGGAAAGAAAAAAAAAGGAAGAGATAAAAAAGACACATCCTGAATAGCATTAAAAGCAAGGCAGCTTCAGTGGTCAGCCTCTTCTAGTCAAGATGGAAATTTGCATCATTTTAAAAGCGGTGTCCAAAGTCTATCTGCGAAAGAAAAAGTGTGAAAAAAGGAGAAAAAAGGCAACTAAATTCATGGAGAGGAGTGACTTGAGCCAGTAAGCACAGCTGCCCATGTGAAATAAAAGGTCTGCTCCATGCACTGTAAAGTCCTAAGGGTGATAGTCTTGAAAGGATAAAAGGAATTAAAAAGAAAAAAACAAAATGCACCTCTCCCAAGAGGGATGTGCTGAGAAGAGCCTTGTGCTGAGTTTCTGCCCAGGTGAAGTTCTGAGAGACTTCTGCAGTGATTTACAAACTGGAGGCCTCTGTGGTACCCAAGGTGTGGGATGCACCTCTGGGATGCACAAAGATGCACTTTTATCACAGGCTGGCAGTTCTGGGCAATTCCCAGACTCACAACAGCAAGAATTGCCCAGCTGTACCCAGTGAAGTCCTGGACACCCCAGCACTAGGTCAGGAAGGGGACTGGGAGCAATCTGAGGACAGTATTAAGGGCTTTGAGTGACACTGACATTTTTAAAAGGTAACTCAAGCCTTGCTTATGTGAAGTTAAGGCTTCGTTAAACACCCATTTTTGAAGCTGGTTGCTATAATGCAGGAAATGTCACACATAAAAGAGCTTTATGTGAGTGCAAACATCTTACAGGGCAAATTTAACCTCTGAGATTGTGTGTTCATCCCTACAAAAGAACATTCATTGTCCAGACGTGCTCAGTGAGGTTTTGCTGGGGAGGAGGGGGAATGCAAGAAAAAAAAAACAACCCTCACTGCATTTTACAACTACAAAAGGCATTTCTAAGACATTTTTGTATAACTACAAGGTTCTCCTTCATTATAACATTACCTCATTAAATAAAAATTTACCTGGATTTGATTCTTCATTTTTGGAATTACTTGTCTTTCACAAGGTAGAGAAATGAGACTAATTATTAAATGTGAAAGCCTTCTGCCACAAGGATTTCCCTTGAAAGGACTGTAATAGCATTTTTAGCACTGAACTGCTTCAAGCAAGCTCTCTGCCTGGTTTTCTCTGGCCATAAAGGCAGCAGCAGCTACACTGAGCAACAAGCCTGCTACTGTAATACATCACTCATCACAGCCTAACTGGCATGATAAAGTGTTTGCTCGTGAGGGGATTGTGTGGCCAGTCCAAACAAAGACCACTTCATCTTGCATTTCCTAGAAATCTTTTTTTCTAGAAGAAAAAAGCTCACATCCTGAGCTGTGCCTATGGAGAATGCTGGGAAGCCTGAGCAACTCCCCAGCCCTCCCCTCTCCCCACAAGGCAGAGCTGCCTTCATGCCCTGTCAAATAACTGCTCTCTTGCAGATCCCTGATGCATTTCATTCAGTTACAAATGAAATAATATTATAATCACTTGGGGTTTTATTACTGTTACCTGGAGACATTGCCAGCAGCTCCCTCCAGCAGTTTGCTGAGTGGATGAGATTTGCAGCAAACCTAAAGCAATCAAGCCAGCAAGGTCATCTTTATTGCAGAGTGAGAAATAAAGGCTGCATGAGCCTCACATGGTATTTCACTCCTCTCCCTCCTCATTTCCCTGCTCCTTCCAACAGCTCCAGTTCCTGAAAGCTCATGGGGAGAAGATGTGGAACTGCTGGGAGAGCATCTCCCCATCCCTGACTGTGGGGCACCTTGTCCCTTCAGGAGCAGGGGTGCACATATACAGATCTATTTACATGTGCAAATCCCCATTTCTTCCAGCATTTCCCCACAAATAGAAGACAGAGAAACCAACAAACAGAGTGATCTATCATCTCTCCAAACTATTATCCTGTTAAATTTGCTGTGGTTTGGGCAAGCAGGGATTTACCCAGCAGCAGCAGCTCTGGTTTGAAGTGCACAATCCAGAGATGAGTGTGCCTCAGCACTCTCTGAATGCCCTTGTGTTTTAATTCCCCTTCATGTCCTACAAATTTCCTATTTCCACTGATATTACATGAGCTTCCCTGGCTACCCTGGCATGGAAAGCAGAGCTCTCAGCCTTGACCTCCAGCCAAAGTGCTGGGGGCAGGAGGGAAGGTGTGCTTGGCCACCTGACAGGGACTCTTCCTCTTGCCCTTTGGAGAGGTTGGAACTACATTTCTGTAGTTACACCTGGGAGATTTTCCATCCCAGCCTGGTGAACTTGTACATCCAAGTCCCCACTCTCAACATCCAAAGGACACCTGCCAAAAGCCAGTGTGAGATGGAAGGTGCTGGCCTTCCCAGTGCTACATTGCCTCATTCAAACATCATCTGATGTCCAAGAGCCACAGGACAGCTCATCCCCAGCCTCTGAGAGCCTGCTGGCCTCTTGGCCTGCCTCCTTTGGTGGCCAGTGAGCTCTTGATCCCATGAGAGAACCAATGTGGCCACTCCACACTGGAGGTGACAAGGAAAATAGGGCAGATGAGAGCTGACAGAGCAGCCAGGGAGCTCTCCTAAAGCACAGACAAGTTCTCTCTTTCCCAAGCTGTTTGTGTAAATTAAATTTCCTTCAAGTTAAACCATCATTCAAAATACGTGGTTCTGCTCTTGCTCACTCAGTGCTGTGTGGTGTTCTGCCACTCACTGCTCCTCTCTCAAATCTCTTGGCACGTGAGTGTTCCAATGCCAGGGCTGGAGCACAGAGTCCTCTGCCCTTCCTGCACAGCTCCCAGACTCCAGCTGGGACACAGCAGCCCCTGTGGGATTACAGACTCCACTCTGCAGTGGATCAAACATGGAAGGAACTCTCTCCACGCTGCACTCCCTCACCTTCAGCCCAGGCCCACTCTCAGGGAATGAAAAACAACCCAAACTGGATCATCCACATAACCACAGCACCACAGGCCAACGGGGATACAGCCCTAACAGGACACAGTGCCAACAGCTTCCCTGGCAGGACACGCTCAAATCCACGGGGCAACTGGATCTGAGGAGAATGGACAATCCCATGGTCTGTTTGAAACGTTATAGAAGACACAGGTTGAATATTAATCAGAAAGAAAAAAGTACTGATCATCACCATATCAATGGGCTCAGTTTAGCTTTCAGTGCTCATTATTGTCTGGTGTGAGGTGCAGGACTGAGCCTGTGCAGATATTTCCAAGCTGCAAAGTTATAGCTATGGTTTTATCCCCAAAGCCTCTAGAAAGGACCGCAGCAACTCCATCAAACACTTGAAGATTTAAAAATAAATTTTAAAAACCCCAGCTCTGCAACAGCATCATCCAAGTGACAAAGCTCAGGAACAGGGTCTGGAATATTTTACAGTGCTTCTGCTACATTCCAGCACACACATTTACTTTAGCTGACCACAGAGTGCATGAGCACACAGCTACATGAAAAGGGGTGCTTTCCAGTGTGTGGCAACCGGGGGAGTCTAACCAGAATATTAAGAGACAGCCATATTTTACTATTATTTACCATCAAGGCACCACAAGAACCACTGCAGCTCCTTTCTTCTGAATATAATCATCATATTGATAAAACTGGCAGCATTCCCAAACTGGACACGGCTTTTTTGTCCCACCACACAAAGAGAGGCAGACACAAAGACAACCAGTGACGTTATATTGGCTACCAAAGAAAACAAAATCCAAGCCACTGTTCTTCACTGCACGCTCTCTGCTTGGACAGGAAGAAAACATACTCTAAGAAGTCACTTTCAAACCTGTAAAGAGTTGACTGTTTTGCATGGTAACTAGGCATGAAATTCCAGCAGCTACAATTCAGTGTTTTTCCTATGTTGGCCATCAGTCAGGTGCACGAGCGCTCCCACTTGGATTTAACTCGGATGCCACGCCAGAACACATCCCATCAGCAACACACTTGTCACTTCCATGCAGGATGGTTTTGCTGGCATGTGGAAGCAGCTGAGGCTCACAGCATGTTGCTCTCTTGGCAGGTATTCCCCCTTGCCTAGGGGAGACAGGCACAGGAGAGTTCTACGTCTAGGAAAAATAAGATTATTGTAGCCCATCAGATATGATTTCCGGCTTTAAGGATTAGAGCTGTGTCCCAGCCAGAGCCAGGGAAAACAGGCAGGTTGTTCCTTAGCTTGCACCTTGTAACATTTTATTGTTTACCTGCATTTATTTCAGACTAACTTCCTTTCTGAAGGCCTATCTCAGTCCTTTTCTGACCACCTCCACCACACACCCCACTCTCAGAGAAACTGCAGCTAAGGTTAAGCATATTTAACTTTCACATCATCATAAATAAATAGTTCCTTCAACACCCTCAAGTGACTGCTTTTCCTCCTCCTCCTCAGCACTTCCCACCTCAAATTTTGCCCCTCTGTTGATCCTCTGCAAAGGTGAGCACCTGTAAACAGCTCCCTGATCTACCAGGCAAGAAACTGCTTCACTTGGAGCAGCAGCTACAAAAGGAGCAACATCGGCTCCGTAAGCACTCAGCAGAGCATTGCACAAGAGCACTTACTTTAGCCTGCCTGATATTGCAAATGCCAAAGGAATCTGGTTCCCTCGTATCTCTACTCACGGGACCTCTGTTTAGAATATTTGAAATTACTTAGGCTCGAGCACATTAATAAGACCCCCCCCGAGTTTCACTCTGGCTCTCTTGCTTTCACCGCCTTTCACCTCCAAGAGGTTTTTCCCCATTGCTCCACTTTGCTCCCTGATGCCAGTGAAGAGTTTCATCTGCACCCCTCAAGCTGGGCTCCCTCAGTTTTATTAGGAAATCATCTCCAGTGATTGCCTGGGGCCACAGTTCAGAAAGGAACTGCAGGTTTGTCTGCAGGGCTCCTCGCTCCCAGCTCAATTCATTCCTTCTGATGCCCTCTGGGAACCAGAGCACACCATGCTGATTATTTGTGACATTTCTGCCTGTGACTTTTCTGCCCCTAAACAGGTGGGGAGGGGACATTTCCTGATCCCGCTCTAGGAAAAGGTCCATTCCAGCAGAAAATTTGGTTCTCCCTCTCCCTTCTGAAAACAAGTCTGCTCCTGCCTCACCTCACTTCAGCCCTGACAGTGGAATTTTAATTGCAGTAACTGGTGAAAGAGGGGAGGGAAGGTGTGGTTTGGCTGCAGGACACAGAGTCAGGACCTCTTACACTCTACACCTTGCCCTGACTGTACCTCCTCCTGTGCCCTGGGGATAACCCCATGCCATGCAGGGAGAGCTGCTGTTCCTCAGCATGGAAGGAGCATGGGAAAGGTTTGCAAAGCCCTTTGATGGTAAAGCACAAAATTCTAGACCCGGGGTAACAGCTCCTTCAACATACTGGGGAATCAGGTTCCTCCAAGTTTCCCTGCATGCAAGGTCAAAACCACACTTCGAGTTTGCTCGAGAATGACAGCCAGTCTAAAATTAAGCTGAAAAGTAACTTCTCACCCTCTTGTGAAACAGGCCACAAAAAAGCCTAAATGCATCTTCAAAGCCAAAACAGATCTTCAGCAAGAAATACTCCCTGGAGAGGGGAGCAAGCACAGGCACATGTTCCAAGGCAGAGCTGGGTGTCGACACCAAGGCCTGGACAGGGCAGAGCTGCTGCTCTCAAGGGAGAAGGACTCAGTGGTGCAAAGTGCCATGGACGCACCCTGAGTCACCTTTTGCCACACTCAGCTACCAAATCTCATCATTTATCCACACTGATGGAGCAGAAGGGAAGAGCAACATCAAACTAAAAGAGCTTAACATGAAACAGCACACCCCTCTCGTGCACTTCCTCCATCCCACGAGGCCTATCTCATGGTAATTTGATGAAAAGCTGTTTTTCCACCCAAGCTCTGCTTTAAGTCAAGAAGCCAGCAGTGACAGCATCAGAAAGCTATTTGGGAATGCAACTGAAGAGCTGTCAGATAGCTTTGTGGGGTTAAAAAAACCAACTTGGAAAACCAAACACAGGAGGCAGGAGATGGCAAACCTCAAGATGTCTGAAGACCACAGGAGACAAACTCAGAGATTCCCAAATCACCAGGACTTTGTCAGTTTACAGAGCCTCCTCTCACTCCCTCCCCTACATTTCAGAAGATGAGTGTGCATTTCTGGGCAGGACTGGTTTCAGCCAAGTGTCTGTGGAACGAGCATGAGGACATGGTGCAGGAGAAAAAAAAGTAACAGTGGAGGCAGGGAAAAGATGGGGAAATTAATCCAAAGGCTGCAATAAAGTTCAAGAATTTTAAGAAGTCAGGGTTTTTTTCCATTTAAGTGCCTGGTGAAGGACTGGGGTGCCTCTGTTATGGTGCACACAATGTCTTTGAAGCCAGGTCTGCCTCTGGAGCAGAAATTCAACACACTTTTCCCCAGAGAAAGTTCTATTGTCCTGCAGTCGCTGCCAAATTCAGATGTTTAATTCGAAGTGTGAAACTGAAGGATTCCAGTCTGCTTTTAGAGAGAAAATCTCCAGGCTCCCGCTCCATCCCATAACTAACACCAGCTTTGTTCAGGGCAGGACACAGCACAGCTCCCTATCCTCAAAAGGAAAGGGAGGCAACATATAAACAACATGTCACTGTACATCACAGCCTGGGAGCTGCATACCTCAAACAGTAAGCAGTGCTAACAGTCTGAGGCACCTCGACAGATGTATGGCCAAGCAGCCATAAAAGAGCCTTTGTGCTGCCTGAAGAGAAACAAGGCATTTTCTGTACGGGAGTGGGCCTGGGCACCTCGCAGGATAAACGGGGTTACACATTTCACACCTCCCCTGCACCAGGGACCCCAGGGCAGATGGCACAAGGCAGGATGGAGGAATGACCCACGGCAGGGATCTGCAGGAGCCACTCTGCAGCCACAAGGAAGATGATTTTGCCCTCACCTTCCATCCCCCTCACTTGCAGGTCCCGTGTCAGCAGTGCACGGCCTGGTTTAACGTGGAGCCAACCTGCCATGAGGCCTGTCCTTGAGCAGAGGCCTGTCCCTCTGCAAAAGATCATCACAAACACTTGTGATCCACCACACAAAGGCTTTTCATCCTCATGCTTAAGCACCCAGCTGCTATTTTATATATATTCTGAAACACACTTTTCATCTTCGCCCCAGTTTCCAGTTCTGAAATTAGGCTAATTCTTCAAGGCCGCAGGAGCCGCGCTGTTATTTTTGGCCTAGGGAAGATAAGAAACTGTGTGGATGGTTTTTCCTCAGTACAAGCACACACAGCAGCAACAGCAGCAAACTTCAGGATTCAGCCAAACACATTATTCCACAGGATCAGAAGTGGCTTCCAGTTGGGCCCAGTAAAACACAGCAAGAAAAAGTGCAACTGCAAAAGGCTCTCGCAGTGACTGCAGTGCATGTTTCAACTCCAGGAAAGCAGAAAGAGGGGAAAAAAAAAGAGAGTATTTGAAAAAAGTCAAAGAAAAATTGCTGTGTCCAAAACCTGGAAAAGCCACAGTTAGCAAACATTCCCGGGGAAGCAAAAGCCCTGCTGCTTTATGAAGATTAAATCTGCTATTGTCTCACAGTTGTTGGCTGTTCGCTTTTTTTTAAATAAAGTTCCCCTTGGCCAAAGATGTTAGGAAGTATCTTCAATAAGAAAAGCATATAAAAACAAGTATGCCAGTTAATAAATCAGTGATAAGGTTAAACAAACAAGGTAAGGTAAGGTGAGGGTAAGGTTTCTTGACAAATCATCTGTGATAAGGTTAAGCAAATTTCTCTTTTGTCAGGACAGGAAAGATACACATGCAAGGGTGTAATATTTTTGCTGACCTGGACAATGAATGTGAGAGGTGTATGTTCTGAGTCACTCAGGTTGGACAAGACTTTCTTTCAAGCATATATTCTGAAGACTGTAGGAAACCATTAAAAAAATGGGTCAGGCATTTAACCCACTCTGCACCCTTACATTGAGGGAGACTGTAAGAAAAAAGCTTTATAAAAGATTCAGACCTTAGATACAGACAGTTCCCCACTGAGTATCTATGGAGAATTACACATAACGTTAATTCTCAACAACCCATCTACCAAGAACTTTGTCCTTCTGAGGACAAAGAACATTTCCTTTATGCAGAGATGCTAAGGAGTGAGTTCTGCTGTCCCTTGGGCAAGTATTTTCTCTCTCTGCAAGACAGTAACACACAATTAAAAGTATGGTTACAAAGGATTAAGGCAGCTCAGTTAATGCAAACTAACACTCTCTCCTGCATTCCTCACTAATACAGTGGTGACATAACCAGCCAAAACATGTAGCTTTAATTCAAATAAGGTTTAAAGAAGTTACTGCCAAGTAATTACACCCATTGAAGGCCCATGAGCAGAGGAACCTTCGTTAATACCCCGCTGCCGTTCCCGGAGCGCTTCTCCAACCACGGCACCAATCTGAAGTGGCAACCATGAACAAGAGCAGGCAACAAGTTTTCATGAGCAGACTTGTGCCTGCCTTTCAGAAGACACTGACACATGGCTGAGCACAGCCACGAGGACAGAGGCAAGGACACAGCATCCAAGTGCTGGCTGCCTCCTCAGAAGGGCTGGGGCAGCCCCGAGGTAGAGGAGTTTTCTGGTAATGTCCTCCTTTATTTTCCCGATAACACGCTTTTCTTTGCAGCTGAAAGAAGGTGACAGTGGCACTTCAGGAACTGCAGGCAGTTTTCTACTACCCTTTTCTGCTTTCTAATGAACTGCTGGCCATGAGCAAGCCATGGGTTCCCATTTATTTCATTGCTAATCCTAGCCTCTGTGTAAGAACCTGTGCTTAATCCACAAAGAGTACCGGATGCTTCTGAAGACTGCTTCCAAGAACAAAAATATAGCACTCAGCTGGAGCTCCCTAAAGCCATTCAGTAGGAAGGATTAAACCCAGAGACTTGGATGGAACTTAGATCCAGTGGGCATGACCCTACCTGTGCTCTCTTCATTACACAACAGCATGTCGTGCCTTTGCCTTTTCCCTAAACCTCTTTCTAAGCTAATGACTCCAAAGCACTGGCTCCAGGAGCCTCATCTCACAGCTCTACACATTCAGGGCTCACATCCATGTGCTCTCAGAATAAGCCAGCACAGACTCAAATGAAGCTGTTTGTGGCAATGCTCCCAGGACATCAGATCACCAAGCACAGAAGCTGACCACTGAAGCTGCCCCTGCACTGCAGCCCTGGGAGCAAGTCCCTGCCAGCAGCTCAGGTAAAAATGGCATCACACAGGCTGCAAAGCTCTCTGTGAAAAGGAAAAACTGCTTCCATGTTCACCTGGAAAGGGGAGCTCACTGTAGTGGCTCTCCTCTTACCACCAGTACTTCACATCAAGGCACAACACTGAAGCGTGGACAAGAGATAAATGGATAAACAGACATTTCCTATTCAAAGAGCCTTTAAATGAATGGTCCCTATTAGACTGGCTCCCTAATAGCAATATAAATTACATGCAGGCATTGATTCTTTTCCTGAAATCACCATTACCACACAAGCTGCACGTAACTGGCGTGAAGTTCAACAGGTTCTCTAGAGTCCCCCCATAAAAATCTGTCACAACTTTTACTTTTGTTTCATTATTGTAGCACCACTTTTAACCTGCTCAAGACCCAACTGAAAAAAAACAGTAACTTGCTCTCACTGAGGGTACTTCTGAGGGCAGAAGTTTACTTTCATGTAAAAAAACTAACCAGAAATAACCAGAACTCAACTTTCAGTTTTGCAAGGGCTCCCAAATACACTTTTAGCTGAAACTTTAACATTTAAGAAAACAAAGCCAGTTAGTCCCCCAAACTTTTCCAATTAAGTTCCCAACTTCATTGTGACACATAAAGGTCATTTTGGCCTAGGCATGCAGGAAGATAATCCCCACCCTTCAGGCAATTGGGATTTCTGGCAAGATTTTAAGAGGTCTCCAGCTGATAACCATGAAAAGTTCACACCACCAGGAGTCCAGATAAGCTTTTAACACAGGAAATTAGTGCGAAATTGTTTTAAGCATTTTCAAGATCAATTAAGATGGTGTAACAGTCCAGCAAAGTAGAATCGAGTTCTCTGCTTCAAATCAGATGGGTTTAGAATACAAAACAGCGGCTCTGGAGCTGGGAGGTGTCTACAGGAAATGAGGTTAGACAAATGCAGGGCAATTAATCCTCTGTGCAGTCAGATTACAGACTCCCCCGTCCCCAGGACCACCAGACAGAGCCAGAGCAGGGTTACACTGCTCCAGGTTGTCATCTTGCACCTTCCCTGCCCATCCAGGGGCCAGCAGCTCTCCCCCACAGCCTAAAAAGCCAATCTCTTTCCTGACATGTGAGGTACACTCAGGGACAACACATAGGGAGACTCAAGACAGTTCTCGTTTGTAACTGCAGAGCAAACTATGAAAAAAGCAGCCTCAAATGCCATTTTCTGCCTCATCAGCACTGGGGGACCATAAAGTTCATCAAGGACACTGAATTCTGGAGAAGCAAAAGATGAACTGGGAGTTCCTGGCTAGGGTGAGGAGTCAGCTGGTGTTAACAGCTCTTTTTGGGATCTCTCCCAGCACAGGCAGCAGACCAGTGACTGCAAGCAGTGGAAACTGGGGAAAATGTGACTGTACAGATCCCAAATGCATCCTCAGACACTGCCCAGGTACACTGTCAGCCCAGAGAGCAAGGCAAGTGTCTCAGCACACAGCCTGCTACAAAATGTTCCTTCCCAAAGCATTAAGAGAACCCTTCACAGCAGGTTAGTGCTACACACCACTGTGGCTACAACCACTGTCTGGAACAACTCTGGGTAATTAATTATCTATGCTCATTTAAAGTTCAAAAGTAAATGATCTTATTATGCTACATTTGGTTGTTGGGGTTTTTTATAGTAACTAACAGGTATTACACTGAGACCCATCGTATCCATCCATTTAAAAAATCCAAGTTTTGTTTCTTCTCAGTGATAAATCAATTGTTTATATTGAAAAAAAAAATCAAGTATTTCTTGAAACACCATACTCCAAGTAGCAGGTAGCACTGAGAGCATTTCAGCTGTGTGTTCCTACCCTCCTGTTGGTGACCTCAGCTAAGTTTATATTAAGCCCCTTCCCCACATCAGCACTTCATTTTTATTTCCCACCACCAAACAAGTCTGGCTTTTCTCTTCCATGCTCAGAGGCTCTGACACCTCCTTGCTGCTGGTGCTTTCAGCTGCTCACAGAACTTGGCTTTAATCGATTGAGAGGAAAAATGCAAATATTCTCTCCAAATCAACACAACTCTCCCTCCCCCAACCATCCAGATATCCTCCACATAGAGATCAGCTAAAAACTTCCATACTGAGAGCCCCAGCTAACACTTTATGTCCCCTTCAGTCAAGAAAGATAATTTCTAAATCTATTTTTATCACTGT
Source organism: Peucedramus taeniatus (assembly GCA_013400575.1). Lineage (NCBI taxonomy): Eukaryota > Metazoa > Chordata > Aves > Passeriformes > Fringillidae > Peucedramus > Peucedramus taeniatus. Next base: position 602,572 of record WBNO01011811.1, read on the forward strand.
CTAGTCACACAGGACACTTACAGAGCTCCTGGTTTTATACAGGGATATCCATGAAATGGTTTATTCCCCCCACCTTCATCTTTTATACACAGAATTAAGCACTAAAGAAAATGGAAAAGGAAACTTGCCAGCTCAATGTTTGGTCAGATATCATTGACCCATAGGAGATAACTGTCTACAAAGATATTACTGGGTTTGACATTGATTAGATTTGGAATTTAACAGTGTCCTTCCAAGGTCTCCAGTCAGGTGGGATTCCCCTACAAGAGGCAGGGCAGCTCTGATCACAGCACAAGTACCAGAGTCTCACAGCTCCAGCAAACTGTAAAGTAAGATTTTACCCTGCAAAAGCAGGATGGCTTTCCCATCAGTTCAAAAGAAAAATACACAATAGAAAGCTTCTAGTCTCAGACTCACCTCCTTCTGCCTATCCCCACTGCTGTTCAACAGAACAAACTCAAATTCTCAACTATCTTCTGAGTGTCTTAATTAAGAAACTGGCATGATGAGCTATTTTCTTAGAGTTCTTTGTCCTGTCATGCTATGAAGGATTAGCCTTTCCTGACTTGTCCTCAAGATAAAAACTAATCCTGATGTCTGCCTCAACTCAACAGGCTGCACAGACCCTAATTTATAGCAAAATCACTGAACTCCAAGACAACAGTAATGGGGGGAAAGCAATACTTGTGTTTGCTGGATTCATGGCTAAAGCTTCCTAAGAGTCTGCACGACACCATCAAAGTCCTCATTTCAGCAACCCTCAGCTTAGGCATTAGGTCAAGTCATCCAGCTAACTAAGGACAGATTAACCATGTGCTCACAAAAACTAGGTCAGTCCCAAACAGGCTCTACAGCCTGGAAAGGCCTCTCTGTGTCAGCAAGAATCCCCCAGCCCTCCCCTCTGAAAAGGATGTTCTGCAGAAAGTGAGTGGGACCCAGACTCATGTTTTGTTACAACATTTGTTCTTCATTTCTACAACACAGAATAAAACTTGACCAACCTGCATTCAGAAGTCAATAAGAAACCACTCAGTAATGTCAAATTCTCCCTCTTTGGAATATCTGCTTCTCAAATATTCAGTTATTTTCTGAAGTGAAAGTGCCAGGTCAGGACCTGGCTGCAGACCTGAGACCTGTCTCCCATTCCAAACCTTCCAAATCCTCCTAACCCACACCTTGGTTCCACAAACCCAGCCTGCAGCCTTTACTCTCTCCTTTGACCTCTCTGCCCTCCTCCTCAGCAAACACTAAAATTAGACCACAGTGGCCACACCACACTGCCTCCCCCACTGCTGTCATGGACTCCCTGTCACATCAGTCATGTATTTCAGTCTCACCCTGAGCCCCATGCATCACCTCCCCTGCCCAGATAATGCTCTTCTCTAGTCTTACCTGTCTGTCCTTTGACAAAATGCCATTGCTCATTACCTTCAGGGAGTTCAATCTCCATCCATCCCCAGAATGCATGGCCACCCACTTACATCTTAATCTGAAGCCAAAAAGACATCTCTGAGGTGTTCCAAAGATAAAATTTAGTGCTGGAGGAAAATGGCTTATAAACATCCACCCTAAAACTCTGGGCATGCTTGCATCCTCCCTCTCTCACACACACAATTCACATCACAGGTTTCCTGAAATTAAGAGATGCAGTGGGTTGCACACACACTGAGATAAGGTGTCTGTGCTGTCAGGGTTTGCCAAGTTTCCATGCTCTGACTTCAGAAAATGTCCAAGCTTTGAAGTCAGGACCATACACACATACAATAATGTCTGATTTCAGGAGTGCTGCAGGAAGCTCCTACCACAAAGACAAGTCAAATCTTTCATTTGTTGGCTGGGAGTCCAAGGAGAGGATAATGGAGCAAGAACAACCAAACACCACAGTCCAACCCCACTGCCCCCAGTGTCTGCAGAGAACAGAGGTGCTCCAGGACACCCTGCCCCAGCACCCCCTCCCAGACCCCATCCTGCCCTGCTCTGAGAGCACACTCTGTGCTGGGTGTCACCACCCAGCCACAACAGCATCAATCCCCTTTTTGTTAATGACAGAAGGTTTGCACACAGGATAAAGCAAAGGAACTGGAGGTCAGCCATTAACAGCAGCACCTCTTTCCAGTCTTTCAGATCTGATCAATCACTGCAGGACTATAATTTTTTTTTTTTTTAACTTTCGCCTGTCTTACAGAAAACCATAAACTTCAGTTTTGCCCTTGGGAACATCCATCCCAGAAACGGTATGTTCTGGCACTGCCAGTGTACTTGGCAGATATAATGTGCACTTTAAGGGCTTTCTCAACTTCAGTGAATTTCAGAGTAGCAATTATCTTCAATTACTCCAGATGAAAGACCACACAAAATGTTAATTCAAACCCCCCTTCTCCCAAAGCCCCCTGCTATCCCTGCTCACCACTGCCCTACTTTTTCCCCTCACCAACACCCAAAAGGTTGGACTTGCTCTTCCTTGCTGGTCACATTTCCTGGTGTGATCACTGCCCTTGTCATACCTTCTTTTCCATTTCTATTGTAAAAAATCCCATCTCCCTTCAGCACATTTTAGAGTACTTGTTGCAGTTTGGAGGAAAGCACTGCTTTCTCCACACAGACACACTTGCTGCATCTCACCTAATTTCTCCCACAACCTCAATCAGAACAGGAGGTAAAACAGACAAAACTGGTTATTTACACCTGCCAGAGGTAGCAAAAGATGCTCCATTGGATCCACTGTAGGATCCACTATTGCACTGTAGGACACAGAGGAAAGAAGTGGGATCACCTGAAAGCAGCGTGTGTCAGAAGGGTTTTAATACTGAAGAAATTAATGAGATATATCAGCACTGCCTTGACTTCTAGCAGCTACAAAGAGACTGTAATAAAGTTGTGAAGCTGTTAACCACAAAATAGAACAATACTCAGCAACAGCTACAAAACAAGGCTGAAACAACACCAAGCTACACACTGGTGACTCTGTAATTCAGGTGCATTTAAAGGAAATATCAGACACAAAACAGATCAACAATACTTTTGGGATGGTTTAAATCACAAATTAAAGAGCTTGTCATCAAAACCAGAACATGTTCTCAGGCTGAAATCCAAGACCCTGCGTGGCACCACATGGCAGTGTAGGAGAAAACAAAACTTCCATGTCCCTGTGATCCACATGAGATGGACTGGAAGAACTACTGGTGGGAAGAAAGGGGAGAAGGAAGGAGGCTTAAGTAGGCAATCCTTTCCTGAGAATAACACCCAGCAATGTGCCAGAAGTCTAAAGTACCAATATTCACAAGAAAAGCAGAATCACTTCTGAGGAAGTTCACTCCAAGCCTTTAGCTCTCTTCAAGAAAGAGGACCACACTCTATATTTCTTCATGAACTCTCAAGCTGCCTTCTGGAAGCTTCAGAGATTTCACAGCTCTACTATTTTCATGACTGTTTTCTTATCATTTGCTGCATAAACTCTCTGGCTTTGGCTGCTCCACCCTATAGAGCACTGAGTTTTACAGCTATTTGTCAAACAGCAGTGACAGTCTGGGTTTTCTTTTTACAATGATGATAATCCTTGCCCTAAAGAACTTACATTTAACAGCCATGTCTCATCTGTGACTCACTCAACCTGTGTCAAATAACAGCTCTGAGCCTGGTCACAGGAGCTTAAAATCCATTGTGGGCTGCAAACTGCTCCCAAAGCAGCAGCCCGGGTGGGTCAGAGCTCCCCAGAGAGCTGCAGTTGTCCTCAACCCTGCACATGCTGCTGCTGCTGCTTTTCTGGGCTGAGATGACACAGGAAGTCCAAAGAATGGTGATGTCAATTCCTCTACTGTGTCTGCTGAAAAGCTCCTGACGGCAGGAAGAGTGTGAACAAATCCTCACAAGTCTTGAAACGGGCAATAACCGATGCCACTCTAATGAAGTGGTCTGAGAGGCACTGGGGAGAGCAGAGGAGTGACAGAAATACAGGAAGGGGGGAAAAAAGGGGCTTTGAGACAAACTGCTGCGAGCAGAAACGCCTCACAGAGCCGGGCCTGGTGATGCATTCGGGCACACCACCAGGGCCAGAGCCAGGGAAGATGAGCAGCACAGTAAAGACATTGTGGGATCCTAAAATAAGAGAAAGGGGGCAGTGGCAGTCATTGAGATGAGTAAAACGATTCTGGGCAGGGAGCCCACCACAAGAACAGTGCAGGGAAAAGCCACCCGTGGTGAGGACCAGCAGGGCTCTCCACGCCCGAGATGCTAAGAACGAAACTCAGCGAGCTGGGGGGTGACTGCAGAGACCTGAACTCCTCCCTTGTGCTGCCACTCAAGCCTCTTCAGAATAGGACGTGCAGGCTGCAAAGGAGAAGTTTGAGGTTTGGGATATCTAAGGCCAACACTGCTCTGTCTGCTGAGCCTTGTGCTGTCACAGCTTTTCTTCCGACGGGAACTGTGGAGGATGCCGTGGCTGTGCCCCAGCAGAGCAGGCACAGATAAACTTTTTGCTCCATCAGAAGCTCAGTGAAACACAACATTTTGCAATTCACTTACAGTAGCCTGTTACTTGATGGTCATGAGCATACAAGACATGGAAAATGTCGCTTTTGCACCAAGCCTTCCTAACACAGCTGTTGCAACAGCTGTGTTTTTTCACACGGCTATTGCTTTATCTGAAATAAAATAGCAGGCACATTTCATCTGGGCAACAAGAGGACCAGATAAAAAAAGATGACAGGTAATTAAATTGAACAGCCTAAATGAGAGTGGACCTACTTCTTGCAGAAGCTTTCATCATTGAAACGCTTCCTACTCTCCCAAACAGCTGAGCCATAACATCCCACACTCACGGGTTACTGCTGAACACCCAACAGTTTATACACTTCACACAAACCAATTTTAAGCAATTCATGGCACTTAGGAGAATCCAGCATTAAGGTTAATAACAGAAGCTCATCAAACAAAACTGATTATGAGAAAGCCCCATCTCTTTCTGTCAGACAGCATTCCCAGCGCAGTTGAGCGCTATCATTGGTTACTTCAACCTAACATTTGGTTATACTGAATTTAGGAGCTCTTTGCCAGTTCCAATAGGACCAAAATGCTGACCTTCAGTAACTTATCAAATGCCAGATGGTACAGGCATTCACAGCAGAAGTTATTTCAACTCTGAATGTCTATAGTAAAAAATTTATTTTGCTAAAAACTGTGGAAAAAGATACTGATTCTTTACAAATGGCTAAACCACAATGTGGCAAAACATAAACTAGCTCCAGGTCTGAAAGCGGGGAACGTGGAGAGGCACTGCTAGTCCAGAAAATCTCCAGGCACAAAAGATATTAATTAATAACTGCAGCTGGAAACCTCCTTCCCCTTCCTCAAAGGCTTCCCCGTCGCTGAACTGTGAACCGAAACAAAGTAACAGCTTTTGGGGGTAGAAATTCAGTGTCAAAAGTTAAACCCAAGTCTGTGCCAGTGAAAGAGTGGCTCAGTAGCAGTATCTGTCACTGTCTGCGACCTCACTGTCACTGTGACCACAGCTCCTGTCACACAGGCAGAAGAACCCCCTTCACCACATCTCATAAAAGGACAAAGCCGTAGTTGCATCAGGTTGTAAATGTTTGTGCAAAGAGACAAACAGTTCAACCTCTCTTCTGCTTTCAACTTCTCACATATTTCTAAGCCAGACCCACCAGCATTTGCTCTGGTGAAAGTGCAGCTCAAGCTCAGCAGCTGCTTTCAACCAGGCTGGCTGTAAACACCCAGGACCCACTTCAAGGAGGCCAGCACATCCAGGCAGGAGAAGCCCCTGTCACCCCCCAGGAGGAGCTGCCAGCTCCCAACAAATAGCAGTAGGAAACTCTGGCACAAGTAGGCTCTCTAATTTTTTATCCCCCAAAATGCCAAATTTGCAGGCACAACAATGTGGGCAGACCACAAGTTTTGGTAAGAGTGATGGCTTGTCTCTGCTGACGTCAAGGACCTGCTGAGCAGGCGCCTGCAGGATGGGGCTGCCAACGAGTGCCCAGAGCAGCAACAGATTTGGGCTGCCAGGAGGCAGCTCAGCATGCAGGGTTACAGTGCCAGCCACCATGAGACATCTCCAGTTTGGGGAAAAACTGTCACTGTCAGGGCAAACATCTGTCAGCTTCACACATTTCAACTGCAGTAAGAAACATGGTAATTGTATCATCCATTTTCCGTGCTGACACCAAGACATACTCAGCTAAAGAAGATAAAAGAGGCTTGGACAGTCAGGACTGCAGGCACTCGAGGCCATTTTGATTTCAGCTTATTCCCTTTCTATCTAAATAAAAGTATCTGTTATGAATAATGAATGCTCCCCCATTTCCCTCCTTACTGCTGCATTTCCAAATTTTTTAGGTCTTTCCAAGGATGACGCTCGCAGGAAACAAAAAGCGTAGAAACCGTACAGTTGGATGGTGATGCTGCAGAGGGAAGTGAGGGCTGGGGGATCTGCTGTGCACAACATCAACCCTCCCCTCTACCTGCCACAAAAGACACTTCCCCATTCCCTCTGTCCTTACCTCATAGGACCAGACACACTGCACCCCCGCGAACCTCCGCACGCAGCGTCCCACTTCCACGTCCTCGTGCGTGGTGTACATCTCCCGCAGGCACTCGCCGATGTGGGGCACCATCCTCCGCAGCACCTCCCTGCTCATGATCACTCCTGGCCCCCCCATGCAGAAGTTCTCCCCCGGCTCCAGCGCCAGCTTCCCCATCTCCTCCGTGGTGCCGAGGCCGGTCTGGCCCAGGAACAGGGGCTCGCTGCTGTTCAGGCTCCTGAGGAAGTTCTCCAGTTTGTCCCCTTTGATGTAAACGTCGTCGTCAGCCCTCATAAACCATTCGTATTTGTCCAAGTAGTGGTCATGCATGTATTTGAGCATCATGAAGGATTTCTTCTGGGGGGGGTAGGAGTCATCTACACCTGGAAGCGGCACGATGGGGATGGGGATAGAGGTGTCCGAACCCTCGCTGGAGAAGAATTCGACCTTGCCAGGAATGGTTTTGGACCACGTTCTAGATTGAAAAAGACAAGAAGGAGCAATTAAATATGCAAACCAGGGCAGGCAGAGAGTGCTGCCACAGACTATGGCTCACATCCTTTACAAATTTTCTACTTTGAACACCTTGAAAGGTTATTTTTTACCACACAAATGAGGACATTCAGATGGCACACACAGCAATTGGTAAAATATACACAAAATTCTGATATGACAAGCATCTGAGTACCATTTTTGCACCTTCATATGTTAGAAAAATAATTCAATAGCAGCAGTTCACTAGTGGGAAGCAGGATTCCTCAAGCACACTCAGTTTTGCACTAACAGCTCTGATCACAAAATATGTAGGGGAGCCAATAGGGGCCAACAATTCACATACAACTGAATTTATTGCTTCCAAAGCTTCCCTTCAAGTTATTCAGCATCATAGCCACCTTCTGTTCCCTCTAAGCCTCCCCAAAAGCTCAAACATGCACTCAGAAATACAGACTTCCAGAGAGTAAATTCCCATGAACTTTTAAGGAAACGGCATCCCCTGGGAAACCAACCAAAGAGTAACTTCTCCAGATGGTGTGTGGAGAAGCAATGCACAGAACATGGAGCAGAAGTAATCTCAAGTGGCTTTGTCCATACCAGCAAAGTTCTAAGAGATGCCTGTAAAACTCGTAATTCCCACAGTAACATGGTGCTACCCAACACCTGCACCTCCAGCAGCTTTCCAGACACTTAATTCCAGGTTTTAGTGGAGAGGAACAGCACAGAGGAGGAGCCTTTCCTGTGCAGAGCAGCACAGAGACATCTGCTCCACACCTTCCGTGCTCCTCTCTGACAAATCCAACCCATCTGCGTGGGCAAACTGGGTCACTGATAGCAGGAAGAGCTGCAGGATGATTCCTCAAGGCAGAGCACAGCCTCCTCCAGGGAGGATTTTCAGTCACGTAACTGCTACAGCCTTGCCCTCAAAAATTATTAATTTTAAGCTTGCAGTACCATTTTCTGAGATTCTATTTGGGATAAGAGATCACATATCCCTCACAGAAAACTATTTTAGTTGGTAAGCCAACAGTTTTTTCCCCTTTTTACATACAGGGAGAATAATTTATAATTTTATTTGGCGATTATACTCAGAATGTAACCTACAGCTGATGTGGAAAGACTCTCAAGGCAAAGGACACAGTATTCCCTCAATGCATCACTGTCACTCTGACCAGATGCCTCTCAGCACAGGCTTCCTGACAATACCTGAGCAGATTTTGGGCAGCACAGACCATCTGAAATTTGAAATCTTCAGAATTAGCTATCATATAAAGCCTGAAATGTAAAAATACTTCAGGAAAATTATTCCTTAAGTTTCATCAGAAAAAGCAGAGGTATTTAATGAGACTACCTAAACATCGACTTTGACACCTTAACAGTTTCTCACTAATTCCACTGTGTGTAATGAATATCACCCAATTACTCTAAAAGCTTTGTCTCCTGGATTTCTTACAGCCATGGGTAGTGTTTCATAGCAAAAGTTTAGATCTGAGCTTCCCAGAAGAGCACAGAGTAAAACAAATGGAAACATTCCCACTGACTTCACAACAGAGGTGATGAGGCTTTTAATCATCAGTGAAGCAATTAATGCACAGTGCTGCTGGTAATAAATCACATCCTGTTAAAGCACTGAGAACTGCCTGTTTTAAAAGGAGACATGGTCACATCCTGAACTTTCACTGACTATTAAGGAAGTTCTGCTGTTTATTTTCTGACACCCACACTCCACATACAAATCATCCACGGCTCTTCCCATATCAACTCCCAGTTGTCTGGGAGTATAAGTTTAAGTCTAAGCTTAAAAGACTTTTCTTCACTAAATATGCATTTAAATTTTAGTGTCACAGAAAGAAAGAACAGAAGGAGTTACTGAGAAATGCAGCTCATCTCATCCACTGAGACACAGCTTTGGACCCAGGACATTCTGCAGACAACCACTAGGCTGTCTAATAACCTAAAGTCTCATGGAAATTTCTGTTTATTTACTTTTTTTATTCAAAAGCAAACAATGTATTTTCAGACTTACTCTTCATACCCTGAAAGATCTGCCTTTATCATGACTATAATCTATGGGCAACACAGGATGTCTTCTACCACTGCAAGCTTTAGCTCCTTCCTGACGTTATCAAGCCCTTCTGTTGATTCCCAGTTTAAATTTACTCCCTGCTCTCCAAATAGGTACCCTCACCTCAAGAACCACTAATTACTGTCAAGAGAAGAGCTCCCATTCAACAGAAAGGAAACAAAATGCATGCACATCCATAAACCCTGGCATGCTTGATTGCCAGTGTTCTTATTGCACTAAACCCCTCATCTCAAAGCCAGTTTGAGCCCATCTTTTCATATGAGCCACATTTAGGTTTCACATTAAACCAGGGGTAAAACAGAGACATTCTTGCATGTGTGAAGAGCACAATGGGGACAGAAAGACCATGCCCTAACAACTGCCACATCCCAAGGATCTGTGTGTGGCCTCAGCACCACGATGCTACTCCAGCCTTGGGATCTCATGTCAACCCCATCGACCCTGCACCAGCACAGCCTGACTGAGCCTTTGTTCACCTCCTGCAACAACACAATTTCCATGATGAGACAGCTCAACGTGCTATTTGTGACCGTGGCTTTGAGCGATTGTTTGAACCCAAAGGGTTGAAACCTTCCCACATGGACAAACAGCCCAAGTGTCTGTGTCAACAGAGCAGGGCTGGGGCAGAGCCTGAGACAATGGAGTCACCACGGGCTGCTCCTCACGTCGAAGCCACAGCTCATTGTGGCCCTTTTTGGGGACAGAATACAGGGAGAACAGTTTGCTCAGGAAATGTGTTGTTGCACTCGGCCAAAGAAGCCAAACCACAGAGGGTGAGATGAACTATAAGTAGGTTTTTCTGGCCCCAGTTAGCAGCAGAACTAAGGACTGATGAATGCAGGGATGAATTCTGTTCAAAGCTGCTTTTAACTTTTTTAGCCAATGTTGCAAATAATCAGACCTGGCTCCATCACCAGCAATTCTGTAGTTTAGTATGTAAAACCTACATTTCTTGCCAGTCCTCCCATGTCCACTGTAGTTTACCTTGTCTGCTCTCAGGTTATGGGCAGCAACCTTACCCTTCAGCTCCTGAGCACAGAGCTCTGGTCTCAACACCTCCCCACCTGTGTGGCCCCACCAACACCCCCTTCCACCAGCTGACATCACTTTCCTGGTCAAGGTTTCTCCAATATAAGACCTGCAGGTTGTATCTGCAAAAGAATTGTATGTTTGATAATAAAAAAAAAACAAACCAAGAAAAGTATTTTAATTGAAATTTGACACCCTCCTTCTTCCCCACAGCCCTGCCACCCTGAGCTGTTTAAAGGACACATTGACACAACATTTCTGCCACCAGACTCCTGTATCTGCACCTGCAGAGACCACCTGGGCTGCAGTGATCGATTACTGAGGGCTTCAGTCAAAGCCATTTTGACTCTGTCTGCAGAGAAATATCAGCTTGTGAATACAACTGATACTGCACTGAACTGGTCATTTAAAAACCCTGACAGATCCCAACCTTATCTCCCCCGTGTAATCTGAATCTGCTGCTTAAGCAGGAGGATGTGCATGAATCAGGACACCAAGGCTCTCTATTACCCTCCCCAGGAGGTAAAAAACCCAGGAGGTAAAAAACCACACAGCACGATGCTGTGTGACCTGGTTTCTCTCAGTGCACAGGGCACACAACTCCACAAACCAGAAGGCTTTGTTGACAAGGAAATCAAAGTGAAAATTAAACAAACACAAATTAAATGAGTAAGGCTTCCTCAGAAACAAAGCTCTAAGCAGAGGACATGAGTCCAGTAATGCTCCAGTATTGGTGGCTACCAAATCAATTTTATCATCCCTCCCTCACCCAGTTTTGCACACTGGATATCCTATGTTTGCCCTAGGCTAAGTAAGTCACAAGCAAACTGGGTAAAAAGATTTTATCTTTTAGCTGGCTCCCAGGTACTCATGAAATACAGAAAACCTTGTGCACACCAAGAGTGCTAAAAAACTCCAGTATTTTCTAAAAAGTGATCACAACTGTAGTCTTGAAATGTTGTCAGAAGTTATTTCTTCATTTAAAAAGCTTAGGAGCACAACTTGCAGCAGGAGCAGCACAGATCTGGAATGTTTTATCTTCAGTTTCCAGTATTTATTATTTATTTGTATTATCTTGCTTATCAGCTCTGCAGACTCGGCAGAAGCACAGCCAGTGGCTTTATGCAGACAGTGCTCCCTTTGTAGAGACTCAAGCTGAAGACTGACAAAAAATGTATTTGGTTTTTGTCTGCAGCTCAGGAAGTTTCCCTCAGAGGAGATCAGAGAAATCATTTAAAGTTTTGAGAAATAGTCATCTTGTATAATTATGCTGAAGAAAATCATAATTTGTGAAGAACTCAGCAAGACAACAGACATAAAAGACTGATGTCTTGAATGCTGCTAAATTCCATGTTGAATTAGGGCTAGTTTGGCATCACTGTTCTTGAAGGCCCCATTCTTCCAACAACATTTGCTACAGGGGAAGCAATGAACCACAGCTTAGGCAGGAGAACTGAGCATGGAAAGCAGCACCAGCACGTGGTATTGTAGATAACAACATCAGAGGTCACCAAAAAACCCTCGTTTTTAAAATTTCCCAATCTCAGTCACTAAGATCAGCATTACAGAATTCCAATTTTGAGGAAAAGTTCCTTTCAGGTTTTTGCAGGACTGCTTTAATGGAGAACCCAAGCAGCTTCCACAGCTCTTTGAGCTAAACTCCCCCAATTTTAAGTGATGCTAGTTTTCTGTCCGTGCATATCCACCTTTTTTTGTGGACACAGGGACAGAAATGGATCCATCACCCACAGGCACACAGACAGTCAGTGGTCAGGCTAAGAGCAAAGTGTCTCAGAGCTTTGGGCCATAAGGTGATTTTGGGGGGTGTGGGTGACTTTGTTTTATGTACCCCCTGGATCAATGACAGTTGCTCTATGTGTTTCTTTCATACCGTTCCTTAAACATCCTCACAAATTTTAGGTTACTGGTCAGAAATGCCAAGTACATGATGTTTCTGGAGGAGGGTACCTGAGCAGGACACCGAGTTCTCACTGCTGCAGTACTGAGGTAGGATTCACACATGAAGTAAAACACGTACTGTGCTGGCACCACATTCAAAGTCACTTCACAGGGCCCCCTCCCAAGAGGCAGGAGCCCCACAATCCATCACATCCCCTCACCAGCCACCAGCACGGGCCAAACCACCCGACAGATGCAGATCTGAATTTAGGAGCAGCACAACAACGTGTAAGTGCAGGCTTAGACAGATAACACAAACTCCCCCACACCCAAATCCTTCTGGCTGCCTTTCACTTAAGCTCCTCCGAGCACTCAGGTATTTGGATTCCAGCTCCCTGTAAGCCACCACCAACAGAGACAGCACGTTCGAAATGGAGCCTCCGAAGGGCATCCTCCTGTCACCGGGCAGGGGTGGCTCAGCACCAGCCCCGGGCATCACTCATGGTCCTCGTGGCACTTGACGGTGCCGTGGGGACCGTCCCAAACCGAGAAGTGCTGCGGCTGTGCTCCTGCAGAGATGCTGCCAAAGGCCAGCCGCTGACATCTCGCCATTAACTGCATTCACACCACTCTCCTGCCACGTTTCCCAGGAAATCCAGTTGCTACGCAAACGGAAAAAAAAAAAATGGGTTAACTGCCTCATATTTCTGTTCCTGAGACAGCAGACTTAAATCTTCTGGGAGACTGCTTATTCCCATCCTCTCCTTCCTGCAGCTCTTTTAGGACAACTCCCCTCAACTGCAAAACCATTAGCACATATTGTTGCACTTTCCCTGAACCCCAGCCATCCCTTTAACTCCTTCCTGCCCAGCTCTTTTCCTGACTACTCCTAGTCCTTCCAAGTGACACCGTGGCTCCTGCTGCTGCACTTCACCGGCCTCCTGGAAGGGAAGCTCTGCTAACCTGGCTGTCAGATGCAATCACTGCTGAGGCTGCAAATCTGCCCTCCGAAAACCTGTGGATCTAAAGCTTATTCTCTGCCTCATAGACTACAAAAGCAGGACTGTTACAAAGAGCCGGCGGCTCCCAAAAATCCAGCAGGCCTGTTTTGCCTTGCAGTGGTCATTTTGCTCATGATTGATGTTCAGGAAGTGGATTGCTTCCCCTCTTGTTAGACCCTATCTGGATTCACAGCAGCCAGGATCAGCCAATGCTTTCCGCTCCGGTCCCTTTTAGCTGTGTCTGTAAATGGCCTTTGAGCCACAGCAATTTGGAGGTATTCAGCCTCTGAATCCCTAATTCCTTTCAGCGTGGTATCAAGGCTCTGCACACGCTGCCACCCCGGGAATGCCTTGCTAGCAGCTTCCCATTTCACTGGCTGTGCCAGCGATTCAGCTCACCAGGATGCTTTGTCAATGTAGTAATCCCAGCAATTGTCTGCTTGAGTACTTCATGGCAATCAAAAGCCATTTAAGATTTCAGGTTTGTCTTCCTCTCCCCCCCTCCCCATCTTCCCCCAAAGATGTCTTCCTGTCACCAGGACATTAGCTCATTTCTTTCACCAGCGGAGGTGAGAAAAACGCATTTAGCCCTACTAAGAGTCTCTTTATCCGTCTCTTCCAAGAACAGACATCATCTCTAGAGGTTAAACCAAAATAGCAGTGTAGTAAAAAGCGATACTCAGATCTCCATCTAAGGCCTGAAGGAGCCCGATTCCATTAGCTGAATTTGTTAAGTTGCATCTTTAGCCATTGTTTTGAGTGAGCATATGTCGCAGATCTTGTTCTCTAAACCCAGCTCTGCCACAGCACCAGACTGTTCAGCGAGCACAGGCAAAACCAGGGACAAGAATTCTTCCCACACCAGCAAAGTTAATTCCTCCCCAAAGAACACTCTGGACAACACAGTGATAAATTTCCCTTTTCCGAATTCTTGATGCAAAATCTGATGGATGGTAGACAAAGTATTCTGCCGTAAAACCTGCTATGTGATGTCCCAACACGACTCCAGCCTCCCTGTATGTAAATCTAAATTACACAGCCTGTGAGATTTGCAATCCAAAATGCTCCATCCCACATGGTGAAGGAGAACATAACCCTGAAGAAACAGATTCCTTCACCCATTTCAAAGCATCAATCATGTGCTTTCTGTAACTTAATTACAGGTCTACTGTTGGAAGAAGGAATTAAGTTTCCATTAAAACCATTGCTGGTGGACAATACGCCTCAGATTGCCCAAATAAAGCAATTTTACTGCATTGGATGCTGATATAAAGACAGATTTCCTGAAACCAGAGCTGAGCTGGGAATGATCATACATAGTTTTGCCACCCTGTTCTTACCGGCCAATAGGGCCAAGTACTTTTCAGCCAGGTCAGGCAGGACATGGAGAAGGGTTTGGGTTTGTTCTAGCACAAGACTAAAGGGGATGTTTTATTAAAGATCTGCCCCAGAGCTCCTTGCTGCTCCTCCGAGGGTGCTGGCTCAGCCAGAGCTGGGGTATACCCGAGCTGACATTTTAGCTCCTAACTCTCTCAGATTTCCCGAGCAGGCTTCCCGTGCAGCCTCCCAGCACTGCCTGCCGGCGCACACACCGGAGCAATGAGCATATCCCGGCACATTTCAGCAGAGCAGAGAGTTTCACCAAAGCCACAGGCACATCTCTCACAGAAGAGATGATTATCCTGATGCTGCCGAGGCTTTGGACAGAATTCCTGTTAGCCCGGGGCACTCACGGCCATGCCCAGCCACACCTGGGGACCACTGCGAGTGGCACACAGTGCAAAGCACCAGCACTGCTGCTCCAAAATTAGGGGTGCTCAGGTAACAAACACACGGCTCGGAGACCATGGCTCCTGCATTAGCTCAACCAGTCTGAAGCACAGAGTGTTTCACCCAGGCTGACTCTCCTCATCCGAGCTCTTTCACTACCTGGTCCAGCCTCAGCAGCGGCTGCAGAGAGCCGAGGTGGGGTTTACTCTTTGTTCCCAGATGCCTTTTCAGGGTTTCATTCCCGAGCACACGCTTTCGGCTTGGCACAGTGGTCTTTGCGTCCCTATCCAGGGGACTACAGCGGTCTCCAAACTTTATTTCTGTTACCATCAGGCTGTCAGCTCGCTCCACGAGCAGCAGCCAAAGACCGAACCAGCGTGGCGCAGCTGCGCCCAAGGCGGAGGCAGCGAGGGACACACTTTGATGCCCGTGTCTCCGCCGGTGACCGGCACTCAGCGTCCCCTCGCATCGCAGGGGCTGCCTGACCCTCAGGCAAGGTCACCGGGGCCACCTGCCAGGTGGAGCCTGGCTGAGCCAGACCCTGCGGGAGCGGCAACGCCACTCGCTGGACCCCTCGCGCCTGTGCCGAGCTGCCCGGGCAGCGGAGCCGCGCTCGGGGCACCGCTGCTCCCGGAGAGCGCCCCGGGGCTCGCTCAGCGCGCCCGGCTCCGGGCGAGGAGCGCGGGGCTGA